>JAVJIF010032104.1:0-188477 GCA_038442645.1 Agave tequilana | reverse complement strand
ATCCTCATCCTCGGATTCGGAAGTTACCTCAAGGGAGTTATCCCTTGGACCATGTAGCACTTGTTGGAGGTGTCGCTTCCAACATCCGAATCGCTCCCGGCATAATATAGATCCTTTCGCCAAGGGAGGTGATGATGTTCCAAGCTATAAAAGCCGATTCAATGTTAGAAACCCTAGATAAATAATCATCATTTAGGGTACTTAAGAGCATGAAGGGCTTTTGCATTAGCCTCAGTGTACTTGCTATTTGAACAATAATCATTATTAGTAGTAGCAAGATAAGCATGAATTCCTAAGGCTTTGAGGTACAATGACATCTTAACCTTCCAAGTTTGGATGTTAAGAATATCAAAGGTGGGTGGTGACATGAAGCCATGGTGAGGTGTGTGTGTACAAAAATATTGTGATTAGCCTAAAAGGAGGATCTTTAACTCTTAGGTTGTTAGACCCAATATCAAGAGCACTAGCTCTGATACCAATTGTAAGATGACCTAGAGGGGGGGTGAATAGGTGATGGGCTAATCTAATGGTCACTTATGAACCAATAATGCGGAATTAAAACTAAGATGACCAAATTAAAACTCTTTAATTAAACACTTATGTATAACTCAAGAGTGTTGCCGAATTCCCCTTGCGGGCTCTGGACAAGCTCCTCTAGATTCCCCTTGAATGGTTGAGGTGCCGCGTTGGCTCTCTTGGTTGAATACTAGTGTTAACAAGCAATCCCAAGCAAGTATGTATATCAATTATGAGCACAAGGGAATATATCATGCATATATAAGATGAACACAATAAATTGAATGCAAGATATAAAATAGAGACAAAAAGAGAAAGAGAGCAAGAGTGAGCAATCGCAAACACAAAGGGTTTGTTTCGAGGTTCGAGCACACTTGCTCTACATCCCCGCCTTCGACACACGAAGGATTTCCACTATGCAAGATCCAATGGATCTCTCCTCGGTGCCGCAACACCTACAAGCCCTCGGACTCCCAAGTCCCTTACACACGCAAGTCCACGACTCGCCGAGGCCGCACCTCGCACCACAAGAGTTCACACCCGAACTCCACACCACAACGAGCACACTTGCCCGTCACCTCAAAGAACAAAGAACAAAGTCTTTGGTGATCACAACACTTTGATCACCTTACAAAAACTCTCACTACAACACCTATAGAATGGATAGCTCAATGGATGCTCAAGTGTTTGTGTGAGAAAGCAAGGAAAGAATCTTTGGTGAAAATCTCAAGAAATCACTTTACCTCCTGTAAAACCTTCCCTTTTGATTGGAAGTATTAGCTCACTATTTTTGTGCGAAAAACCTCTGGAATGAATATGAGAAAACAGGCTCTAAGGTCTCCAAAAATCTTGGCTCAAAAAAATGACAAAACCCCCTTTTATAGAAGCCAGAAAAATCTGACCGTTGGGCTCTGTCAGAGCTACCGTCGACCGGTTTCCGGTCGACCGGCAACGGTCAAAAATCCGACCGTTGCAGCCTCCGGTCGACGGCCCGGTCGACGCGCAACTGGAGAAGAGAGAAAAACTCTCTGTCGGTCGACCGGCCCGGTCGACCGATAATTCCCGAGAGCAAAGCTCTCTTAAGCGGTCGACCGGTCCGGTCGACCGTCCTCCAGTGCACACAGGCGTGCACGCTGTGCACGTCCGGTCGACCGACCCGGTCGACCGGCCACTGTCAGTTCTAAAAAATCAGAACTGCCAGAACCTGAAAATTTTGGGATTAAGGATAGGTCTTTTTGCTTAATAAAAATCCCATAAAATACTAGAAATCTACAAAAATAGTTTTAATCACAATAAAAACTGTTTTCTAAAAAAATGTTTTTCTAAAACTTGTTTTTCCATAACTTCACAAAATACAAAAAACACGATATTTGAGTTCATTTAAAGTATAGTGTGTATGGATATGATCCACTACACAATCATAATGATATATATATGTTTTTGTCATTAAGCATATAACTTGGTTTTGGTTAAAGATGTGTAAACTATGAATACCAAAACCAAATTGTATTTTATCACAAATAAAAATCTTTTCTTAACTAGGAAAATCTTTTATGAAAATCATTCTATCAAGAGTTCTATCAAGAGTGTGTGTGTGATATAGACTGAGCAATCCACCAATCTATTCTATCCTTTACATTTTAACTAAAACAAATAAAAATCTTATAAAAACAAACCTAGACTCAAGTCTTCATCTTCTTGAAGTCTTCACTTGAGTCTTCTCATCTTCTTGACTTGGTCCACATGCAATCCACCGAGGCTCATCTCTAGATGTGATCTTGATGCATAGGCTCGTGAGTCAACCGGTGCTAGCTTCCAACTTGTCTTTAAATCCTTTGTTGAAGCTCCACACCTACTAAGATCTTGATAAGGAATCTGTCACTAATTAACACAACAAGATCATTAGTAAATATAACTTCATGAGTTGATCATCATCAAACTAGGGTGATAGGCCTTTGGGCCAACAATCTCCCCCTTTTTGATGATGACAAAAACTCATGACGTTATATATGCATGGATTAAAGTAAAGCTTCAAAGAAGCTCCCCCTTAACTCATGCATAAAAATAAATAATAAATATGATCATGAAGCACATGAATATGGATGCAATATGGAGATGCAACAAGCATAAATCAAAATCTTTTACTCCTATTTGCATAAATCAAAACACATTTTCATAAAATACAAATCTAATTCCCCTTAAGTAAAGAAGGAAAATACTTCTCCCCCTTAAGCAAGGAAATCATGCATTATATCAAACACAAAAACACACAAATACTTCTCCCCTTTTTGTCAATCATCAACAAAGGGTTCAAAGTAAAATCAAATCAACAAATTTTCTCCCCTTTATGTCAAAAATAAGGAAGTCAAGGAGGGCAATACAAATCAAAAATTTTGTATTTTTCTCATCAAAACAAAATCATTACTTTATTTTATCAAAACAATTTTGAATTTTCTCTTTGATATTAAATCTAATGCATAAGCTTGAAAAATAAGATTTGAATTAAGCTTAGCATTAACAACCCATGAAGAATTCGAACTAGTTAAATGAGAGTGTTTAACACTAGTACGAAATCCTTCTATCAAGGAATAAATCTAAGGATTTTCATGAAATAGTAATGAAACACAAAACACTCAAACACTCTATCTATAAAGTCCAATAGTTTCAAAGAAGTGAGTGTACTAATGTTATGTGAAACATGGCATCATGAAAATGGCAATAAGGTACAATCTTCCTTAGAAAATCAATAAACATCAAAATCATCTCACATTTTTATTAAATCATTGAAAAACAAAATCTATATGTCAAGATATATGTATGTTTTGACAATACAGGAAATATACATACATATCTCTTAAACTCAAGTGAGTCTATATGAATGGATTTGCATTGAAGGCAAAAGACTCAAGAGTTATACATGTATATTTTAGGTTTGGCAAAACACCACATATACATGAAATAAAAGGCACATGATCATAAATCAAATCCAAAAGGTGAACATAAGTTTAAATATGTATGAATCATCAAAACTAAGCAATACAAGTACATTTCAAGGGTTCAAATAAGCATTTAAGCACACTTACTAATAGATCTTTTGAGGCCCATGATATGTTCAAGTATAAATCCTAGTGTTGACAAAAAACTAACATATAAACTAATATTCAAATCATGAAGCATTAAATTTTAAGAAAAATTGAATCAGTGACAATCTCAAAAACTATTTGAAGAATACATAACTAGTATAAATTGTTTTTGAAAACTAGTTAAAGATCCTTCAAATATGTCAAACAATGTTTTTCATGAATGAGACTAAGTACATAAAAAATCCAAGCACTATAGTCCATAAAGCTCATAAATATATTTTTGAATAAAAGATGAGTGTTCAAAGGTTATGTAAATAGCATTTTCATGAAAGTAGTCATTCAAGCTCAAAAAGATCATTAAATCACATTTTGTTTACACATGTTTTAATCTTTAATACAAATCAAAAAACATGAAAAATCATCAATTTTTTATTATTTATTAAAATACTAATCTTCATGGTATATGTATGATTTATCCAATTCTAACAATATGCAATATCCCAAAATCTAAAAGAGTCCAATATATATTGCATGAAGGCAAAATGACTCAAGGGTATACATGTATATTTATTAGATTTGAATTAAACACACATATACATGAAGTAAATCAGAGATAGGCATAACAAGTATAATGACGAATCATCAAGACTAGATCATCAAGACAAATGCATATTAGGAATACAAAAATATAATTATAAAAGATCAGATTGATATAAGTCACAAATCTAATTTCATAATAACATGAATGATAGGATGTTATAATACAAGTTCTATATATAAGCAATTGTAGCACATTCATATATGTATAAATACAATGACCATTCTAAAGCATGTAAATGCCACAAGAAGCACCAAAAAAAAATATGAACATGCTATATGATACATTGAAATTAAAAAGCATGTACATAAATGAAATAGGAGTTTAGAGACTGGTTCTCGCGACGTCGAGACGGGAGACAGTCATGTGCTGTTCAGCCTGGGACGCAGACTTCAGGGACGCGGCTCTCATGACGCGGCTGTATGACGCGGCGCGAGTCTCGCGTTGCTGCCTGATGCGTTTAGGCAGAGTTGCTTGAGAGAGAGTGGGCTGTTGGGCCCCACGCCCATGAGTGCGTACTTCCTGCGTTTGATGAGTTGGTCCTCAGAGGACTCAACTTGAGGGGTCTCGCGTTTGGGTCGCCAAACGCGGATCTCACGCACTGGACGAGGTGCGGGCAAGGCATCAGATTGTACGCCGCATCCACCCCCAGTCAGACAACCAACGGTTCCGACTTGGAGTTGACGCGCGCGTCTCCTCTGTCGACGCTCAGCATTCCGGTTGCGTCGAGGAGTGGGAGAGAAACCAACAACATCCTGGTTTATAGAACCAAGAGTGTTCACCACGCGGGTCCTGAGAGACGTTGACGCGGGTATTCTGCGCGACGCAGTTGATCGCAGCAGCAGTGGTGCCTGGGACCACGCGGGCCTTCTGGGAGGCGTTGGCGCGTGTGTTCTGTGCGACGCGGTTGATCGCAACAGCAGTGCCGGAGGTCACGCGGGCCTTCTGGGAGGCGTTGGCGCGTGAACTTGTTCTTGGCACAGTGGGCATCGGCACCCGCAGAGCCTCAGATTGGGCTTCGGGTAGCTTTTCAGTTGAGACCCTGCGGCAGACGCGGGTCTTTGGGCTCTTGGAGCCAGAAGAGAGGAACTCTTCATACTTCGCCTGGTCGAACTCGACAACGAGTGTTTCGACCATCTTCCCTTACGGAGAACATCATCCTGCGCCACGATCTGTTCGTCAGTGACGAAAGTAGTCCCCAGCGGAGTCGCCATCTCTTGTTTGACACGGAGAGGGGGTTGGCTGGTGTAACGTTTCCTGGAATCAGATGGAAAAGATTACAGCCGGCTTATCTTCCGGTTACAAGGGAGGAGGAATATTGAATCTTGAATTCCCCCTTTGTTTAGTGCTGGGTCTTCGTGTGTGGCGGTGGAGAGTGAATCCTGTTCTCCGTTGACCGGATGACTGTTCGGACCGTCGGGGATCTTCTCTTCGGTCGGTAGAGGGAGTAACTCAGCTCCGTCTACCAAAACTCTAGAAGAGGAGGTAGGCGAAGAGCGGCTAGTACTCAGTAAGCTCGCTGAAGGATTTTCTCTCTCTGTCGATGATCTTCTTTTGCCCGATAATCGTCGACGTCTCTCTTGTTGTTGTCTGCTTCTGCCCGTCGCCCTCCGATAATTGTCGACTTAATTGTCGTCTTAATTGTCGTCTTAATTGTCGTCCCTCCTTCAATAGTGACGGGACTATTTATAGGATTTTTAGGGGGTGATCGTGCCCCCTAAAAGTGCTCCACGATGAGGGCCAACTTCCCCGCTACATGGGCGGTGGATGGCGCCATAATCGGGGTAGTTGCAACCGAGACGTGGGTGTCGAGCCGACGCGTCTTGATGCTGAGACGCGGGCTTCGGGCCGACGCGCCTTGATGTGAGACGCGGGCTTCGGGCCGACGCGCCTTGATGCTGAGACGCGGGCTTCGGCTGACGCGCCTTGATGCTGAGACGCGGGCTTCGGGCTGACGCGCCTTGATGCTGAGACGCGGGCTTCGGGCTGACGCGCCTTGATGCTGAGACGCGGGCTTCGGGCTGACGCGCATGCTGAGACGCGGGCTCGGGCTTGACGCGCCCTGATGCTGAGACGCGGGCTATCTCTCGCGTCTGATTGTCACATTTAGCCTTGCGCCTGGATCTTGGATCTCTGTGTTTCGGTGGCTTGTCTTGGTGATTTTTAGACAGCCTACAGGGATGTCAAAGCCACAACATTGAAAAAGCTCAATGACAAAGAAGAGACGGAGTTCATTGGTCTTATTGCCAACCTTAAGACCCATGAGATGGAAATAAAAGTAAGAGAGGAGAAGGCACCACTAAAGAAGAAATCACTAACTTTCAATTCTACTCCAACCATCTTCGACGATAATGAAGAGGAAGAAGATGATGAAGATTTTTCTCTCCTAATAAAGAATGTAAGAAAGATTTACAATAAGGCTAATTCAATAATAGAAGAAGATGGCAAGAAAAGGAGGATAAGAAGATTGTTTGCTACAATTACTGAAAGCCGAACACATCGTTATTGATTGCCCGAAGACCAAAAGCAAACCCTCAACCTCCAAAAGCCCTACAAAAAAAGGCCTTGAAAGCTACTTGCGATCAGAGAGCGAATCTGAAGAAGAGGTAGACACAGCTAATGTATGTTTCATGGCTAATGAGAACACACCAAGGTAACATCCGAATCTTCACTTAAAGAATGGAATTGTCTATGGATGAATTGGGAGAAGCTTTTGAAGAACTTTCTCACAACTATGATTTCTTAAGAAGAATATTTGAAACTGAAAAAAAAAAATGAACTTCTTTAAAACCAATTTGTTATCATTTTACAAAGAAAAAGAGAGTTTATCTTCTACCTTCAAGAGATACAAAAGAATTTTGATGCACGCAAAATTTCTTACAAAGCTAAATTTTCTATCATTGATGAAAATAAGATTTTTACTTTAAAAATAAAAATTGATACCTTGAGCAATATTTTGAAAAACTGTCAATACTTCTATCGCCTCCCGTCCCTGTGGATTCGACCCGTGAGCCAATGCAATAACGGAAGTATCGAGGGTATATTAGCACATACGAGCTTCTACATTGATTTTACAAACTACACGTTTTTTGAGTGCTAGTTTCGCCCCGATCAAATTTTTGGCGTCGTTGCCGGGGAGAGTATTGACTCAACGGGTCGAATCCACAGGAAGGCGATAGAAGCATTGACAGTTTTTATTCATGTTGTTGTTAACAGTTCTTCTTTGTTAAAGAATGAAAAAGAAAGTGAAAAGAAAAGAAAAGGAAAACAAGCATGTGGTAGGTGAGGAGAGCGATGAAAACGTCGATGTGAAAAACAAAAGAGGAGTGGTTTGGAAAACAAATAGGAAAGAAGATGGAACAAAGGTGAAAGAAGGCGGTGAATACATCGATAGAAAAATTATAGAAGAGTTTTGAAAATAGTTTCTAAAACAAGATAAAAGAAAAATCATGGCTACTAACTACTAATTGATCCACTAACCATGCTAACCTCTTAGTGATAGTTACCTCACATTTGATCCTCGGCCATCACTAATCCTTGGCTTCAAGAGACGATACAATGCATGGCAAATGAGATGGTTCTTCACATTCAAACTTGCATCAAGAGCAAGCTAATACAAACATTAAATCATCAAACCATTGAAAGCAAGCATGAAATAAGAGAGAGTTAGCTTGGTTAGCAAGTTAGAAAGTTAGATGTTAGAACCCATCATCATGAGCCATCAATGGCTCTTGCAAGAGCAAGGCCTTATAGAGGCTACTAGATTCATGTGGATTATCAAGTAAGTGGTTAGATGGTTAGTGGTTAGTAGTTAGATTGCCATGAGAAGAAAAATTAGCTAAGCAATATGTAGAAGATGGAGGAGATTACATTGGAGAAGAAAGGAGGCACCTTTACATAGATTGTCACCATCTATTACATCAATCCCTCTCTATCTCTCTCTCTGAATCTCTCAGCCCTAATACATAATCTAAAACGAAATAAACATAACAAAATACAAGAAATGAAGAACACTACCTACACAATCCTAAAACATAGAAACCCTAGCATAAAAATGGAAAACTCTCCCGTTTTGGCCAAATGCAGGGCTATTTATAGGCATAGGATGATTCCAGAAGACGAGACGGGGCCACGCGTCGAAAATCGTGCGTGGCTCCATCTATTGCCGCGGAAACGCGGCAATTGCCGCGTTTTCGTGGCAATACAGGGACTTAGGTCCCTGGTTTTTTCGAGGATCTTCTTCTGGCTTCCAGGGTTTTCTTGGCATATTCCTTTCTGGTAATTTCGCCCGAATATTCGTCTGACATGCGCAGGAGGAGTCTAGGTTCGACGTATCTTCTAGATAATCCCTTGCTTGGCCTTCACGAAATTCGGGTTTAATTACCCTAAATTGGGTTTAATTAAGCTCTTATTACTCCTTGCCCTTGAACATTGGATTTACCTGCAATAGAGACCAAAAACACGGTTTAGACTGACAATTATTCATAAATCGGTAGAGAAATGCGATATAATAATGCATATCGTAGACTAATCACCCCCCACATTATCTTGCTCGTCACCGAGCAAAATAAGAAAAGAAAACTATACTACAAATGCTATTACACCACTTTCGCAGGTGACGCGATTGCACTGAGCGTGTGCAAAAAGCCGTTAAACCTCTAGGTTACCCCAGAGGAGGAGTGTTGTCTCCTGAGGGTTTTCAGCGGATTGCACCCACAAAATTCATAAAGAAAGAAGACAAATGTTAATATTTTGAAAATGCATTTGAATGAGAGACAAGTTACGAAATATTTTGCAAAAATATAAGCGATCTAAGGTCATAATCCCACCAAAAATCATTCTTTCTTAAAACTTAGTCTCTATGCAAGATCTTGTCTTCAATTAAGGTAAGAATTCAAAAATTGCATTGAATATTTTATCTTTTATAAAACCTAGATAATATGCACTTTGTGATAGTGAAGATTTCTAGGATTTCAACTCTAAATCAAGCCATTTATTTTTATATTTTTATATATCTTTCTTTTTCTTCTTTTGTTTCTTCCCTTAATTTTCTTAGGCTTTCTAGTTCACCCATGTAGTGATCCTATAACCGATGACTCCTAGACCAAACAGTTTTAGGGCACCAGATGAGAAAACATCCCTCGGTTTAAGGACTCGAGTAAACAAGGCCACAAAACTAAGGGGGATTATTTGTTTCTTTTTGACCACCGTTAGGCGTGAATAATCATGCTTCTTGAGGCATAATTATCCAGCTTAATAAGTGATGATGATATATATATATTTTTTCTTTTTATTTATGGCATTTTAGCTCTTTGTTTTCATACCAAAAATTGTGTAATTGTGAAGTGCATACTATCTAAGGCAAAAATTTCAAGATAAAATTATCTCCCAATCTTTCTACTTAGCCTATAATCTTAAACAAGATCCATTATTTCGACTAGATTTAAGAGGTCATAATTAAGGTTTCCATAATTTCTAAGATCATCTTAATTTTCTTAAAAATAGATCAAAACTTTGTTCTTATTCAAAAAGTTTTTAAAGAAAGAGAAAATTCCTATACAAAAAAGAAAAATTTCTAAAAGTATCCTAAAAGAAGTGTTAAAGAAAGAAAATCTAAAAACTCTACGTTAGTAAACCCCCCCACACTTATCTCATGCATTGTCCTCAATGCATCGTGATGTATGTATGCATGAAACAAATAGAGAGGAAAGGAAAAATCACCTCAAGGTGGTGGTTCCGGTTGTGGTCTGATTGGTCCACGAAAGGCAGCCCAATCTAATGCACGGAGTCTGGAGGAACCCACCAGCGACCTCTAGAATACAACCCACTAAAATGATGTATATATTTATGATTTTTATTAAGAATTTTACCCCATCTAATTTTCAAATTTTCAAAATAATTTCAGAGTCAAATTTATCAAGACCCTTGTCCCAGAATGGAATGATTGATTGGACTCAGGAAGTACAGGAACTAATACCGACTCAGGAAAAAGACTTAAGTCAAGTAAAGGTTCGGGAGTCGAGATTGGTTCAGGAAGTGGGTCCAAATAAGAAGATGAAGCTCAGGTCCACATTCATTTCCCCATGATAGAATGTGACTTTCTAGGTTGGTGATTCAAGTTCAGGAATGACAGTATGGGAATCAAAACTGACTCTAAAATGTTACTCAAATTGGGTAATATAACAGGGGTCAATGTCGATTCAGGAAGTTGAACTGGATCACAAATTTGAGGATCAAAGTCACATTCCTCATTGAGTTCAATTCCACAAAAATGAGAACTTGCCAATTTATCAATGGGACTTTCAAAAGTATGAAATTGGTCAAGTTCAATATGATCATCATAAATGATTGGTGATTCAATTTCACAATGGACTGGTACTGGATCCAATACTGACTCGGGAAAAGGATTGAAATCAGGTGAAGACACCGGAGTCATAATTGAATCAGGAAGTAGAATTGAATCACGTATTTGAGGTTCATGATCATATTCATGCTCAAGTTCAATCTCAGGAAAAGGATAACTTGCCAAAATGTCAATGGGATCTTTAACATTTGAAGTTTGGACAAGTTCAGATGGGTGTGCTGAAATTGAATCTTGGTTTTCAAAACAACATGACTCTTTGGCTCTAACAGAATGTTTAGTGACATCAGAAATGGTGAAAGGATGAGAATGAAGACTTTTGACCATCATATCTATGTCATGATTATGAGCCATTTGAACTTGAGTCATGATTTCAAGCATCTTTTCATAGTTGATTGGTTCATCATTTTGTTGTGAATTGGGCCTGAAAAGATGAAGATTTGTTTTGGAAATTGTGGTGAAATCGTGAGTCCATCAGATTTGATTGTTGTTCGGACTCATGCAAGAATTCCTTACTCGTTCCCCAGGCAGATGATTGTTCATTATGAGAAGGTGGAACTGAGTAAGATTCTTGAAAATATTGTGAAATTGGAGATGCCAACAATTTATGACGTTGTCGCTCGGCCTCTTATAGATTGGCTTCTATACTCTTTTCTAATTCAGATTTCTCTTCAATGGTGGTTCTAGAAAAGGATTATAGGAAGCAAAATCGAGGAATGAATATTGTGTAAATTGTGGACAAGATGGACATGGGGGACAAGGAGGTGAAAATTAAACTCGGGGGAAGTGAATCCCCATTGACTCTGTGACGAGGTGAAATTATTTTGAAAATTATAGTCATAAGAATGTGGGGTATGGGTTGTATTGATTCGGATAAGTCCAACCCGGTGTATTTGGTTGGTGCATATTGTAAAAAGCCGGGATAGAATTATCCGAATCGAATGGGGTCGGTGTGAAATATGGATTCATATTCGGATTGAAAGAATTGTTATTGTTGAATTCCATTTCACAAACAATCACAAAACAAAAAGAAAAATCAAACAACAAATAAAAAGAAAAAAAAAAAAATCAAAACTAAGCCTATAGTAGGGTTGACCTAGACCTAGACGACTCCTAACTGGTCGATTACCCAGGGGAGGTTGTTGCTTGAATCCGACCACAAGCTAATCGACCAGGTAGGGGCAAAATACGGTGGGAGGTATCCGTGCGTAAGCAACGGGCCTTAATTACGCCAAACCACGGTATCTTCGAGGCGTAACCTCTTAATCCCCAACCTTAGACACCGATTTCACTAAAGTAAAAGTCAAAACAAGTTCCACCTCGGTCAATCTCTTAATGAGTCCGAGATGTCCTTAGGGGCCAACGTCTATCAAATTTTATTAGGGCTTGGGTTGTGTGAGTGGGGAGGTGGTTTTTAGGCTAAGGAAGGGTGATGAAATCTCACCTTATCTTGTTTGGGTTTTGCCCTTAAGTTCAATTCGTGCAAGTGTGCAATATAGACAAGATTATAACACAAAGCGATAAATCACCCACGTGTTTGTCCTACGCTATATGCAATGCCATATGTACACCTCAATCCAGATCACAACAACAGAACAAAATACAGTATATTGGAATTAAATTGACACGTGCCTAAATGCAAATGTCAAAGCCGTTTTAAAAGCGTCCAAAATACCGTATTTTAGTTCTTTAATTTATTGTGGTGTGTAGGCAATCAAAACAGAAAAGATAGTAGTACAAATCTACTAGCTATTACAATGAACACATCCCAGCACAACAAGATACACAATGATTACAAAATGGCCGCGTTTTCGTGGCAAAGTCGCGTTTGTGCGGCGGTTCTTTAGAACCAATCTCGACTCCCGAACCTTTACTTGACTTTAGTCTTTTTCCTGAGTCGGTATTAGTTCCTGTACTTCCTGAGTCCAAATCAATCATTCCATTCTGGGACAAGGGTCTTGATAAATTGACTCTGAAATTATTTTAAAATTTGAAAATTAGATGGGGTAAAATTCTTAATAAAAATCTTAAATATATACATCATTTTAGTGGGTTATATTCTAGAGGTCACTGATGGGTTCCTCCGGACTCCACGTACATTAGATTGGGCTGTCTTTCGTGGACCAATCAGACCACCACCGGAACCACCACCTTGAGGTGATTTTTCCTTCCCTCTCTATTTGTTTCATGCATACATACATCACGATGCATTGATGATAATGCATAAGATAAGTGTGGGGGAGGGTTTACTAACGTAGAGTTTTAGATTTTCTTACTTTTACACTTCTTTTAGGATACTTTTAGAAATTTTTCCTTTTTGTATAGGAATTTTCTCTTTCTTAAAAACTTTTTGAAATAAGAGACAAAGTTTTGATCTATTTTTAAGAAAATTAAGATGATCTTAGAAATTAAGGAAACCTTAATTATGACCTCTTAAATCTAGTCGAAATAATGGATCTTGTTTAAGATTATAGGCTAAGTAAGAAAGATTGATGGACTAATGAATCTTGTATCTTCTTTCTTAGCATATCCTTGAGTGACTATCCTTGATTCCATCACTGAAAATCTATCTCGGGAGCCAATGAATCAATGAGGCAACGAGTCAAGCCGAGAAGATAACTCATCCTCTACATGGGACAATACTTTCACCAAACAAGCAAGACAAATCTTTGCCGATGAATCAACATGAGGCATGCATCACCCTAAGATTAGTAAGTTAGTAAAGTAGAGTGTTAGTTAGTCATGATTTCTCTCCCTATATAGTCTTTCAAAGTTCCTTTCTTAAAAAGTTCTCTTTTCAAGCTACATCCAAGTTCATTTCACCTTCCTTTCCATCCTTTTCCTTTTTCTTCAACAAAACCAACAAAGAATTTTTCATCCATTTTCTATGTCATTTGTTTTTCTTAAAGCATAGAAGAACCTTCGTTTTCCTTCTTAAAACAAACTCAATATAAAACCGTGAATGCTTCTATCGCCAACTCTCCCTGTGGAATCGACCGTTATAGCTTGTGCTACGACGGTGATTCGGAAGGAGTATAGTAAACCGATAAATACATTTGGAGCCTTTTGAACATCAACACACGAACGTCAAAGGTTTACTCTAAACCCTCTCTCTGAATACTAGTAAAACTCAAAATTCCGAACAAATTTCACCCACAACAGAGAACAAATAATCGACACAAGTTTTCAAACCATTCATGGTCCTAGGCTAGGATGGAGGTCGAGACATATATAAAAGTGGCGCATGAGTTCTCGATATATCTCATAAAGGGTTGGTTCCTTCTTTTTCAGCTGTTCTAACTCTTCAGCACACGAGAAGTATTCTTCATAGGGTAAAGAACCCATTGGAAGGTTTGATACTTCCCACATCCCGTGCAATGCCACCCCAAACTCGCCAATTGGTGTGAAAAATGTCCCTGACACTGATACATTTCGAGGATGGCATAAAAAGTGGGCATGTTTATACCTATCCTGAGGTGGCTCTGATGGCCTCATGAAGGCCCAGCCTCTTCAGATCATCTTCGAATGCTTCCAACACGTACAGTGTAAGACTGCTTCACCATTATTGTAGCGCTCACCCACCCTAGCATCCGAAAGTCTATAGCCAGATAGTTGCCTCCTGCCTTCATAAATTGATTCAAGAAGGTCGGGACTTGGGCAGGATTCTTCCTACGGGCACATCGCGACTAACATTGCCCGGATGCAAACCCATGATGCCGGATTCATTATAGGTCAGGATCCTCACATGCACCGATTCTGTGCACTGACTAACTGACTTGGTCATCTTCTGCTCTGTGGTTATGGATTGGAAGAAACTTAGAGGATAGTGACGCTTGCTCTCTGGGAGATAGTACTGATCTCCGTTCAGGGTGTAAACCCATTGTCCTTCCCTGACAGGTAGCTGCAGATCTGCATCCGGTGCTGCATCTCCGAAAGGAAATCATGATTCCTGAAGATTGTACAGTTCTCTCCCTCAAACACAGTCATCATCATGAATATGTGAAGTGTTCACTCATCCCCACCCGAGATGAGTGCATTACGTTTAGGGGTGCTTTCTTCATTAAACAGTGACGCCCGCCCTTGGAATTGAAAATGGATGTTCCCATCCATCCCCCTGAAGGACCTGAACAAACTGCTCAACGGACTAGGAGCGTAATGTACTACAAAACAAAGAAGAAATAAACATGTTAGTCTTTGACAAAAGGGAAGAAAAAATACAAGATATAGCTTTGCTCTCTGAGTGAAGCTAATCAGACTTAGCTTCGCTCCAGAAGCGAAGTTAGCTTCGCACTGCACAGAGGCAGAGTGCAAAAAAGTCCTAAAGAGCTGGGCTAGCTTCGCTGGGAAGCTTAAAAGGTACTTGTGCCTAAAAAATTCAAAGGACTCAGTTTTGCTCCAAAGCTCAGCTTCGCATTCTGCCAAGAAGTAGAATGTCAAAAGCCCTAAAGGCTAGCTTCGCCTAGAAACTTGAGGAAAAAACTTTTCGGTTTCCGAATTTGATCTACGAAATAAAAGGGGAATAAAATCTCCTAAAATTCTATAGAATCAAAATTAAAGGAGTTCGACTCTCTAAGAACATCAGATCATGGTGAATTGTGATGGATTCACCATGAAATAGCCAAAATTTGGCTTCAAAAGAGCTTAAAAATATCTAAAAAAAGGGGAAAGCCCCTACCCGCGATGGGTTGATCGATGACCGGAGGAGGAGGCACCGTTGTCGCAGAGGTAGCAACCTCTTTCCCTAGGCGCTGTTTGGGTGCCATTTGAACTCGCAAACGGTCTTGGAGATCTCAAAAGAAGAAGGTGAAGAGACGTCTTGATCTCTGAAAGTTCTAAAAAACTTGAATTTAAAGAAAAGATAGCTTCTCTAAAAATTCAGCTAAGTTGATTTTTATAGACACTCATGTCTTTAGCTTCGCCTCCTCAAAAGGAGTGTAAAGCTATCACTTCAAATTAATTTGAAACGACGATTGGAGGTTAACAAACCTAAACATCGAAGCTATTTAGCTTCGCTGAGAAGCCATCTTCAGCTTCGCGTGAAGCTTTTTTTTAGCTTTGCTGTGAGCTCATCATTAACTTCACATGAAGCTTTATTTTAGCTCTACTGCGAGCTTTATTTTAGCTCTACTGCACTCTTCAACAGAAATTGAAATGAATTGAAAAAGACACGTGCCCTAAATGCAAAAGTCTAGTCCAAATTTCAATTAAGCAACAAGTGAATTTCTGTTGAGTTTATTACACATGCATAGGATGAAGCATTCAATGGAACTAAAAAAATTTAGAAAGAAATTTTTAGCGGCTTTCGGCAACCCTGCAAGCGAGTTTGTTAGTACTTCAATCGGAAAAACTCGCTTTTACACGAATCTTTCTAAGGGCAAATGAATTCTCGCGCAATGTCCTTGGTCACCTTTTTCGCTTCCCGTGATAGTGAGCTCCTTGGTACTTCTCCTACACAAAAAAAGAACAATCTTTAGTACTGAACAATAAAGTCATTCCCCTCCCCGGCAACGGCGCCAAAATTTGATCGGCAAAAGGCAAGTACAAGAATATGTAAAAAGAGTGTGGGTTGATGTTACTGCTTTTGCGATTCTTCTGTAGTAGCGAAGTGGCTATACGGGTCGTATCCACAAGGAGGAAGAGCGATGGAAGCTTGATGCGGCTTCGAAGTTCAAGAAGAAAGAAAGTTCATGTTTCCAAATAAAGAATTGAAAAGTGAAAATAAGTTTTTTTAAGAATTTTAGAAAATGTTTGGTAGTTTGTAAAAGTGGAGTTTTTTCTTAGTTGTAAAAATGCATGGCTAACTTTCTACTAAGTGCTCCCACTAATTTCTAACTTTTGGAAGATAGCCTCACGATGGATCATAGGCGAACATAACCCTTGTGCATTGAACTATTCACGTGGAAATCGAGTGAAAGTTCTTCCTATAACTTTGCTTTACACGGCAAAAACTCGGACATTCCCATATCAAGATCCATTAGAAGGTGAGAATACGGGAAGACACGAGTGCACTAATGGTATCGGCAAAGTTAAAAGGAAAGTCTCTAACTTACAACAACAACCAAAGTACAAAACCCATAGATCATCAAAAACAACATTTAAGTATGAAATATAAGAAGGTAAATACTTGTAGGTAAATTAGAGTTAGAACCCTCGTCTTAAGATGCCATAGCTCTTGTTTGCACAAGGCTTGTTTGACACTATTGACTCATGTGGGTTATCAATCAAGTGTTAGAAATTAGTGGGTTAGTAGTTAGTTAGCCATGCTATAGAAAAGTTAGTTAGCCATAAAAGTAAAAGAAACAATAAAGGAAAAGAAGTGGAGAGGAAGTGCGTTACACTACAAGAAAACAAAAGAAAAGAAAAGTTAAAGAAAGGAAGTTACACTACAACAAAGTAAAAGAAAAGAAGTAAAGAAGAAAGAAGTTACACTACAACAAGGAAGTAAAAGTAAATAGTAAAGACAAGTAAATGAAAAGAAGGAAGAGAAGTAGTACTTGTATTATCTTGTCACCCTTCAAATACAACACTTACACACTCTCTCTTTCACTCTAATGGCTAAAACTAAAAATGGAAGAAGCAAACTAAAGCAACTACAATTCCTAGCAGCAAAACACAAAATACAACTCTATTCTCTGGATCCCCTCAAACTGAAGACCCCAGGGGGTATTTATAGGCACCAGGGGAAATGGGGCCACGTGGGAAGCACGTGGCCCAAAGCGCAGGCGCGCGCGCGCGCCCAAAGGGCCGCAGAAACGCGGCCTAGGCCGCGTTTCTAAGGTTATTCCAGGGCGGCGCGCGCCTGGCTTCGGGCAGCGCGCCGTCCCATCTGTCTTCTAACGCCATGATGTCTTGGATTCATGATTTGATGCCCTGAACTGATAAAATCTTCACTCTAAAGTCAATGGCTACTTAGTAGGTCTTTAATCACCAATTAAATGGTGATTAAGGTCTTCTTCTTCATTTGCACACCATGGACCTAGGATCAAGCAAGTAAGGTTTTATTAGCAAAATTTTACATGAAATAAATATGAAAATGTGATGAAAATTATGCAAAATTAGAGACTAATCACTCTACGTCCCCGCCTTCAACACTATGAAGGATTTTCACAAAAAACGATCCCACTGGATCACTCGGTGCCGCAACACCTACAACGAGTTCACACTAGAACTCCGAATCCGCAAGTCCCTCACTTGTTCCCGCAAGAACAAACACATGCAAGCACCAAGCTTACCGAGGCTACACCTCTTACAACTCCTCCAACCACACGTCGGAACACTGGGTGATCACTTCACTTGATCACCATAAACACTTCTTCACCGAGGCCAACACCTCTACAACTCCTCACAATACAAGGATGAAAACTTGTGATCACTTTTCTTGATCACAAAAACAACTCTCACAATAAAGCTCCTATAAGATAGATATGACAATGGAAAGCTTCAAGTATGTGTGAGAAAAATAGGATAGAGATGTGTTGAAAAACTCAAGAAATCACTTTTGCAAACCACTCTTGAAAACTCTCATTTTGACATGAAAGTATTTGCTCTAAAATAAGTGGAGAAAAAACTTACAGAGGTAGGAAAATCTGGCACAAAAACTCTCTTGAAGTCTTGTCTCTAAAATAGCCCAAAACAGCCCCATATAAATAGGCTCCAAAAACTAGCCGTTAGATACCAACTCAGCAGCAGATGTTACTGCCGTCGACCGGCCGGTCGACCGGACAAGGGTCAAATTTCTGACCGTTGCAACCTGTCAGTCGACCGCCCGGTCGACCGTGCACTGGCTTGACTGACCAGTCGCCTGCTTGGTCGACCGGGGCCAGATCCAGAGAGCAAAGCTCTCTAGATGGTCGACTGTGCGATCGACCGGCCCTGGCTGTGCACATCGGTCGACCGCTCGGTCAACTGACTTCTGGCTCGGTCTACCGGTCGGTCAACCGCCAGACAGCCTAGTCAGCAAACGTTTGGGATTAAAAACTTGGTCAAGTAAATCCTTATAAATTTCTATAAATTGAAATAAAATCTACAAAAATAGGTTCATTGAAATACCTTGATGTACAAAAGTGTTTGATTAAAAATCAACACATATTATAAACATTTTGAACCATTTTTGTAATATAGAAATTTTACCTTAAACAAAAATCTGTATTTTTCAAAATCCATCTTTAATTTGAAAAACGATTTTTTCAAAACTTCTCCAAATACAAAAATACATATTTAAACACTTTTGAAGCTTAGTGTGTATGAATATGATCCAATATACATAAGATGTGAAATATCTATATTTTTTATAATAAGCACTAAAATAAGTTTTGATAAATTCAAAACTCAAACATATGATATAGAAAACATCAAATAAAAATTTTTAAACATTTGAATGAACAATGTGTATAAATGAAATACAAAACACATATAAACCATATAAACTTGTTTTGATGAACCCTAATCATGAAACATAAAGATATATACTTTGAAGCTCAAAAATCAAAATGGTAATTTCTAAAATCAAAACTATTTTATGAAAACACATATAAATTTTGTGTGTATGTGTGTGTATAAACTTGAGCAATTCACAACTAATCTATCCTTTACATTTTATCTAAAAATAAATCTTAACACTTACAAACATGACACAAGTCTTCAGGAAAATCTTCTCTTGAAAATCTTCTTCTTCTTCTTGACTTGGTCCAAACCTTGATCCATGAGCTAGACTCCTCTTGAGTACTTGATGCAATCTTGATGCGCGAGCTCTTAAATCAACACGTGCTAGCTTTAAAACTTGACTTTGAATCCTTTGTTGAAACTAAACACCTACTAAGATCTTGATCAAATATCTGAGACTAAATAAATATTAAGATCATTAGTACTATAACTACATGAGTTAATCATCATCAAAACTAGAGTGATAAGCCTTTGGGCCAACATGGTCATATCCGTTTGGCAAGGCTTTTTTAGGAAGGTTGGGAAAGGGAGGAGATCTTCAGTGTGGATTCAAGAGATCTCAATGAAAACACCTAAACACGGAGAAAAATTCTCGAGAAATTTCTCCAGACCACAAATTGTAAGTGAGTAAATCAGACGTAAGAAATCACAAACAACAAAGATTTTACGTGAAAAAATCGAAAAAAAAAACACGAGAGAGGGAGAGAATTCACTATAATATCAGAGCATTACAATGAATTCTGCAGAGTGATACTATGATTACAATTTCTAGGGCTTGATGTGGTAATCAGAAGCAACCTCCTTCTCGATGGGAGAGAGATGTATTTATACCCGCCTGAGCTATCATTATGGGTGTGAATGTTTTAGATTTACATAACTGCATAATTTGCACATTACGATCTCCTTGTACCAGCCCAGATCATGTTGCTTAATTGTTGAGATCACCATACAGAGATATCCGTCATTATCCATAACAGCCTGCATTGATATAGGGGCATTGTAATATTTAAAACGTGGGATTGATCTAGCAACATAGCTGGATTCGTGAATCGCGGGATCGTGCTATCCAGTTGTAAGTAGTGTAGGAGTAGCGGGCTTCGGAGGGTCTTTGTGTCGGAGCCTTGGGTGGCTCCGAGAAGGATCCTTGTACTAGTTATTGGCGTCCTGAAGAGTCGCACAACTCGGTTTAGTAGTGGATCTGGTTGAGTGATATCTTGTCAGATGTGGGCTTGGGCTGAGGCATGAGATTTTTTCTTGGGCCCATGTGCCCGAGGATTTTTTTGGGTCTATGTTATGAAAGTACACCTAGAGGAGGGTGAATAGGTGTAGTGCTAATCTAATGACAAATAATGCATAATTATAAAAATAATTTATACTAACTAAATTAATCACAAGTGATATCCAAATAGTAAAGCCGAATTTCCGATAAAGGGTTCTAGAACTTCTCCTCAAGATTCCTCTAGATTAAGAGTTGAGGTACTTCAATAGCTCCCTTGGAATGATACAAGTGTAAGCACTATATCAAGCATGTATAGATAAATAATAATAGTAATGCGAGATATAAAGAGAGTAGGTTTAGAGAGATAGTCAAACGCAAACATAAAAATATATTTCGAGGTTCGAGCGACAATCTCTACGTTCCCACCTTCACTGCTTGAAGGATTCCTAGTATCTCCACTGAGGACTCCACAAATGATACAAACCTCAATTCTCTACACAAGAGTGTTGGCCCAAAAGCCCATTACTCTAGTTTTGATGATGATTAACTCATGTAGTTATAGTTTACTAATAATCTTATACTTATTTAGTTTTAGTTATCTATCAAGATCTTAGTAGGTGTGGAGCTTCAACAAAGGTATTTGGAGCTTACACGTGTTGATTCAAGAGCTTGCGCATCAAGATCACATCTAGCACTCGATTGGAGTCTAGCTCGTTGGATTGTGTTTGGATCGAGTCATCTTGGAGATAGAGTTCTACAAGAAGGCTTTGGTTTGTATTGTTTAGATCTTGTGTAGGATAGATAGAGATGATATGCTCAAGTTCACAGACACACTAGTTTCTATATGTTTGATTTTCATTGAACCGGTTTTAGATTTCATATCAAAAACATAGATATAATATCTTCCATGTGTATTGGATTTTATCCATACACTATATGCTTCAAAAAGAGTTTCAATATCTTATTTTTGTATATATACATGTTTTGGAGAAAACTATTTTTCATTTCAAAAATACAAATTTTGAAAAATACGATTTTCGGTTTTAAGCTTGACTTCTAAATCAAAAAATGGTTCAAAATGTTTGTAATATGTGTTGAATTTTGATCACACATATTTGCACTTCAAATTATTTTAAAGAACTTATTTTTGTGAAATTAATATGAATTTATGGGATTTTAATTGAATCAAAAAGACCAGTTTTCATGTCCTTTATCCCTGCCTGTTTTGTGCTGGCGGTCGACCGGGCCGGTCGACCGATGTGCACAAGAGCGTGCACGTTTTCAGCCTCTTAGGCCGGTCGACCGCACGATCGTCTGACTGAGTTTCTTTGCTCTCGGTGTAAGGGCGGTCGACCGAAGGCTTGGACCGGTCAACCGGGTGGTTGACCGGTGGTAGGAAACGGTCATATTTCAACCGTTGGCCGGTCGACCAGTAGGTCAAAACTGACCATATTTGATGCCAATGGATATATTTTTTAAAAGGCTATAAATAGGGTTTTCTCTTGGCTGTTTTTTACAACAATTTTAAGAGCTTCTCTTCCAATCTTTCTAAGTGTTTTTGCAGCAAATTCGAAAGAAGTTTTGGCTAAAAGTTTTGATTTGTGTTTTCAAGGGTTGAAAATTCAAAGAAAAGAGTCTTTTGGGAATTGGGTTTTGGGTTTATATTCTTGATATATATCTAGTATTTTTCTAAGAATTTTCTTTGAGATTTCATCTTCCAAACTCCTTGGTTTTTCTCACAACTTGAGCTATTACATCTATCCTATCATTAGGATCTTTTGTTGGTGAGAAAGAGTAGTTTGTGGTCTTTTGATCACCAAGTGATTACTGTATTTGTGGCTACACTACCTCTGGACTAGAGGAGTGTGATTGAAGAGATGGGTACTCCCTAGTGATTGTAATCCTTTGTGGATATTCTAGTGGATCGGAAATCCTTCTGGGTGAAGGCGGGGACGTAGAGTTAGGTGCTCGAACCTCGAAACAAATCTCTGTGTTTGTGATTGGTTTACTTGTGTTTCTTACTCTCTATTCATTCTTATATTGTCGATCTATACTCTCACAACAAGATTGCATTGCGCACCTCAAACTCTTATTTAGAGGAATCACGAGGAAGGAGTTCAGAGCCCTTCACGGGGTATGCAGGTTCTAATTTTGCTTTGAGTGATCGTTGCTTCATCTCATTTTTAAATTGTGCAATGATTAGCATTTTCACCTATTCACCCCCCCTCTAGGTGATTTCAAAGAGGAGGTACAAATCCAACAATCTCTACATAAGAGATAGGCACAAAGCTAACTCCTCTGCACAAAAGGGAGCACAAAGCTAAGGCACAAAGCCAAAGAGAAAATAAGAGTACAATACTTAGTGACCACAAAGATCACAAACACCTCTCATAATACAAGATCCTAGAAGATAGATTTTGCAATGAATAGCTCAAGTTGTGAGAAAAATAAAGATTTTGGAATTGTAACACAAAACAAAACACTTGGGAAAACTTCTGGAAAGATATAGAAATTTGAAGAACAACAAATGAATTTCTCAAAACTTGTTTTCTTTAATTTTCCAAAACTTTGAAACAATTGACAAGATGTAGATTTCAGGGTCAAAAACTTATTTAAAACACTTTAGATAATGGGCAATATAGCACTAGAAAACTGAAATTAAAACTCTTGTAAAATCTTAAAAAAAAACTCTCCCAAACCTTGTATATATAGGATTAAAAATCAGTCGTTGGGATCCAAACACATGCCAGATGGGCCTATCAGTCGACCGCCCGGTCGACTACAAACGGTCTAATTTTTGACCATTGGAGTTTTTCAGTCGACCGGTCAGTCGACCGAGGAATCCCGAGAGCACTTTAGGGTTGCACGGTCGACCAATCAGTCGGCCGATCTCTACTGTCTGTCGACCGGTCGGTCGACTGAGCTCCCATACAATTGAGATGTGCATGTTCTGTGCACGTCAGTCGACTGGCAGAGCAAATAAGCTCTGTCGTCGGTCGACCGCTCGGTTAACCGGCTCAGCCCAAAAAAAAAAAATGGGATTTATTTTAAATGAATTTTTGAAACCCAATTAAATTCCAATAATTCCCAATAAATTTCAAAAAAATAAGTTCATGTAAATACAATGAACTACAAATATGTGTGATTAAAAATCAACACATGTTACAAATAATTGAACTTGTTTTTGAGATGAAGAATTTCAATCTAGAAACCAAAACCGTATTTTCTGAAAATCATACTTTTAAATGAAAACTAGTTTTTTCAAAAACTCCATAAATACAAAAACAAGTTGTTAAAATATATTTGAAGTTCAATAGTGTATGGATAGAATCCAATACACATGTAAGATAATATAACTTGTTTTTAATGAAATTCAACTAATGAATATCAAAACATAAGCTTGTTAAACTGAAATTCAAAACTCATCAAAATAAGTTTCTTTGAACATGTAAAGCTCTAATATGTGCGCATAGAATCCAATACATATTTCAAACTATAAAAACTTATTTGTTTGAGATGAAAATCATATAAACACAATTGTTAAACTAAAAATAGTTAAACCAAAAATCAAATCTTTTGTACTTGAAAACCGAATCAACAAACTTTTTGTGTGTGTGAGATTGAGAAAAAAAACTAATTTATATCTTACACAAGATCAAAACTTACAAAACTCTAAACACACGTCTTCTTGAAGATCTTTTTCTCCGTGTATACTTGATCCAAACTTGATTTTTCGAGCTAGACTCCTCTTTGAGTGCTTGATATGTTTTATAAGTTTGAGCTCTTGAATCACCATGTGTTGGCTCCAAACTTGACTTTGAGTTTTTAGTGAAGCTAAATATCAACTAAGATCTTGATCAATATCTGAAAGTTAAGCACAAAAAGATCATTAGTAGTATAACTATATGAGTTAGTCATCATCAAAACTAGAGTGATGTAACTTGTTAGGCTTGTATATGAGCTGGGCTTGCTGGCAGAGAAGTGATGCCCCTCAAGAAGTGGGATACGTGTCGTGATCTTGAAGAGGGTCAAAATCCGATCACTACAGCAAGCAAAACTCATAAATCGATTCTCTTTGCTACATGCATAAGATCTGATCTCTTTCTCTTTTTTTTATAATGTGGGTTATTTGAACTAATTCAGTTGTTCATCCAAAGATTCAACGATTGAGATCAAAGATAAATATTGATGGAAGAAGTGGGGTTCTGGGTGGATGCATATGTGGATTCAAATTGAGGTTTTATGCAATCGGAGTTAAATAGATTTTTGCTGAAGTTTTACCTGGCTTGAGGAAGTTTTTCTTAATTTTTCATACTCATCCGTTCAATTTCCATTGGGTGTTAAAGACTACATAAATCGGAAATATGTCTGAATGAGGTGCGAGTTCAGGTGAAACCTGATTTTCCTAAGAAGATCCAATTTCAAAGGCCTCCTTCACTCTTTTCTTGGTTCATAACCCTTGGGAAAACTTCGTCTTCTACAGGGAGAAGCGTTCCTAGGCAGTGAGAGGCTCAGGTTCAAAGACCGGGCTACGATCTTAATTCAAAAAGAAAAAAAAGGCAAGGGGGTATTCGTAAAAGTTTTAAGACGGTCTGGTTCCTACTTCCGGCTCATGTAACCAAAAGCATCCAATTTGGTGCATAAGTACCTGATTCTTGGTACCCCTGGACTTTAGAATCTTTGAAGGGGCAGTGGCACTCCCGAAAATTCCGGCGCATCAATTGGCAGGGGTAAACAGTAGTTCAGTTTGGCCACTGGAAAAGGAAACAGAGTGGACCCCACTAACGGCGCATGGGTTGTTTGTTGGCCTTTGGAATAAAAAAACAAGCATTTAATGGCACAATACGGCAACAGGCGGAGGTGAAAGGCACAATTTCTCTATCTCTCTCATTTAATTAAACCTAGTTATTTGTATATGCATGATGTGATGAATAAAACAGATAAGGTAATAATAAGTTTTTTTTTTTTTTTTGAGAAGCCCCGGAGGATAATAATTAAATTACAATAATAATTAGGAGGACTTTGGAAGCTTCTTTGATCGCTCTCTACTTGCGTGTGGAAAAGGAAAAGGTGGGTGAATGTTGGAAAGGGACCCCAATCATCCCTCACTACCTTGGAGCTTTCTCTTTTTGGGTGATAATTTTGTGTTGATACGGAGATAAGATACATATTTTTAGAGAGAGAGAGAGAGTTTGACTGTTATAATATTATTAAAAAGGTTAATTTCATATGTCAACACGGGAGTAACTCTTTTATAATATGTGTGTCTCACACACATTAATTGATTCCTGAAGAGGGCCTCTGTTTTCTATTTTCTCACTGATCAAGAGTCATCTCAACACTGGTGACTCGTCCACACACGCACACCTCACCTCCTCTTTGTCCCAGTTAACTATTGGGAAACTGTCTCCCTTTTGTTTTCTACTATACATGTCTTCATCTTTGTTATCTTAACACTTAACTTCTTATCATTTCTTTATATTACAAAAATCTCCTTTTCTTTTAAAAGTTCCCGCTTAAAGGTTAAACCCAAAAAAAAAAAAAAATCTCTCATGAGGAATTGTTTGTTAAGACTTAAATAACTTGAAAGAGACCAAAGTAATCACCATCCAATCTTTTCTACAACTTAAATTGAAAAAGTTTGAGTAAATCTTCAAGCCTATATCTTATACGACATCTATTAAAGGATTCGGAAAACATGAACAACCTCACAAATAGTATATTTTACCTTCTATACTGAAATTTTTCTTCTTTTTTAAAGGACCATTAAATACAAAAATAACATTTAGAAGTATTAACCAGCACAAAAAAAAAAAAAATTGTATGCAACAATTCAGACCTTCATCTCACTCTTCATTTCGACTGAGTACTATTTAGACAAATAAAAAAAAAATTACAAGTTTGCGTTGAAGCTTGCTTAACCTTGCCTTTAGGGTTGTACCTATTAGAAAAAAACGCATACCATAAGTACTTCAAAGTGTTATGTAAGAAAATAAAAAAAATTATGTCTTTTGGGTTGCGTTTGAAGGTCTAGAAAAATCACAAAAATTTGTGATTTTGTATGAATATTGAAAACAGTAATTCATGATATATTTTAAATGTGTGTTTGAATAGATAAGAAAAGAAAATAAGAGAATCACTTAAAATCATGATTGTAGACATTTCTATTGTGAATAGAAATTTCAAATTTCATGACTGTTTTGTCTACATGCATAGTTGTAGTTCCTAGATTAACTTGATTACCTTTCAAACCAAACAGTAAATATTTAAATTATTTAAAATTGTGATTCTGCAATTTTCAAATCTAGAAAAAACTAAAGTCTGATTAATTATTTTGTTAAAATATCAAACACAACCTTAGTAATATTAGAGTAGAATGAGTGTGTAGATGATAGAAATTTTTAACTCTTGATGAAGAGAGTGGTAAAGTGTGGTGAAGTTTGACGGCACAAATAATTTTGGATTGTGGAGATTTGAAGTGTTAGATGCGTTATATGCGCAAAATTTAGAGGATGCTCTTGAGTTGTAAGAGAAGTCGGCAGAATTTGATGAGAAGATTTGGAAAAAAATGAATAAAACGACGTGTGGAGTGTCGCAAGATCTAAAATATGATGTGATGAATGAAACTTTTACAAAAAAAATTTAGGAGGCTCTCGCGAGTAATTACTTGAAGAAGAGCGTCGAGAACTGCTTGCACTTAAAGAGAAGATTTTAACGTTTCTAGTTGAAGAGAGGGGTTTCTATTAGTGATCACAGCAACACCTACATGAATTTTCTCGCGGACTTAAGGAACATGGATGTAGTGATCGAGGAGAAAGACAAACCCTTGATATTGTGAGTTCTCTTCCCCATGAGGGATATGAACCTTTGTATTCACCTTGATAAATGAAAGAACATCACTTAGCTATACTGAGGTTACTACCTCTCCTGTGAATTTCGATTGAGACGAAAGGACAAGGAGTCCTTCAGTGGACATCGACGGAGCCATTGATCGTGAGAGGAAGAGTCCAAACCAAAGAGGCGAAAACTGTGGTAAATCAAAATCAAAGTCATGATATGGCAATCGTAATTTGACTCAAGATCAGTGTGCATTTTGTAAACAAACTAGTCATTGGAAGAAAGATTATCCCGAGCTCAAAAGGAAGAATAAGCTGAAGAAGAAGTCAGGGAAACTATCAGAGATGAATGTCACCAAGTCAGATGAAAATGAGTCTGATTATTCTGCTTTCTATCTTTCTAGTACATCGTCTATATGCTACTCATACATCAGAGTGGCTATTGGATACAAAAGCTACCTATCACATTTGTCCCGGGAGGAAATGATTCTCTAGTTTAGAAAAGTTTGACAGTGATGTGATATTCATGGGAAATGTGTTACATATCAGATGGTTGGAATATATACTGTTCAGATCAAGATGTTCGATGGTGTGGTTAGAGACCTGACAAATGTGAGGTATGCTCCTCAGATAAAGAAGAACATTATCTCAGTTGGAGCTATGGAGTCAAAAAGGCTTATAGTGACCTTGGAGAATGGCATCTCAAGATCACGAAAGGGTCCATGGTGTTAGCCCAGAGGCCTTTCACCTTAGTTTTCATGATGACTAACTTATCAGGGTTAGTTTACTAATAATCTTGTATTTATACAATTTAGTTATTGATCAAGATATCAATAGCTGTTTAGCTTCATCAAAGTAGTTTTGGAGCTATCTCATGTTGATTTAAGAGCTCGCGCGTCAAGATCGCATGTACCACTCAATTGGAGTCAAGCTCGTTAGATCATGTTTGGATCGGGTCGTCTTGAAGATGAGGATCGACAAGAAAACTTTTGTTTGTGTTTAGATCTTGTGCAAAAATAGATAGTGTTGATATTCTCAAGTTCACACACACACACACACAAAAAAAAGTTTAATATGTTTAGTTTTCGGTTTAACCGGTTTTGGATTTCTAGTTCATATGTATGATTTTCATGAATAGATAGAATCAAAACGAGTTTATATGGTTTAAATGTATATTAGATTTCATCAATATACATATATGCTTCATATAGTTAGAAAAACTTATTTTGATAATCCTATTCATTGTTTAGAGTTTTGTAATTAACAAAACCTATTTTTGGATTTCATGTCAAAAACATAGATATATCATGTTCATGTGTATTAGATTCTATCCCTACATAATATGCTTCAAAAGAGTTTAAATATCTTATTTTTGTATTTATACAAGTTTGGGAAAAATCGGATTTCCATTTCAAAGTTTGATTTTTTGAAAATACGATTTTTGTTTAAGGCCAAATATTTTATATCACAAAAATAGTTCAAATAGTTTGTAATATGTATTGATTTTTAATCACACATATTTGGTATTCAATATCTTATAAGAACTTATTTTTGTGAAATTTATGAGTATTTATGAGATTTAATTGGTGTTAAAAATCTAAATTTTCAATCCCTAATTGCCTAGCTAGATCAGCTGGCGGTCGACTGGACCAGGTCGGTCGACGGACCGGTCGACCGATGTGCACAAAGAAGATGTGCACATAACCAGCCTATAAGGTCGGTCGACCGCGTGGTCGACCGACTGAAAGCACCAAACTCTCGGGTGCTACCGGTCGACCAGGCGGTCGACCGGAGGCACAACGGTCAAAAAAATGACCGTTGGGCTGGTTGACCGGGTGCTCGACCGGAAGGTCATTTTTGACCTTTCCTGGCTGCCAACGGGCAGATTTTTGAGAAGCTATAAATAAGTCATATCTTGAGCTGTTTTCAATAAGATTTTCAAGAGCTTATTTTCTCATCTTACAAGTGTTTTGCAGTAAGATTTTAAAGAGTTTTTTGGCTACAAAGATTTATTTTTATTTGTTTTTTAAAGTGTTGGAAAAATCAAAGAAAAGAGAGCGTTTAGGAGATTGGTTTTGATCTTGATTTCAATATCTACTTCATATGTTTTTCAAGTGTTTTTCTTTATTATTTTCTATTCCAAACACTTTATTTTCTCACACTTGAGTTATCATATCTATCCTATTTATAGGATCTTTTTTGGGAGGAAAAGTTGTTTGTGATCTTTGTGATCATCAAGTTGTAATCCCTTCTTTGCTTTAGGTTTGTGCCTATCCCTCTAAGTATAGAGGAGGTAGTGCTTTGGGTTTGTAGCTATCCCTCTTTGTGTAGAGGTGATTGTGGTTGAGTTTGACTTAGTACCTTATCCCTCTTGTGTAGAGGTGATTGCTGTTTTGGCTTTGTGTCTTACCACTTGTGTAGAGGTGGTTGTGTTGGAGAGAGGAGTTGTGTACTCCTTACCTTGTACTTACAAATTCCTCGATGGAGGTTCCTTGTGTGGGTGGTCCTGTGTGGACATAGTGGAAATCTTCTATGTGAAGGCGGGAACGTAGAGCAATGGCTCGAACCTCGAAACATATCTTAGTTTTTGCGTTTGATCCACTATCCCTAACTCTTATCTCTCCTATATCTTGCATTGCTTTATATTGTTAATACCACTTATATGCTTGATATTGTTTGTGTGTACATACTTGTGTTGAACTAAGAGAGCTTCATATAGCACCTCAACTCTTATTTAGAGGAATCTAGAGGAGAGAGTCTAGGGCGCGTCACCGGGAATTCGGCTACACTCTTTGGTTACACTTAGTGTGTTACAATTAATTTTAATTCTGCATCATTTGTCTTAGATTAACTCATACACCTATTCACCCCCCTCTAAGTGTATTTTTACATGGTTGTGATGAAAGGTGTTAGAGACAGAAACTTTTATTACTTGAAGGGCAGTATAGTCACAAGTGCTTTGACAGGTTTATTTGACTCGAATGATGATGCTACCAAGTTGTGACACAAGAGACTTGGTCACGAAGGTGAGAATTCCATGCAAGCTTTGGCAAAATAAGGCTTATTGAAGGGTATTAAGACTTGCAAGTGGGAATTCTATGAGCATTGTATATTGAGAAAGAAAATCAAGGTGAAGTTTCGCATCGATTTCACCGTACTAAAGGAATTCTTGATTATATATATAGATATTTGAGGTGTTGGCCCAGAGGCCCTTCACTCTAATTTTGATAATGATTAACTCATGTAGTTATAGTTTACTAATAATCTTGTAATATTTAGTTTCAGATATTTGATCAAGATATTAGTAGGTGATTAGCTTCAACAAAGGTATTTGGAGCTTTCACATGTTGATTCAAGAGCTCGAGCGTCAAGATCGCATCTAGTACTCGGTTGGAGTCAAACTCGTTGGATCGGTTTTGGATCGAGTCAGCTTGGAGATGGGAGTTCTACAAAAAGACCTCGGTTTGTCTAGTTTATGGTTTAGATCTTGTGTTAAAGATAGATAGTGTTGATATGCTCAAGCTCACAATACACACAAATTTAAAGTTTATTGGTTTTGGTTTAACTTGTTTAGATTTTTCATATATATGATTTTCATGAATAGATAGAATCAAAACAGGTTTACATGGTTTAATGTATATTAGATTTGATCTATATACATCTATGCTTCATCTATTTAGAAAAACTTATTTTGATAGTCTATTTCATGAGTTGGAGTTTTGTATTTAAACAAAAATTATTTTTGGATTTATTGTCAAAAATATAGATATAATTCTTTAAATGGATATTGGATTCTATCCATATACAATATGCTTCATGATTAGTAGTAAAAAATGCATAATTGTCATCATATTTACCATCACATTTGCACATTTATTCATATTATAATGCACATTTATTAATATTTTGTTATTTAATGTGTGCAGGCCTCGAATTATTATTTTAATAATAAATAAAGCCTAAAAGAGCCCAAAAGCCCAGATCCAAGCCCATGTTTGAAGCCCAGGTGCAAAAGCGCAATTACAAGAAATCAAAATGCAAATACAAGGGCTAAAAGTTGCAAATATCAAAGATAAGGGAAGGATAGACTTCTATCCAACCCTAAACACTTGCAGGATGAGGATAAAAGCCCAAGATAAGAAGGAAATTCGTGGATAGAAGATTTGGGATATTTGAGATCAAGTTAACTTGATTACTAATTATCTCGAAAAATTCAGAAAAGAGCCAGGATGCAGCTTCCAGAAGCAGGCGCCCAAATGGATGGACCAGAATAAGCCACGTGCCAAAGCGCGTGGCCAGATTCCACAGAAATGCCGCAGATCTGCGGCAAAAAGCCCAGATTCTACGGCATTTTGGATGAAGCTGACTACCAACTTTCGTGTGCAATCTTATCCGGGACTCTATCACCTTCTGCACTATAAATATCCCTGCAGGCGCAGCAGAGAGGGTATCCAGAGACGGATTAGGGTTTTCTTTTAGCCATTTTCTTTAAATTTCTGCTAGATTGTAACTTTCATTTCATGTACGTTGTGGAGAAGGAGCTTTGTAATTGGAGGATTATTCTGCAATAAAGGTTACCTTTTTCCCATTTAATTTTCTGTATTTAGTTTTATTTTATTTCTGTGATCTCTCTGGTTTGGTTTCTAATCATCGATTTTCTGATTTGTTTTCTTTCTTTCTTTCTCTAATCTCTCTTATTAAACAATAAAAAAAATATAAATTGAAAAGAAAAAAAAATGATGATGAACTAATTCTCTCTAGTGGTTTGCTGAAATTCTTAAAGCAACCCTAGAGCAGTTAAGCCTTGATCAGATTGATGACCATCTCTAGAAACCCTAGGTTTAATAACAACTTTTCTTGAAGATTAAACAAGGTAACTAAGATTCTTAATCTATGTTGCATATTAAAAAGACTTTTCAAGACTTCAAACTTATGTACGGGGCCGGAAAATTTGGTGGTCGGAGAAAGTGGTTTTAGCTGTAAAAGATTTCCTTGATTCAAGCGAAACGATTACAACCAAAAGAACTACTCTTCCCTCTTTTCCAGTTACAAGGGAGGGAGGATGTCTGAATCTTCCCTTTGTTTAAGGCTGGGTTCTTCGTGTGGCGATGGAGAGTGAATCTTGTTCTCCGTTGACCAGATGACCGTCCTGGACCGTCGGGGGTCTTCTCTTCGGTCGGTAGAAAGAGTAACTCAGCTCCGTCTACCAAAACTCTCAAAGAGGAGGTAGGCGAGAGCGGCTAGTACTCAGTAAGCTCGCTGAAGAGTCGTGCTTCTCTCTTGATGATCCTCCTGCCTGGATTCGATCGATTTTTGATGATGCTTATCTCAAAGCTCTCTCTCTTCAAAACTCCAATCTTCTGCCCAAGCTTCGATCTTCTCAAAGTTCTCTCCCTTCTCCAAAAGCTCCGATCCCCTCTTCATAGCAAACAAGGCTATTTATAGGGGTCTCAGGGGGTGAAGGTGCCTCCTGAAAACGCTCCCGAATGAGGGGCCACTACCCGCTACATGCGCGGTGACTGGCCCCGCAATCAGGGCAGTTGCAACTGAGACGCGGGCGCCGAGCCAAACGCGCCTTGAAGTTTGAGACGCGGGCGTCGAGCCAAACGCGCCTTAATGCTGAGACGCGGGCTTCGGGCCGACGCGTCTGAGCGTTGAGACGCGGGTGTAGAGCCAACGCGTCTTAATGCTGAGACGCGGGCTTCGGGCCGACGCGTCTGAACGTTGAGACGCGGGTGTAGAGCCAACGCGTCTTAATGCTGAGACGCGAGCATCGATTTCTCGCGTCTAGAGCTTGAGACTCTGCTTCCTTAATGGCTGGTCTGTTAGTCATTTTTAGACAGCCTACAACTTAAGAACTAGGACATCATAAATTTAAGATTCATCTTCTATTAAGCTGTACCTAGATGTTAGGATGAACCATAGTTTGGCTTTTAAATAATGTAACTTAGTTAGAATCTGGTATTGGCTTTTAAATGAGTGTCCCCGTGACTGTTGACCAGTTGCTGGATCGCAGGCTCTCTAATGTTAACAGGAGAACCTTCCGGGCACTTATGACCGATGCCGCGCTCAAAACGGATGATGGTGTCAGGTTGGAGAAGCCTGCCTTCTTCTTTGGGGATCATATCTATGATGATGGCCGTCGTGTGTCTGAGGGGACCTATAAATGGCTCCGTGAGATAAAGGGCGAAGATTCTTTCTTCCAGACATGGAGAGGATGTTCCCGATGTCCTACTTTCAACACATGTCTGTTCCCCGAAAGATGGAATGGGACATTTCCCAGTATATCCCTGAGATCGCCCTTGGTGACTTTGGCCTCCAAAAGGTAGACCGCCATGATAGTCATGACGGGTCAGTTGTCGGACTGTTCCCTGCGTCGTCCAAGCCTGAAATCCCAATTGGAGAGATCCCGGAGCTTGCTACCACCTTCCTCAATTCCTTCATAGAAGCAGGGGGTGACTATCCTGTCGACTTCCGTGCGTATGGATGGGTCCATTCTCCAGAGAATTACTGGTGGGGTAGGATGGTGGGTTTTGTCCTTACCAATCTTGAGGGGCCGCTGAAGCGTGTGGGGCTGTACCCAGCAGTCAGGGCCGTGCAGTGGGGCGTCCCGATGAGTTCCCATAACTTCTTTGGGATTCTGGAGCGCTACAATCCTCGGACGGGGACATTCTTTACTCCGGTTGGAGAGATGGGCCTTGCCCTACACGAATTGTATGAGGTCTCCGAGTTGTCGTCAGGGGATATTCCTTACGAGGAATTTGTCCCAACCACCAGGGAGCTGCGCCTTTTGGAAAAAGAATCTCCTCAAGTGTATGAGACCTACTGGGAGGTAATGTGCCATTTCTACATCTGCGGTCAGACAACTGCCTGGAGGTCAGGAGGCGTCAAGCAACTATCCTGGGCTGATTATCTGTTTAATAATGTCAGCAATAAAGATCTCCCAGTAATCCGACTAGCTCCTAGTTCTGGTGGGGAAGTTGAAGACAGGATCGACGCAGCTTCTGACAAGTTCTACACCACGGAGTCGAATGAGGACGGCTTCGACCCTGACTTGGTCTTTGAGAGCTTTCACCATCAGGCCCGGACCCCTATTTCTGATCAGGCGCTGTTGGCGGGCTTCCTGATGTTGGCTGAAGAGGTGGTGGTGCCCACGCTACCACATGAAGTTATTGTGGCAGATGTGGTGTACCCGGCGGTACTCTTGGCTCATGGCCACCCCATAGCCCTTCTTCCCGCCGTGGTGGCTGGTATTCAAAGCGGGCTGCGGGTGTTGACCAAGAGCTTCTGCGGACCCCCAAAGACTGCTAATTCTCGTGGGGAGCCGTATACCGACTCAGAGGGGAACCCGACGGTGAGGCACCCCAACCCGCGAATTGAGCTGCCTTACACGTACCTCATGGCTTGGTACGTGATGCATTGCCCATCTCTAATGACGGCGGCGCGTGGGAGCGTGGATCATATCCCATTTGTGCAGCGGCTGGAACGTTCAGAGTGGCATGACACCTACCTGTATTACATTAGGAAGCGTCTTCCTGTGCCGCCAATTACCAGCTCAACCGCTGCTTTCCAGAGGTTCAAGGTGCAGCCCCCGGGGAGCTGTTCACGGATGTCGCTGGGCGGGATGACTTCTCGCAATTGCCTGCTGGAGCCTTCTGGTGGTTGATCAATATACGACCAGGATATGTGCTGTTTCGCCAAGGAACTTCCTGCACTATCGAGCCGTATATGCCAAGTCGTTTTGCCCGACAATTTGGCTATGATCAGCTTTACGTCGGGAATCCCAATGCTCAACTTGCCTTTGACGGGAATCTGTTCGAAGGCGCTCGGGCTTGGTATTACAGTGTGGCTGGAGGGACGGGAGCAACGTTCCATCTACCGACGAGGCGCCTAAGTGCCGTATGAGCTTCAGCTTCTGTATTTGGTACTCCCAAGCCGGCCAGACGCCAGATCTTATTCCGGAGTCTTCATGTCTTGAGAGTATAAATGCAGTCTCGAGGAGAGGTCTGAATCCGGTAAACGTACTAAACTCCTCGACCAGTACCTGAAAGCTCAGAGGGAGGTCGAGAAACGATCGAGGAGGAGCCCCCAGTAGTGAGGGCGGCACCGCGACCGGCAAGGGCAAAGCCGCAAGCGACGAGGGCGGAGCCACCAGCAATGAGAGTGGAGCCGCGACCGGCAAGGAGGTCGAAGCAATTGGCGAGGAAGCGTCGTCGACGCTCTGCTTCTGTAGTTGAGCCTGCCCCAAAGAAGGCTCGGAGGGACTTAACGGCTGAAGTCTCTCAATCCAGAGCTATCTCTGCTGGAGTTGAGGTTCCTCCTGAAGGTGTCCCTGTTAGAGTTGAGGAACCGCTGGAAGATGAAGATTTTCCAAGCTTGGTCCGTGCTCCTAGGTCACGCAGCGAGACCGTGGAGGAAGGGGAGCTTGTTGAGCGCCCCCTTATTGCTGGTGATGCTGAGTCACCGGAGATTGACATAATGGGCGAAGAGGATGTCGAGATTCCAAGAATCTCAACTCAGCCCGAATTTCCTCCTGCTCATGAAGGGAGAGACGAGGTACAGCAGCCGGGGTCTCCTAGCGTCTTTATTTCCAATCCTCGGGCAGTTGACCCTAGTCCTACCACTGGGGTGATTGGGGGTAAGGCTCCTGTTGCGGAGCTTCCTCGTGTGGCGCTATCGTCTTCTTCGTCATCGGGAGAAAGTGACTTTGAAGATAAAGTCGACTATGGCGATGAACCCGCTCTTCCTGATCAGGGCGGATTCTTTGACGTCTCGGAGGAGGAACAACATGAGGGTGAGCCCTCGATGGCGCCATCGTCACTGGCGACAATTGCTCCCACTGACGGTATTCTTTTCTCCTTCTGTTTAATTCTCTTTTTTTCATGTTGAAGAGGATGTTCTAACATTCTTCTTTTGTATTGCAGGGTCAGCTGGAGGTACCGGGGCTCAGCCCGAGGGAGTTGAGGCTTCGGTTGCCGAGACAACCTCAGTGGGGGCAGCTGTTGAAGTTGGGGAGCCTTCCCCTTTGCCAGGAGGGGAAACAACCATTGAGGCTGAGGAGGCTCTCACTCCGCCGGTGGAGAAGGCTACTGCTGAAGCTGGGGAGACTCCCATTCTACAGGACTCGACGCCTCTGGACCTCGAACCTAGTAAGGCAGCTCTGACTGAGGGGGCTCAGGTGGGGAGTCTGACGATCGGCACCCTTCCAGAAGGCCACACAGCTCAATCCTCGGTGGAAGTTTCTGAAGAGTTGTGCTTACAACTCCTTCCTTGGTCGTGGAGGCTCCTGCAGAGGCGGCGCTCCAGGAAGCGCCAGTGGGTAGTCTTGCTCTTGCCACATCGACGGCTGGCACGGCTCTTGTGCGAGAAGACCCGCCCTATATCCCTTATCCCGTGACAGAAAAAGGGTCGGGGAGCTTCTTAGGTGGTGAAGACATGGGGGAGCTGGCACGTCAGATGGTGCAACAATCTTCACCTCGATGGGATCCTGTATTGATCTCATCTTCGTGGACACAGCACCTTCCAGTTCGCCCAGAGGCTCTTGAAAATATGGCCGTGAGCGTCGAATTGGCGGGAGGCCCTTCACTTGCCAGGGCATGCCTGCAGGTGGTAGAGCAACTTGGAGATAACCTGCGGGAGCTGGAATCTTTGGAAGATGCTGGTTCTTCCGGTGAGGCCCAGGCCATCCTGACTAGGCTCCTAGCTGCTCAGGAACGGGAGCGACAGGAGGCGGAGGCGCAGATCACTGCCGAGGTCCGTGACCTTGAATATTCCAAGGCTGAATTTCAAAAATTAGCGGAGATTCGAGGGAATCTGAGCTCAGTGTGCAGAGCACGGAGCAGGTCATCCTCAGAACTCGGGACATTATCGCCAAGGCGGAAGCTGTTCTTGCGCTAAATGAGGAGAAACTTGTTTCCCTCAAAAAGGAGCTTGAGGAGCAACGGGCTGCTACGGCGCGTGCTGAAGAGAGTCTATTCCTGCAATCTTCCAGGGTGGAATCTCTACGGATGCAGCTGGCTGCCAGAAGTTTCTTATCTGAGACGGAGCTGCGGGACCGGGCTATCATGGAGGCTGAGAGGACGCGCCAGCATGAGATTCACCGTCTTAGGGAACAAATCCGTTCCTTGGCGAGCCAGGACATTTAGCCTTCTTTTCTTCTTTTTTTTTGTAAAGAAAAGGGACACTCTATTTATTAAGAGTGTTTGTATCCACTTCTATCATTTTTTGATATAATAGAAGTTTTCTTTAAAGCTTTTATCCCAATTTCTTTGTCCTGTTGTGGATGAGTCCAACTCTTGATCACTAGTTGTGATTACTGACTTAGGTAGGGCTAAGTTCTTTTAATGAGACGCGGTCTTGGCGAGACGCGGCATTAATCCCACAGGGTGAGACGCGGTCATCAGTCTACCGGAACTTAGATTTCACTAGGTCCTTTTACTGAGACGCAGCGTCAATCATAAAGTGAGACGCGGTCATCATTTCATAAGAACTTAGATTCTACTAAGTCCTTTTGATGAGACGCGGCGTCAATCACAAATCGGAACGCGGTCTCTTGGTGAGATGCGGCGTCAATCAAAAGATGAGACGCGGCATTGATCCGTAAAGTAAGACGCGGCTGTCAGTCCCTGAGACGCAGCGTCAATCACAAGGTGAGACGCAGCTCTGAATAACGCGGATCTGCTTCTGCGAAGAAGGAAGCGGATCAGGCAGACGCGGAGACGCAGCCTTGTGCCTTTCCCTTAATTCAAAAATGGATTAAGTGCTCTCTGAGGGGACGCGACTTTGACTCGCGGGGCATCTTTCTGGGACGCGGATGTGTGGATAGTTCTTCAATCCGCGTCTGAGTGTAAACTCCCAGGCGTTACATACAGCCTGTCATAGGGATTTGGTGTGATCTTTAAATATCCGATGCGGATTTTCCGCTTTGTTTCCCGAAGCAGTTGTCCACGCGTCGGCTGCTGATTGGGCTTGAGTATTGATTCTCTTAAACGAGAAATCAGTGCGGGCGGTTGGAGATCAGCGCCAGCGGCGATTCTCGAAGCAGCGTTACACGCGTCCGGCCCTTATTGGATCTTGGCAGTTGTGCAGCTATTAATGCCGGCGGTTCAGATTACGGGGCCATTAATCGCTATTATCAGGAGTTGCCTATAAATAGGGCGCCCCTTCTCCCTTCAATCCTGCCTTTGGACTATTTTTGTTTTTTGAAAGAGAGAGCGCTTTGAGAAGCTTCATCTTCCTCAGCGAATTGTCCCATGGATGAGGAAGGCTCTGAAGATGACCCAGGGCTTTTAAGCTCCTGTTTGGTCTCTTTAGGAGAAAACAACTCTTTGCCTTGTGACCGCGTTTGCGTCCTGGTGCAGAGATTACAACTCTTGATAGAGGTCTCACGGGTATGCCGTTCGTTTCACCATGACAATTTAGATTTACCATGGCCTGTACCTTGGCTTCATGTCATCTGGACCCCCTCATGAAGTCTGCATTGGTGCACTCCTTCTGGAATTTGTACCATAGACCTGAACTTCTCCGGACTCGCGTGCAGGAATCTTTGGCACTTGGCGTTGGCGCGTTTTATGGCTTATTTCTTGGCGCATTTCATGGCCAATGCCTTGGACAAATTCCAAAAAAGGTTTCAGACCGCACCTTGCAACTCCTGTTCATGGAGATGGCAATTTTCGGCGTCTGTGCCTTTTCGGCGTTTGTGCTCTTTGACCTAGGCGCAGAATGGGACCGCGTTTTGATTCGCGTTTGTCTCTGCTGACGCAACAGTTTGGCTTGCTGCGCGTGTCATTCCTGCGTCTTGGCAGACTGCATGGATCATTCCCGCGTTTGGCTGATTGCGCGGATCATTCCCGCGTTCGCCTCTGCTGACTTAGTTTTTCTCTGTTACACTAAGTTGCAGATTGTTCTTATTCTCTCTTTTGTTCCTTGCAGGTTTGCTGGGCTCTTGGAAGAATACTTCGGTCGGCGAACTCGTTCAACGTTCACATATGAGAGAATATATTATGGTCCTCGTCACCTATAAGAGAGTATATTACATCTCTGACGAGGACCCGACCCTCGCCAAGGTCTCTTCAGATCTGGTGCAAGAGACGGATAGGCTGAGTATCGGCGAGGGTGGTCCGGCGGTTGCGGTGGCGGAGGGATCCTCTTCCTCTCCCTACCCCAGAAGTGACATCGAGGACAGTCCGTTGGATGGCCTGCTGGGGAAAGGGATGGTGATGAATGCAGGACTCTCTGCTGCCGCTGGACCGAGTGGAGGGTGGCATCCTTGTGATGACTCCGAAACTTCCGCTCTCACCCCAAGAGTGACTCCATGTTTGTTAGATGGTCTACTAGGGAAAGAGGCGCGCCTGAACGAAGGGTTGCAGGACCTTCTGTTGCCACCGGACCTCAAGAACACCATTGCTCTCGGCTTGGTCAGCTAGGGCGCTTTCGAAGTTGGCGTCATGCATCAAAGTGCAACCGGTTCCAATTGTGCACCTGGGATCAGATGCAGTTTCAAGGAGTGAGTACGGCCTCAGAGAGAGAGAGGGACTTCTTGTACTCTTAATTGTAACACTCAATCTTATTGTATAAGAGAGCGTTTTGTATCACTTTCATGTGTTTGGATATGAATAAAAGTGACACTTTTATTTTTGCCTCTTTCTGTTGTCTTGAACGTTTTGTTTTAGAAGCAAAAGAATGATTTTGGTGGACCTGCCACCTTATAAAAGAAGTGACAAGTGGAGCGCGTACCCCAGAGAAGGTGAACTTTTATCAAGGATATGGGATTAACTTGATTTAAGATCAGCTGGGGATTTTGATGGAAGCATTGTTTATTGGTGTAATGTTAACCAACACTGCCTCCTAAAATGAATTTGATACTCGGTTGGGGAGAATATCAATGAACTAGACTCGTGGGGAATCTAGTAGGATTTTACCGTTAGAGGTGTGATATTAACTTAACGGTTTAGAAGTAGTCTTGTCAGAAGTGTAATGTTAACTTGACAAGGATGTGAGTTAGAGGTGTGATATTAACTAACTCATCAGCATCTCAGTTTTATTTGGGAAAACTGAGGGTGTCACTGTCATAGGTGTGATGTTTAACTTAAACAGTGATAGTAATGCTAGAGGTGTAATGGAACTTGGCATTAGCGTCTCGGCTAAAGAAGTCAAGGAAAGGTCATAGCCATAGGTGTATTGTTGAACTTAGCAATGACTCGGATGCTAGAAAGTGTAGTGTTAACTTGGCATCGTCCATTTCAGCTTCGATATGGAAGTCTGAAGAAAGGTGACTATTAGAGGTGTGATTAACTTGACAGGCACTCGATGTACTGCTTAGAGGTGTATGTTAACTTAAACAGTAGTTTGTCAGAGGTGTGATATTAACTTGACAAGAATTTGCTTGCGATAGGAGCAATTGAGGACCTGTCATTCTATTGATGAGAATTGACAAGTGGAATTTGAGGTGCCAGAGGTATAGTGTTAACTTGGCAAATTGAGAGTTTGTTACTCTATGCAGAGTTAACAAGCCAGGTTTGTACTCGACAAAGAGTATTCATTACCAGAGGTATAGTGTTAACATGGTAATGATTGCATTTTTGGTCCTACCATTCTATGGGTGAGAATTGGTAAGGGATTTTTGGAGGGAAGAGTGGAATCAAGTCCACTTAGGATTTTTAGCAAACCCTCAGCTATCAACGGGTTTGTCATGCCTTTACCAACTACCGTTTGAGTTGGGCTAGCCATGCTATTCCCCTCAGCATGATGAGTTGTCGAAGACTTGTGTTGGACTTAAAAGCCAACATTTTCTTCTATCCTTAGCCGTCGGAGGCGTCGGATCAAATGGGAACGTGTCCCTTAGGATTTTTAGCAAATCCTCAGCTGTCAACGGGTTTGTCATGCCTTTACCAACTACCGTTTGAGTTGGGCTAGCCATGCTATTCCCCTCAGCATGATGAGTTGTCGAAGACTTATGTTGGACTTAAAGGCCAACATTTTCCTCTATCCTTAGCCGTCAAGGGCGTCGGATGTTTGATCAGAGGTGTATTTTTTACTTGATCGGTGGAAGAATGCCATCTAGGGATAGTATTTCTTCAGGAATTTGCCATTGATTGGCATCATGAGTGTATCGCCATTTGAGGTTATGAGGCGATACGATCCATTTGAGTAGACTGACTCTACCACAAATGGTCCTTCCCATTTAGGTTGGAATTTTCCTTTCGTCCTGTGTGTCATGACCATGGGTCTTCGGACGGCTAAGACGAGGTCGCCTTTCCTGAAAGTTCGCGATTTGACTTTCTTGTTGAAGGCTCTGGTGATACGAGCTTGGTAAAGCTCGATGTTGTTGGGCCTGCAGACGCTTGTCGTCCAAGGCTTCCAATTCTTGGAGTCGCTGTCGATGCTTTCCTCTGTTGTCATTTCCGCTGTCAAGGCGACGCGAAGAGATGGAATTTGGATTTCCAGTGGAAGGACGGCTTCGCATCCGTACACCAAGGAAAATGGCGTGGCTTTAGTTGGGGTTCGCACAGTCGTGCGATAGGCCCATAAGCATTCGCCCAACTTATCGTCCCAGTCTCGTTGACTTTTCGAGACGAATTTCTTGAGAAGCTTGCCAATAGTCTTATTGAAAGCTTCTGCGAGGCCGTTAGCGGGTGGGATAGTATGCCGTTGATGACACACTCTGGATTCTGAACTTGGCGCAGAATCTCTGAAAAGCCTGGCTGATGAACTGGGGTCCATTGTCATGGACAATCCGCCGAGGCACACCGAAGTGGTAAATAACGTGATGTTTCACGAACTTGATCACGTTAGAAGATTTCACCTCTTTCAAAGGGATAGCTTCGGCCCACTTTGAGAAGTAATCGGTTATCGCTAGGATGAACCGATGTCCCTTTGATGATGGTGGGCTGATAGGACCAACCACGTCCATCCCCCACATTTCGAACGGCCAGGTAGAGGTCGTAGAGTGGAGGTATCCTGGTGCTTGATGGATGAAGTCGCCATGTATTTGACAGGCGTGACATCTTTTGGCATAGGCAACAGCATCGGCAACCATCTTGGGCCAGTAGTAACCCAATCTTTGGAGTCGGTTTGCCAGCTTCGGGCAGGTTGATGAGCTCCACACGTACCATCGTGGGCTTCTTTCAACACTTCGTGGGCTTCTTTTGATGAGAGGCACCGGAGCAGGATCCCATCATGCGATCTACGATACAATGTTCGCGAAATCGCATTGTAGTAGAATTTGGAGGCTTTCCTTCGGATGGCAGCCGCCTCCCTGGTGTCTTCGGGCAAGATGCCGTATAAGACAAAATCAATGTAGGGGAATCGCCAGTCTTTAAGCTCTGGATCGGTCGACACTTCAAGTGTTTCTTACCGCGACGATCTCCCGTTGACCTCTGGTAGTCTCCGAGGGGACTTTTTGGGCAGTATAGGTCGTGGCTATAGACGAATACCTTCTCCATTGCTCCAGCTGGAAGAGCTAAGGAGGCAGCAAGGGATGCAAGTGCATCTGCATGCGCATTTGCTTGCGCGTACATGGTCGATGTAGAAGTTTGAAAACCTCTCGGCCATGTGATTGTCGCGTTGTTAGTAGGGTACTAGATCTTCATGCCTGACCTCATACTCTCCGCGAACTTGGCTGATGATGAGTTTAGAATCACCGTATGCCTCGAGATTTTTTAACGCCATCTCATCGGCGAATTGCATCCCAATCAAAAGAGCGTGTATTCCGCCACATTGTTGGAACAGGGCTCGGTTAACGAGATAGCTCGGGGAATCACGTAATTTTGTGGGGAGACGAGTACCACTCCTACCCCCGCTACTGTGTGTCCCTTCGAGCTTGCCCTTGATGCACCGTCGAAGAAAAGTTGCCATACTTGACTTTCGAACGACGTCTGAGCTAGGCAGACTTCGGCGACCTCATCTGGGAGATCCTCGTAGAGTTTGGCTGCCCTGGGATCTGGGTGTTCAGCTAGGAAGTCCGCCACCGCTTGTCCTTTAATGGCTTTTTGTGGCAGAAAATGCATCTCATATTGTGATAGCAATATGGCCATTTTGCCAGCCGGCCATTAGTGAAGAAGGCTTTTGTCATAAGTAACCTCAGGGGGTGACTTTGGATATGACATTTATGGTTGGCCCACCAGATAGTGTCGCATTTTCTGAATGGCGAACACCAGTGCCAAAACATTCCTTCTCGATCGGGTTATACCGATGTTCGGCTCCGATCATCGTTCTACTTAGGTAGTAGATTGCTTGTTCTCGCCTCTGGTCATCATTCTGAGCTAGTAGAGCTCCCAAAGAATGATCCATTGATCGGACATACACAGGAAAGGCTTTCCGGATACCGAGCTGCCAGGACTGGTGGTTGGGTGAGGTAGTGCTTGATCTCCTCAAATGCTTGCTGGCAAGCGTCGTCCCAAATGAACGAAACGCCCTTCTTCATCAGCTTAGCGAAGGGTTGGCATCTCCCGGAGAGATTTGTGAAATGAATCTGCGGATGTATGCCAATCGTCCTTGTAATCCTCTGAGCTCCTTGAGGCTTCTGGGGGGTTGCATCTCTTGGATAGCACGGACTTTCTCCGGATCCAAATGGATTCCTGTGGAAGTCACAACAAACCCTAGGAATTTGCCACTGGCTACCCCCAGGAAGGACTTGGTGGGGTTCATCTTCAATTGATGAGCCCGCATGATGTCGAAGACCACCCTCAGGTCTGCTATGTGATCACCTTTAGTGCGGCTTTTCACCGCGATGTCGTCGACATAACATTTCACGTTTTGCGTATCTGCGATGGAAAATGGCATTCGTGGCCCTTTGGTAGGTTGCCCCCGCATTTTTCAAACCGAAGGGCATGACGGTGTAGCAATATACCCCTAGAGGTGTCCTGAAGGAGGTGTGCTTTTCGTCATCGGGATACATCTTGATTTGATTATATCTGAGAACCCGTCCATAAAGGACATTCGCTCGAATCCACAAGTATTGTCAATCATGACATCTGTGATTGGCAATGGAATTCGTCTTTGGGGCAGCCTCGTTTAGATCACGGAAGTCGATGCAGATCCGGATCTTCCCGTTCTTCTTGGCGACGGGGACGATGTTGGCTACCCAGTCGGTGCTGCTGTTCCTCCCTGATAAAGCCGGAGTCAATAAGCTTCCTGACTTCTGATTGGATTGCCTCCATTATCTCTGGACGGAACCGTCGCTGCTGTTGTTTAACAGGCTTCATGTCGGATTGATGTTGAGGCGATGCATAGCCACTTGAGGATCAAGTCCAGGCATGTCCTCATAATTCAGGCGAAGACATCTATGTACTCTTGTACAAGAGATATTAAATCCTTCTTCTCTGGAGGCGACAGGCCGTCACTTATGAAGATGGGTTTAGGATTGTCTTCATCTCCTAGGTTGACTTGAACAACCTTGTCTTCTGTGGGTGGCTCACGCTGTTCAAAGCGGATGTCCCAAAGAGCATTCAAATGTTTGATCCAAGGATCTGTATCGGATTGGATCATTTCTTCATCTTCATCCTCCAGATGGCTTGTCGAAACCATGTTTACTGAAAGCCCTTTGAAGATGTTGCCGACACTGACATCTGATTCCCATGACGACGTGTCTGATGAGCAGTCATGACTTGACAGTCTCTCCGAATCAGAGGCTGATGGCACTGGAGTTGATATATAGCCAACCCCCGGCGCGTCTGATGATAGTAATCAGGGGTTTTTCCTTTCGGTACAAAGGATCGAAGCAGTGTTCTTCTTCCTTCTTTTCGAAGTTCAATCCTGGCCTGTTGGTTAGATCATACCCATGCGCTTCATCATCTTGAGCGTTCTCGGTTCATAATGATCGAACTGAGGGGATTCATCTCACCTTCCGATTCTTCGTGGGGCATTGGTTCAGACGCGATTCGCCCAAAAAGTATTGGTCTTTGGCTTTTTCGTCTGGCTGGAACCATGAATACAGACTCTTGCGCGTCACCATTATCTTGGTATGTCCCGAAGGATGATTTCACTGGTACATGCAAAGATGTCAAAGCATCTATTGCCGACCAGAGGTCATCGTCCACGTCGGTAGTGGTATCCGACGGTATTGAATCGGAAACATACACAGGAAAATACGCAAAGTCTAAATCTTCATTAATGTACCAACCACCCGCATCGTCGGTGGTATCAACATCGAGCTTATTAGTGCTCTTTACAATGGGCTCCAACTCCCACAGGCACTCTTCTTTCTCAGGCTCAATGTCAGCTTCATTACCAGAGTCTGGCTCCTCTGGTTGTGGGGTTTCATTAGTCTCCTCCGGATCCTGATATAAGAGGGAGTCCGTGAAATAATTTTCAACCCCTTTAAACGGATGCCTTTCGGCAATCAACGTTCGGACCTGTCCACTCTCGTCAATGTATTTCATGACTTGGTGGAGAGTAGAGGGAACAATGGAATTGCGGTGAATCCATGGTCGTCCCAGCAACAGGTTGTAGGAAGTGTCCGCGTCAATGACGTAACACGTCACTTCTGACTTGAGGCTCCCGATCTGGCATTTGAGCTTGATCTTCCCCATTGGGCGGGAGCTGTTGGCATTGAACCGTAAATAGTCGTCTGGGTAGGGCTCAGACGATGGGTAGGAATGCCTAGAAACTGCATAACCGGCGAGGTATGATGCTCAGCGCGGACCCTGGGTCTACCTGGATGCGGTCACCTCGGATGACCCAATATACCCTGTGAAGTATAGGGGTCGGTCATGCTTCCCTTTAACCTGCATGTCATCTGTTGTGAAGGTGATGCAGGGAGCATTTGGGGAGGCGTGGAGGCAATCATCTACATCTTCCTCCCTTGGCACACGAGTCATGAAGACCTCAGCATTGGCCAAAGCTTCTTGTAGAGCCTCTCTGGTTGACTTTGATAGCCTCAGGAGCTCATACAAGGTAATGCGTGCCGGGATGTTGGCTAATTGAGCCAAGACATCAAAACTGTAAGGTGTCGAGGATCCTTCCGTTACACCTTTCGCAAGAACTCGAGAAAACCGAGTTTCTTTCTGCTTCTCCCCAGGCTGTTTAGAGGAGGGCTTGGCTGGTTCCACGGCTGGTTGCGGAGAAGCCGCTGCTGTCTCGCCGTACTGCTTCAAGTATGCCTGTCCTGAACGGGTCCCCGCCGTAGGTTGGCTGGGCTCTGCGGCCAGGACTATTGTTTCCTCTTCTGAGTCAGTCAGCGAGGGAACATCAGTGTCCGCTTCTCGAGAGGAGGCGCATATCACATGGCAAGATGAAGCCTTCCCTTTGCCTTTGGACTTCCTGTTGGTCACAGTCGTCCATTGTTGCTCGTCGACGAGGTCAGGGTGGACCCACATGATTTCCCCTCGAGGTGTAGGGACGGGTACCAAGCCTTTCTCTGCTGCTGATGAGGGTCTGTGTTGACCACCCTCAGTTCACCTTTCGGGACAGAGATCACCCCCACGGGTGTCGGGGGTCGTGTCCCAAACTGGAGAATCGACGTCATGTTGGCCGTCATCTTCTTCTGCTCCGGTCGGAGTTTTAATACCTCCGCGTCAATCAGAGCTTGAAGGATGTCCTTAAAGACGTAGCAGCTTTTGGTAGGATGACCGAGCATCCTGTGGTATAAGCAGTAGGTGGGATTGTCGGTCTTGCCGACTTCCTCCGGGCGCCTAATTTCAGGGAGCTTCAGTCGATTGCTCTTGTTGAGTAGCTTGAAGAGCGAATCGACGTGTTCCTCCTTGAAGGAATACTGCTTGTTGGGACGTGGCTGGCTTGAAGAGCCACTTGCCCTGCCTGTTTGAGGTTTGGTGGGAGATTTGATCTCCGTCGCCAAATTATCCTTCCGCTTCGTCTGGAGGGAGGTGTCTGGTGCACGCCTTGTCGACCTCTCTGGCCTGGGCTTGCCTTCTTCCGCTCTGACGCGGGCGACAATCTCCTCAGCCTGTTCACCTTGCTGGACTAATTGTTTCCAGGTGCGACTTTCAGCAACTCCTATTTGAGCAAGGAGTGAGGTTTGGAGATTATGGCGACATGTTTCCACCAGGGTGGCTTGGGTCATGCCGCTTGGACATCGGAGTGCCATGTTCCGAAATCTTTCTACGAAAGACTTGACGGACTCTCCCTTTCGCTGTTTTGTAGCTAAAAGGGTAGGCATTGTGACCTCCGAATCATCTTCGAAGAAGCGTGTTAGAAATAGCTTCTCCAAGTCGCCCCAGTTCTTGATAGAACCTTCCGGGAGCTTCATGAACCATTCAAAGGCCAACCCTTTCAGGGTGCCGATGAACAGTCGCGCCAGGATGGCATCGTTATCTACCACATTCCCGGTCTGGGATTTGAAGTAGTAGATGTGCTGGTTGGGTGACCCCTTCCCGTCGAATGCTTGGAGAGTTGGAGCCTTGAACTTAGGAGGGTACGGGACTAAGTCCCACTCGGCCGGATAGGGCCGGACCACTCCTGCTTCTTGGAGGCCTTTACGGTTGGTAAGGGCCTCGAGGCGCTGCTCCAGTTGACTCATTCTTTTAGCATGAGCCTTTCCCGGGTCTGGGTCGCTTCTTGCCTGCGACGAGGGCTTGGACACATCCGAGGTAGATCGCCGTGTCTCGTCAGAAGATTCGGAGGGTGGGCTTCCTCCCTTTCTCCCTTTCCCCTTCGGTTGTCTAGGAGGAGATCTCGCTCTTTCTTCAAGCAATTTCTCAAGCATATGCTTGAGGGAGTCAATGGATCTCTGTTGAGAGGCGATTATATCCATCTGGTGCTTCTGCGTCTGCTCTAAACGCCTGGTCGTCTCCTCAGGAGTGTCGGCCATGTAGGCGGAAGCCTCCTTCTCGACGGAAGAGTTTGAAGCCTGCGACTCCACTATAGCGGAGTGAGAACCACCCATTCTAATGCCGCGGGCTAAGGCATTATAGTCAATTGGGGGAATGGCCCCTGTCCGGGTGCGAGTGTGTTGATACACCCCCTCCGGTTCAGAGTCAGATTCCTCTGAGTTGACCATTAGTTGTTTTCCCTTGCTTCTGCTAGTCATGTTTGCAGTAAGCTCCGGGTATTCAACATCAAAGAAGGTTCTCCTCCTGTGAGAGCGTCTTCTCTTGGCTGATGGGGGAATCAGGGTCAGCTGTCTAATTAGAGACGGCTGGTGCACGCCTGACTCGCAATGGCATCCAGAGAGCATCTGGATGAGCTGTTGACAGCAGCATGGAGAAGTGGTCTGATTGGCACTCCTTTTCCTTGTCAAATAATCCCTCAAATCTGTGGGAGGGGATTAAAGAGACTGGTCTCGCAACGTCGACGACGGGAGACAGCCATGTGCTGTTCAGCCTGGACACCGGTTTCAGAAACGCGGCCGTTGCGTCGCGGCTGCGTCACGCGCGTCTGGCGTCTCTGTTGATATGAGACGCGACTTTCGCGTTGCTGTCTGCTGCGTTGGAGCAGAGAGACTTGGGGAGAGAGTGGGCTGCTGGGCCCCACGCCTATGGGCGCGTGCTTCCTGCGTTTGACAAGACGCAGAAGCTTCGCTTTGGCGTGTGGCAAGTTGGTCTCCAGAAGGCCCAACTTGGGGAGTCTCGCGTTTGGGTCGCCAAACGCGGATCTCTCGCACTGGACGAGGTGCGGGCAAGGCATCGGATCGTACGCTGCGTTCAACCCCAGTCAGAAAACTAACGGTTCCGACCGAGTGTTGACGCGCGCGTCTTCTCTGTCGACGTTCGGCATTCCGATTGCGCCGTGGAGGAAGAGAGAAGCCAACAACTTCCTGGTTTGTAGAAACCAGGGGTGTTTGCCACGCGGGTCTCCTGAGAGACGCTGACGCGGGCGTTCTGTGCGACACGGTCGATCGCACCAGTAGATGTGCCGGGGACCACGCGGGCCTTCAGAGAGGCGTTGGCGCGTGTGTTCTGCGCGACGCGGTTGATCGCAGCAGAGGAGTCTGAGGTTACGCGGGCCTTCTGGGAGGCGTCGGCGCGTGAACCAGATTTGGCACAGTGGGCAGCAGGAGCACCCGACAGAGCCTCAGATTGGGCTTCAGGGGGCTGTCCACTTAAGACCCTGCGGCAGACGCGGGGTCTTTGGGCTCTTGGAGCCAGAAGAGAGGAACTCTTCATACTTCGCCTGGTCGAACTCGACGACGAGGGATTCGACCATTTTCCCCTTACGGAGAATGTCATCTTGCACCACGGTGCGCTCGTCAGTAACGAAGGTAGTCCCCAGCGGAGTCGCCATCTCTTGTACGGGGCCGGAAAATTTGGTGGTCGGAGAAAGTGGTTTTAGCTGTAAAAGATTTCCTTGATTCAAGCGAAACGATTACAACCAAAAGAACTACTCTTCCCTCTTTTCCAGTTACAAGGGAGGGAGGATGTCTGAATCTTCCCTTTGTTTAAGGCTGGTTCTTCGTGTGGCGATGGAGAGTGAATCTTGTTCTCCGTTGACCAGATGACCGTCCTGGACCGTCGGGGGTCTTCTCTTCGGTCGGTAGAAAGAGTAACTCAGCTCCGTCTACCAAAACTCTCAAAGAGGAGGTAGGCGAAGAGCGGCTAGTACTCAGTAAGCTCGCTGAAGAGTCGTGCTTCTCTCTTGATGATCCTCCTGCCTGGATTCGATCGATTTTTGATGATGCCTTATCTCAAAGCTCTCTCTCTTCAAAACTCCAATCTTCTGCCCAAGCTTCGATCTTCTCAAAGTTCTCTCCCTTCTCCAAAAGCTCCGATCCCCTCTTCATAGCAAACAAGGCTATTTATAGGGGTCTCAGGGGGTGAAGGTGCCTCCTGAAAACGCTCCCGAATGAGGGGCCACTACCCGCTACATGCGCGGTGACTGGCCCCGCAATCAGGGCAGTTGCAACTGAGACGCGGGCGCCGAGCCAAACGCGCCTTGAAGTTTGAGACGCGGGCGTCGAGCCAAACGCGCCTTAATGCTGAGACGCGGGCTTCGGGCCGACGCGTCTGAACGTTGAGACGCGGGTGTAGAGCCAACGCGTCTTAATGCTGAGACGCGGGCTTCGGGCCGACGCGTCTGAACGTTGAGACGCGGGTGTAGAGCCAACGCGTCTTAATGCTGAGACGCGAGCATCGATTTCTCGCGTCTAGAGCTTGAGACTCTGCTTCCTTAATGGCTGGTCTGTTAGTCATTTTTAGACAGCCTACAACTTAAGAACTAGGACATCATAAATTTAAGATTCATCTTCTATTAAGCTGTACCTAGATGTTAGGATGAACCATAGTTTGGCTTTTAAATAATGTAACTTAGTTAGAATCTGGTATTGGTTTTTCTTACTTGAATTATTCTTTAATAACCTAGGGTGAATTACATACATCTCAAGATGAAGATCAATCTCCTTAACTTGCAATAGGGTTGTGGTAGAAGATCAGCAAAACCACATCTTTCATATCATATATCTCAAATCTAATCTCTTTTCTCCTATTTTGAAGATACAGAGGAATCGAGTCGAAAAGCTTGCATCGCATCCTTCCCTGAGGATCACGACCCGCTTGAGCCCTTGCTACAGCGGATTCGCATTGAGACTAAGAAATCTACACTTCATTCTTTTTATTCACAAATTCTTAAATTCTCAATCAACAAAATTGGCGCCGTTGCCGGGGAGGACGGTAAGTTATCTCTAAAACAAAATTTTAATTTTTAACTAATTCTTTATTCTTTTCTGTTTGCAGGTTTGGAGAACAGGAAACAGAAACATAGCAGCAGCAGTAGACATATTGCTATTCTGTGCCTCTGCCCTCGAAGGCAGAGCACCAGAACCTACTATTTTGCCGCGGATCCACGGCCAGAGCGCGAAAACGCGGCAACAGTAGAGAACTTCTGATTGATCTTTTTGCAGGTTGCTGCAAATTGTAAATTCTGTTTACTGCTCTGTTTATTTTGTTCTGTGATATACCTGTAAATTGCTAATAATTCAACAGTAAATTATTGGTTGTTAAAAATAAAAATTGATTAGACGTTTGCATATTAGGCACGTGTCTTTTCAGTTATTTTTATTTACTGTTGAAGAGTGCTGGAGAAGCAAGGTACGTAAGCATTGCATGTAGAATAGGACTCATCTCTTGGTTGATTTTCTGCTTTGAGTGAATCTTATCTACTTAGCTTGTACACTTGCACTAATTCATCTTAAGGGCATAACCCATTAACAAGATAAGGTGGGGATTTCATCACCCTTTCTTAGCCCAAAAATCACATCCCAAGCACTCACTAACCCAAGCCTAACTTAAAAATTAGTAGACATTGACCCTAGGGACATCTCGGACTCAATTAGGAGATTATCCTAAGGGGGAACAGTGTGGGAAGTGTAGAGGTGATTGTTGAGTTGTGGCTTTGAGCCTTATCCCTCTTGTGTGAGGTTGATATTTGTTTGGCTAAGTACCTATCCCTCTAAGTGTAGAGGTGATTGTGTTGTGTCTTGCCTCTAGTGAGAGGCTGTATTGTTGGAGAGAGGAGTTGTGTACTCCTAATTGTATTTACCCAAATTCTCAGTGAAGGTTCCCTGGGGGGAAGTCCTATGTGGACGCTATAGTGGAAATCCTTCTGTGTGAAGGCGGGGACGTAGAGCTGGGTACTCGAACCTAGAAACATATCCTTGTGTTTGCGTTTAATCCACTATCTCTAACTCTCTCTCTATATTGTGCCTTGCATCATTCATATTGTTCATTCATACTATACATGCTGTTTGATTGTGTGCCCATACTTGTGTTTAACCAAGAGAGCTTCATATAACACCTTAACTCTATTTAGGCGAATTTAGAGGAGATAGTCCAGAACCCTTCACCGAGAATTCGGCTACACTCTTTGGTTACACTAAGTGTGTTGCATTAGTTTTTAAATTTCGCATTAATTTTCATTAGATTAGTCGTACACCTATTCACCCCCCTTTAGATGTACTTTCAATTGGTATCAGAGCCTACGCTCCTGATATTAGGTTTTACCACCTAGTAGTGAGATCTTGGTTTGTTAATCTAGTGTTGTATTTACAAATACTTGTTTACACACACTCATGGATTGCTTGACCCCTCCCATGTATGATGTTTCTAACATTGACATGTGGAAATTTAGGATGAGTATGTACCTAAAAACCTTAGGTCTGCATGTTTTCCTTGCCGCTACCAAGAAATCCTATCTTAGTAATAGCAAGAATATAGAGGCCAATGCACAAGCCCTTGAGGCACTTAGAAGCACGCTCAACAAAGAAAATCTTTCTACGATTCTCATTGTGATTTCGCCTTTGCAGTGTGGAACACGTTGACCTCTCCAAAGCTTCAAACGCCAAACATTATGGAGAAGGAATCTAGTGAGGATGAATCCGAACAACGTTGCTACATGGTCCAAGGTAATGACTCCCTTGAGGTACATTCAGAAACTCAACTAGATAATTGTGCTAGTTCTTCAGGAGATGATATTATTGATGCTGATGCATTAAATGAAGAACTTTCTTTTGAACGTGAAAAATTTCTTGAAAAATATAAAGTTTTGAAAAAGAAAAGCTTTGGATTAAGTAAAGAAAATAAAGATATATTTTCAAAACTTGAATTAACTTTGCAATAGAAGGTTGAGATTTCAAATGAACGTGACTCATTGAAATTCCAACTTGAACTTGCACTTAATGAAAATAAAATTTTGAAAAATAAAAATAATTGCAATGATGTTTTAAAGAAAAATGAGATCTTGTCTTCAAAACTTGATTTTAATTTAAAAGAAAATGATATTTTGAAAAAAAATTGCTTCTATTTCAAAAGAGCTAGATTTGGTTTCTAAAAAAAACACTTCTTTAAAAAATGATATTGACACACATGTTTGCCATGCTTCACCACCTAGTGTATCTATTGCATGCTCCACCTCTTCTTCTATTATTGCAAATGATATAAATATTTTAAAGAAGAATGCTGATTGTTTGGGCTCCAAGATTAATCTACGATTATGCATTATTATATCGCATTTCCCCACCGATTTATGAATAAATTGTCGGTCTAAACCGTATTTTGGTCTCTATTGCATGTAAATCAAGAGTTCAAGGGCAAAGGAGTACTAAGAGCTTAATTAAACCCCTTTTAGGGTAATTAATCCTGAATTTCGTGGAGGCCAGGTAAGGGATCATCTAGAAGATACGATGAACCTAGACTCTTACGCACGTCAGACGAATATTTGGGCGAAATTACCAGAAAAGGAATATATCAAGAAGACCCTGGAAGCTAGAGGAAGCATCGCACCAAAACCAGGGACTTTTGTCCCTGGTATTGCCACGAAAACGCGGCAATTGCCGCGTTTCTGCGGCAATGGAGTGGAGCCACGCGTTGATTTTGACGCGTGGCCCCGTCTCGTCTTCTAGAGGGTTCCTACGCTTATATATACCCCTGTATAGGTCCAGAACGAGGCAGCTTTCGTTTTTAGGAGTAGGTTCTGATTTTTTCTATGTTTTAGTGTAGTGTAGGTAGGTGTTCTTCATTTCTTGTATTTTGTTATGCTATTTCATTTTTAGATCTTGTAGTAGGGCTGAGAGATTCAGAGAGAAAAATAGAGAGGGATTGATGTAATAGATGGTGACAATCTATGTAAAGGTGCCTCCTTTCTTCTCCAATGTAATCTCCTTCATCTCCTACATGATGTTTTGTTAACTGTTCTTCTCATGGCAATCAACTACTAACCATTAACCATCTAACCACTTACTTGATAATCTACATGAATCTAGTAGCCTCTATAAGGCCTTGTTCTTGCAAGAGCCATTGATGGCTCATTGATGATGGGTTCTAACATCTAACTTGCTAACTTGCTAACCAAGCTAACCCTCTCTTATTTCATGCTTTCCTTCAATGGTCTGATGATTTAATGTTTGTATTAGCTTGCTCTTGATGCATGTTTGATTGTGAAAGAACCATCTCATTTGCCATGCTTTGTATCGTCTCTTGAAGCCAAGGATTAGTGATGGCCGAAGATCAAATGTGAGGCAACTATCACTAAGAGGTTAGCATGGTTAGTGGAGCATTTAGTAGTTAGTAGCCATGAGTTTTCTTTTACCTTGTTTTGAAAATCAATTCTTTTATCTTTTCATCGTTATTTTCACCACTTTCTTGTTTGTCTTTGTTTTCATCTTCTTTACTGCAAGCTCTTCCTTCTTTCTATTTTGTTTTCCAAACCACTCCTCTTCTTTACTACAAGCTCTTCCTTCTTTTCTATTTTGTTTTCTTCGCCGCTTTCATCGCCTTCTCCACCTATCACATGCTTGTTTTCCTTTTCTTCTTTTCTTTCCTTTTCTTTCTAATTCTTTTAACAAAGAAGAACTGTTAACAAATAACGTGAATAAAAACTGTTAATGCTTCTATCACCTCCCTTCCCTGTGGATTCGACCCGTTGAGCCAATGCTATAACGGAAGTATCGAGGGTACATTAGCACACATACGAGCTTTCATATTGATTTCATAAATACACACTTTTGAGTGCTAGTTTCCCCTCGATCATCAATTTTGGCACCGTTGCCGGCGAAGGGAATAGTTTTGATTTCACGTTTTGTTAACATTGTCTTCTCTGTTTTGGTGTGCAGGTTATTCTTTACAGAATTTTAATATTGCAGAATAAACACTAGCTTTGCATCTCCCTACTCTAGAAAGCAGGGACCCAGCTTTCAAAGAACCGCCGCGCAAACGCGACTTTTGCCGCGAAAACGCGGCCATTTTGTGATAATTGTATATCTTGTTGTGCTGGGATGTGTTCATTGTAATGCTAGTTGATCTGTATTATTACTTTCCTGCTTCGATTGTCTAAACACCGCAATAAATTAAAGAACTAAAATACGGTATTTGGACGCTTTTACAACGGTTTAGACATTTGCATTTAGGCACGTGTCAACTCAATTCCAATATATTGTATTTTTGTTCTGTTGTTGTGATCTGGATGGAGGTGTACATATGGCATTGCATTTAGCATAGGACAAACACGTGGGTGATTTATCACTTTGTGTTATACTATTGTCTATATTGCACACTTGCACAAATTGAAATTAAGGGCAAAACCCATACAAGATAAGGTGGGGATTTAATCACCCTTCCTTAGCCCAAAAATCACCTCCCCACTCACACAACCCAAGCCCTAATAAAATTTGATAGACGTTGGCCCCTAGGGGTACTCGGACTCATTAAGAGTCGTCTAGGTCTAGGTCAACCCTACTCTAGGCTTGGTTTTGATTTTTTCCTTTTGTTTGTTGTTTGATTTTTTCTTTTTTGTTTGTGATTGTTTGTAAAATGGAATTCAACCATAACAATTCTTTCAATCCTAACATGAATCCATATTTCACACCAGCCCCATTCGATTCGGATAATTCCAACCCGGCTTTTTACAATATGCACCAACCAAATACACCGGGTTGGCCTTATCCGAATTAATACAACCCATACCCACATTCTTATGACTATAATTTCTAAAATAATTTCAACTCATCACAGAGTCAATGGGGATTCACCTCCCCAGAGTTAAATTTTCAACCTCCTTATCCCCCATGTTCACCTTGTCCACAATTTACACAATGTTCATTCCCCGAATTCGCTTCCTATACTCCTTTTCTAGAACCACCAATTGAAGAAAAATCTGAGTTACAAAAGAGTATAGAAGCCAATCTACAAGAGGCCGAGCAACAACTTCAGAAAACATTAGCCTCTCCAATTCTACAATATTTTCAAGAGTCTTACTCAGTTCTACCTCCTCATAATAAACAACCATCTGTCCTGGAAATGAGAAAGGAACTCTTATGTGAGTCCAAGCTTCAATCTCAAAACATTTCTGACTCACATTCTTCACAAAAATTCCAAAACCAAGATTCTTATACTCCCATTCTAGAGCATCCACTTGTAGAAAAATCAAGTCTAGAAAAAAGTATAGAAATCTTGTAGGAGTCTATGTTACAATATCAAAAATATTCTTCTGAGTCTGTCAATAGGTTGGAAACACAATTGACTCAATTGGTTAACATTTATAGGAATGAGGAAACTCTATCTTATCAACCTTTGACCAATTCAGCTATATCAAACTCTATTGATCTGACCCAAGACTCTTGTCATTTTGGAAATCAAGATTCAATTTCAGCACACCCATTTGAACTTGTCCAAACTTTAAATGTTAAAGATCCCATTGACATTTTGGCAAGTTTGTTGGCCCAAAGGCCTTCCACCCTAGTTTTGATGATGATTAACTCATGTAGTTATGTTTACTAATAATCTTGTGTTGTTTAAGTTTCAGATCATTAACCAAGATATTAGTTGGTGATTAGCTTCAACAAGGTGTTTAGACGCTTTTCATGATGATTCCAGGGCCAAAGCGTCAAGATCACACATTGCCTAGCCCATGGATGGAGTTTTGGAGCAAGTCTACTTGAAGATGAAGATCATCAAGAAGACTTAGGTATCCATAGTTTAGTTAGTGTGTTTAGATCCAATTTGTAAAGCTTAGTATAGTTGATATGCTCAAGTGCACAACACACACGTTTTCATGTTTTGGATTGGTTTTCATGAATAGTAGATCAAAACAAGTTTACTTTATTTCTATGTATATTAGATGTATTCTAGATATACATACATGGTTTAACTTGCTAGACAAACTTATTTTGATATCCCTATTCATGTGTTGAAAAATCAAGTTTGATAAAAATACAAGTTTTGTTTTTGATAAAATTTGCAAGACTCAAAAATGAATTGATATGATTGATATATGTCTTGAAATTTTTATCACAAGTTTGTGTTTCATATAAAATGATAAAACTATTTTTGGTGATTTTTTAGAAGTGTTAAAAGATTTTTAGAAAAATATTTTACACTATTTTTCTGGCCCAGATTTCTGTTCCAGGCTTCAATCAGTCGACTAGTCAACCTGACCTAGTCGACTTGGGTGAAGTCGGTCGACCGGGCGGTCGACCGACGTGCATAGATTTGTGCACGTTTGGAGGCACTGGGATGGTCGACCGCTCGGGTCGACCGGGGCACTTACAGTGCTCTCTGTTTGTTTCGGTCGACCGGGCCGGTCGACCGCAGTTGCCCAACGGTCATATTTCTGACCGTTGGCGGTCGACCAGGCCGGTCGACCGTTGCCTGTCAAAGCTGCCAGCTCAGCTCTAACGGCTAGTTTTCTGATGGGCCTATATAAACCCCATCTCTTTGGGTTTTTGGCCAAGGTTTTTAGAGACAAAATTTCCAGACTTTCTCTATTGTTTTAAAAGAGTTTTTAAAAGAGTTTTGAGCCAAAAAGAATTCATCTTATTTGTTTTTAGGTTTTTAGAAAAATCAAAGAAAAGAATATTTTGGGAGATTTGTCTTGGTTTTCATTCTATATCTTTTGCAAGAATTTTCCCAAGTGTTTTTCTTTGTTGTTTGTTTTCCAAAAACACCTACTTTCCACACTTGAGCTATCTTCTATCCTAATCTATTAGGATCATTTGTTTTGTGGAAAAATAAAAAGGAAAGAGGTTTGTGGTTGAAAGAGACCACCTATTGTAAACCCTTGATTTCTTGGTTGCTCCCTCTTTGGTAGAGGTTGAGGTTGTGATTTGGGTTGTTGGTTTTCTCCCTCTATTGTGAGGTGGAGATTGGTGTTTACTCCCTCTTGGTGAGGTGGAGTTGGTTGTTGGTTTGTATCCCTCAAGTGTGAGGTGGATTGGTTGTTGTATTGGCTACGGGCCTACCCCTCTTGTGTGAGGAGGTGTTTGTTTGAGAGAGGAGTCAGGTACTCCATTGTTGTAAAAATCCTTCTCGGTGAAGGTTCCTCGATGGGAGTCCTCGATGGACGGTATAGTGGATTGGAAATCCTACACGGTGGTGTAGGCGGGGATGTAGAGCAAGGGTGCTCGAACCTCGAAACATATCATTGTGTTTGCGTTTGATCCACTTATCTCTAAACTCTCTCTCTTTACATTTGTGCAAAGCATCATACCTCATTCATATCATATATTGCTTGTGTTGAGCATAATTCATATTGTCATATCATATCTATTTGCTTGTGTTGTGCCTTGCATAATTCACATTGCTATATCTTGTATATGCTTGGTTGTTTGTGTGTGCCTCACTTGTACCTAATCAACAAGAGCTTCACATAGCACCTCAACCCATTCAAGGGGAATCAAGAGGAGTTAGTCCAGAGCCCTTCACGGGGAATTCGGCTACACTTGTTGATTGTACTAAGTGTGTTGCATAATTTGCATTAGCTTCCGCATTTAGCACACTTAGTTTTGCATTTAGTTTTAGATTAGCACTAACACCTATTCACCCCCCCTCTAGGTGTTCCTTTCAATTGGTATCAGAGCTAGTGCTCCTGATACTTAGGCTTAACATCCTAGGAGTGAGATCCATTTGCTTGCTAATCTATTGTTTGCATTTGCTTGTTTTGTACACATATAGTTTATCATGGCTTTCATGACCCCACCTATGTATGACCCTTCCAACATTCATGTTTGGAAGTTTAGGATGACCGTTTATTTACAAACCCTAAGTCATAAAGTTTACCTTGCCATTACCAAGGAATCCTTCCTTAGTGATAGCAATCATATAGGGGCCAATGCACAAGCCCTAGAGGCCATTATAAGCACATTATCTAAAGATTATCTTTTACGTGTTTCTAACATTGATTCCGCCTTTGCAGTGTGGAATTTGTTGACAACCACCACCACCTCCGAGCTTCAAGTGCAAATCCAAGAAGAGGAATCTAGTGGAGAATCCAATTCACAATGCTTCATGGTCCAAGGGAATGACTCCCTTGAGGTACACTCGGAAACTCCATTAGATAATGATGATGATGCTAGTTCTTCAAATGATCATATTGATGCCATGCTTTGAATGAAGAACTTTCTATTGTGTGTGAAAAACTAATAGAAAAATATAATTTGTTGAAAAAGAAAAGTCTAGAAATTGAAAAAGAAAATAAATGTTTGCATTCTAGACTTGACAATGTTTTGCAAGAGAAGGTTGAGGTCTATAATGAAAGGGATTCATTGAGATCTCAATTAGAACTTGCACTTAAAGAAAATGAGTTTTTGAAAAACAATAGTGATTGTGAAAATATCTTGAAGAAAAATGATGTTTTGTCTTCAAAAATTGATTTTGTTTTAAAAGAGAATGTTGCTTTGAAAAACAAAATAATTTCCATTTCAAATGATTTAGATGTGTGTTTAAAGAAAAATGTTGTTTTGAAAAACAAGATTGATGAACATGTTTGCCATGCTAGGGTAGTTTCACCTAGATCACCCCTTGCATGCTCCACTTCTTCTATGATTAAAAATGATATAAACATATTGAAGAAGAAAATGGATTGTTTGGGCTCCACTATGAGCCAATGTGCCATGAACCATACACGCTTGGAAACCTTGGTTCGAAAGAAACAAGTTCCATCCTTTATGCATGCACACCCTCCACGGCATACACATGCTCCACACGGACACCATCAACACATGTATGCTCATGTGTACACTTGTACACATTGTGGCCAAAAAGGCCATCTTGCTAAATTTTGCTATGATCGTTTACATGTTGAGAATTTAGCATAGAAATTTGTTTGGGTTAGGGAAGGTACTAACCCCCATGGACCCAATAAGACATGGGTACCAAAGACCACCCCTCCTATTATTTTTGATGTAGGTGTGGGCTCTCACATGACGTGAGAGTGATGACATCTTGGAGTGGATGCGTTCCGGACTTAAAAGGAAATCAATTGGATGCATCACTTTCAAGGGAAGATTTGGTGGAGATGACCACCATGTTTTGGAGACAAGGAGAGTTGCCTTCTAGGTTTTGGTAACAATTCTTAACTCCTTATTATTGTTTACATGCTTTCATATTGATGTTTTATAGCATGTTTTCATTATCTATGGATTAGTGTGTAAATATCATATTTATTAGATCCTTGACATACATGTATAGTATTTGAGACACACATGCTTGCATGAACCCATACTTAGTGTTCTCACTTTTGTTTAAGCTATAATGTACATCATGAATCTAATACATGTGAATTTACATAGTAATCATGTTTTAATTTTATCATGATGATTTTTACATTATGTTTTGATGCTTCATGTGTTGATTACATGTTTAGATGTTAGTTTTCATTAAGACTAGGTATATACTTGTGCATATAGTGGGCCACAAATAAATCTATATATGTTTGGGCTTGAATGCTTATTTGAACCCATTAGATGTGCTAGTATAGTCTAGTTTTGATGATTCATACATTTCAAACTTGTATTCCATTTTTGGATTTGTTTTATGATTGTGAGTTTTCACTTCATGTATATGTGTATTATTGCCAAACTCTAAGATATACATGTATACCCCTTGAGTCATTTGCCTTTCATGCAAATCTATATATGGACTCAATTGTGTTTGGGGATATGTATGTATACTTATTGTGTTGACAATTCATACATATACCTTGAAATGAAATTTGCTTTGGTGAAAATTTAGTTTTTCTTGATTTTGTGTTTAATTGTTTAACTTCATGTATATGTCTATCTTGTCCAAACTATTAGATATACATGTTTATTCTTTTGAGCCACGTGCCTTCATGCATATATAAATAGTGGACTCGTTGTGTTTTGGATATGTATGTATATTTTAATTTGTACTTGACATACATATGCCATGAAGATTAAATAAGTTTTGATGATTTTCGTGTTTTCAATGTTTAAGGAATAATTGAGCTTAATTGAATATTTTCATGATTATGATATTCACACTTTATTTGTACACTCACATTTATTGCTTGCTCATGTTTTGTATTCATGAGTCATATTTATGCCTAATTGAATTAGAGTGTTGATTATCATGTGGATTACATATTTTATGAAAATTATTTTTAGTTTATTCCTTGCTTGAAGGATTTCGCACTAGTTAACAAGTTTTTCATTTTAACTAGTTCGTATTCTTCAATTTGGTAGTGATTTTCAAACAAAACTATATTTTCAAATCTATTTTTGAAAACCCCTACCATCCATGGGAGGTTGGAAGGGAGATCATGTTCATGTATGCTTTACTATGAAAATCATTTTAAACTTGATCATGATTGGGAGGATTAGTTATATGAGTTATACCATGCTTTTATTGTTATGTCAATTGGTATCATTGAACTATTTCAATTGGTATCAATTTTGATCCTTTGTGTATGCTCATATGTTTATTGTGTATGTATATTTTCAATTGGTATCATCTATTAGTGATTGGTACTCATTCTATTTCATACATATATACCAGTTTTATTTGTGCTCAAGATATAAATTTGCACAAATCTTGTTTTTGCTAGTGCTTGAGCTTCAATTTGTTTCAATTGATTACTTTTAAATTGGTATCAAGCCCATGCATCTTTTTAGTTGGTATTTCATAAAGGGGGAGAAAATTTAATTTTGTCTTTCAATTAGTGATTCTTCAATTGGTATTTGTTTCCCACTCCCTTACTTTATGATTCAAAATTTCATATTGGTATCATATGTTTAATATGAAAATTATTTACAATTGGTATCAAAATTTTGTTTAGACATTCAAAATTTATTATGTTTAATTTCAATTGATATCAAGATGTTTCATGTGTTTTTGCTTAAAATTGGTATCTAAAAATTTTGTTTTTAAAGAAAAAATACAAAAGTTTTGATTTATATTGACTATATGCAAGGAGAGCTTAACATCTCTTCTACATATAGATTCATGTTGAGTGTATTGTGTATTGAAGAGCTTAACATCTCTTCTTTATGTGGTACACGTGTGTAGGGGGAGCTTCACATCTCCTCTTATGCATTACATAATGTGTGTTATGTGAATTAGGGCTTAACATCCCTCTTTCATGTAATGCATATGTGTAGGGAAGCTAACTTAGCGTCTTCCTCTTCATGAATGTATATAGCATATAACATCTATTGATCTTTGTTTATTTTCAATTGATATCAAGATGCTTCATTGACATATTTATCTATTGATATCATGTTGTTTATAATCACCCCTTATTGACCTTGTTTTTGTTTTAGACAAAAGGGGGAGAACATTATTTTATTGTTTTGATTGACTTAAAAGGGGAGAAAGATTTTTACCCCTCATTTTATTGTTTGGATTGTTTAACCCTTTCTTGATCTTTTTGTTTGACAAACAGGGGAGAAAAATTTGTTTGATTTGATTTTACTTTGAACCCTTTGTTGATGATTGACAAAAAGGGGGAGAAGTATTTGAGTTTATATGCATGTTTTCATTGCTTAAGGGGGAGAAGTATTTGTCTTCCTTGTTATTTATGCATATATGTTTTTGTATTGCAAATAGGGGGAGAAGTATTTGTCTTCCTTGTTATTTATGCATATATATTTTTGTATTGCAAATAGGAGAAAAAGATTTTGATTTATGCTTGTTGCATGTTTTATCTCCATACTTGCATACATATTCATGTGTTTCATTTCCAAATCTTATTATTTATGTCTATGCATGAGTTAAGGGGAAGCTTCCTTGAAGCTTAACTTTAATCCATGCATATATAACTCCATGAGTTTTGTCATTATCAAAAAGGGGGAGATTGTTGGCCCAAAGGCCTTCCACCCTAGTTTTGATGATGATTAACTCATGTAGTTATGTTTACTAATAATCTTTTGTTGTTTAAGTTTCAGATCATTAACCAAGATATTAGTTGGTGATTAGCTTCAACAAGGTGTTTAGAAGCTTTTCATGATGATTCCAGGGCCAAAGCGTCAAGATCACACATTGCCTAGCCCATGGATGGAGTTTTAGAGCAAGTCTACTTGAAGATGAAGATCATCAAGAAGACTTAGGTATCCATAGTTTAGTTAGTGTGTTTAGATCCAATTTGTAAAGCTTAGTATAGTTGATATGCTCAAGTGCACAACACACACGTTTTCATGTTTTGGATTTGGTTTTCATGAATAGTAGATTAAAACAAGTTTACTTTATTTCTATGTATATTAGATGTATTCTAGATATACATACATGGTTTAACTTGCTAGACAAACTTATTTTGATATCCCTATTCATGTGTTGAAAAATCAAGTTTGATAAAAATACAAGTTTTGTTTTTGATAAAATTTGCAAGACTCAAAAATGAATTGATATGATTGATATATGTCTTGAAATTTTATCACAAGTTTGTGTTTCCATATAAAATGATAAAACTATTTTTGGTGATTTTTTAGAAGTGTTAAAAGATTTTTAGAAAAATATTTTACACTATTTTTCTGGCCCAGATTTCTGTTCCAGGCTTCAATCAGTCGACTAGTCAACCTGACCTAGTCGACTTGGGTGAAGTCGGTCGACCGGGCCGGTCGACCGACGTGCACAGATTTGTGCACGTTTGGAGGCACTGGGACGGTCGACCGCTCGGGTCGACCGGGGCACTTACAGTGCTCTCTGTTTGTTTCGGTCGACCGGGCCGGTCGACCGCAGTTGCCCAACGGTCATATTTCTGACCATTGGCGGTCGACCGGGCCGGTCGACCGTTGCCTGTCAGAGCTGTCAGCTCAGCTCTAACGGCTAGTTTTCTGATGGGCCTATATAAACCCCATCTCTTTGGGTTTTTGGCCAAGGTTTTTAGAGACAAAATTTCTAGACTTTCTCTATTGTTTTAAAAGAGTTTTTAAAAGAGTTTTGAGCCAAAAAGAATTCATCTTATTTGTTTTTAGGTTTTTGAAAAAATCAAAGAAAAGAATATTTGGGAGATTTGTCTTGGTTTTCATTCTATATCTTTTGCAAGAATTTTCCCAAGTGTTTTTCTTTGTTGCTTGTTTTCCAAAAACACCTAGTTTTCACACTTGAGCTATCTTCTATCCTAATCTATTAGGATCATTTGTTTGTGGAAAAAGAAAAAGGAAAGAGGTTTGTGGTTGAAAGAGACCACCTATTGTAAACCCTTGATTTCTTGGTTGCTCCCTCTTTGGTAGAGGTTGAGGTTGTGATTTGGGTTGTTGGTTTGCTCCCTCTATTGTGAGGTGGAGATTGGTGTTTACTCCCTCTTGGTGAGGTGGAGTTGGTTGTTGGTTTGTATCCCTTAAGTGTGAGGTGGATTGGTTGTTGTATTGGCTACGGGCCTACCCCTCTTATGTGAGGAGGTGTTTGTTTGAGAGAGGAGTTAGGTACTCCATTGTTGTAAAAATCCTTCTCGGTGAAGGTTCCCTCGGTGGGAGTCCTCGGTGGACGGTATAGTGGATTGGAAATCCTACACGGTGGTGTAGGCGGGGATGTAGAGCAAGGGTGCTCGAACCTCGAAACATATCATTGTGTTTGTGTTTGATCCACTTATCTCTAAACTCTCTCTCTTTACATTTGTGCAAAGCATCATACCTCATTCATATCATATATTGCTTGTGTTGAGCATAATTCATATTGTCATATCATATCTATTTGCTTGTGTTGTGCCTTGCATAATTCACATTGCTATATCTTGTATATGCTTGGTTGTTTGTGTGTGCCTCACTTGTACCTAATCAACAAGAGCTTCACATAGCACCTCAACCCATTCAAGGAGAATCAAGAGGAGTTAGTCCAGAGCCCTTCACGGGGAATTCGGCTACACTTGTTGATTGTACTAAGTGTGTTGCATAATTTGCATTAGCTTCCGCATTTAGCGCACTTAGTTTTGCATTTAGTTTTAGATTAGCACTAACACCTATTCACCCCCCCTCTAGGTGTTCCTTTCAAAGTTATCCTTTTTCTGAAATTGAACTTGAACATGAATATGATCATGAACCTCAAATTAGTGATTCAATTCTACTTCCTGATTCAATTATGACTCCGGTGTCTTCACCTGATTTCAATCCTTTTTCCGAGTCAATATTGGATCCAGTGTCAGTCCATTGTGAAATTGAATCACCAATCATTTATGATGATCATATTAAACTTGACCAATTTCATACTTTTGAAAGTCCCATTGATCAATTGGCAAGTTCTCATTTTTGTGGAATTGAACTCATTGAGAAATATGACTTTGATCCTCAAATTTGTGATCCAGTTCAAATTCCTGAATCATTATTGACTCCTGTTATATTACCCAATTTGAGTAACATTTTAGAGTCAGTTTTGATTCCCATACCTATCATTCCTGAACTTGATCACCAATCTTAGAAAGTCACATTCCATCATGGGAAATGAATGTGGACCTGAGCTTCATCTTCTTGATTTGAACCCACTTCATGAACCAATCTCGACTCCCGAACCTTTACTTGACTTAAGTCTTTTTCCTGAGTCGGTATTAGTTCCTATGCTTCCTAAGTCCAAATCAATCATTCCATTCTGGGACAAGGGTCTTGATAAATTTGACTCTGATATTATTTTGAAATTTGGAAATTAGATGGGGTAAAATTCTTAATAAAAATCATAAATATATACATCATTTTAGTGGGTTGTATTCTTGAGGTCTCTGGTGGGTTCTTCCGGACTCCACGCAAATTGGATTGGACCGCATTTCGTGGACCAATCAGACCACCACCAGAACCATCACCTTGAGGTGATTTTTCCTTCCCTCTCTATTTATTTGTTTCATGCATACATACATCACGATGCATTGAGGACAATGCATGAGATAAGTGTGAGGGAGGGTTTACTAACATAGAGTTTTTAGATTTTCTTTCTTTTACACTTCTTTTAGGATACTTTTAGAAATCTTCCCTATTGTATAGAAATTTTTCTCTTTCTTTAAAAACTTTTTGAAATAAGAGACAAAGTTTTGATCTATTTTTAAGAAAATTAAGATGATCTTAGAAATTAAGGAAGCCTTAATTTTGACATCTTAAACCTAGTCGAAATAATGGATCTTGTTTAAAATTATAGGCTAAGTAAGATAAATTGGGGAGATAATTTTATCTTGAATTTTCTACCTTAGATAGTATGCATTTCACACTTACACATTTTTGGGATGGAAACAAAGACCTAAAATGCCATAAAGCAAAAATAACTAAAAAGAAAAAATATATATATTGGTCACTTATTAAGCTGGATAATTATGCCTCAAGAAGCATGATTATTCACTCCTAACGGTGGTCAAAAGAAACAAATAATCCCCCTTAGTTTTGTGGCCTTATATACTCGAGTCCTTAAACCCGAGGGATGTTTTCTCATCTGGTGCCCTAAATCCGTCTGGTCTGGGAGTCATCGGTTATAAGCTCACTACATCGGTGAACTAGAAAGCCTAAGAAAACTAAGGGAAGAAAAAAAAAAAGAAGAAAAAAAAGAATATATAAAAAATATATAAAAATAAATGGCTTGATGGTTGGAGTTGAAATCCCAGCTATTACAAAGTGCATATTATTTAGGTTATATGAAAGATAAAATATTCAATCCAATTTTGAATTCTTACCTTAATTGAAGACAAGATCTTGCATAGAGACTAAGTTTAAGGAAGAATGATTTTTGGTGGACTTATGACCTTAGATCGCTTATATTTTTGCAAAAATATTTCATAAACTTGTCTCTCTTTCAAAATGAGTTTTCAAAATACTAACGTTTGTCTTCTTTCTTTATGGATTTTGAGGGTGCAATCCGCCGAAAACCATCAGGAGACAAAACTCCTCCTTTTGGGTAACCTAGAGGTTTAACGGCTTGTTGCACACGCTCAGTGCAATCGCGTCACCTGCGAAAGTGATGTAATAACCTCTGTACTATAGTTTTTCTTTTCTTGTTTTGCTCGGGACGAGCAAAAGATAAGTGTGGGGTGTGATTAATCTACGATTATGCATTATTATATCGCATTTCCCCACCGATTTATGAATAAATTGTCGGTCTAAACCGTGTTTTGGTCTCTATTGCAGGTAAATCAAGAGTTCAAGGGTAAAGGAGTAATAAGAGCTTAATTAAACCCTTTTAGGGTAATTAATCCCGAATTTCGTGGAGGCCAAGCAAGGGATCATCTAGAAGATACGATGAACCTAGACTCTTACGCACGTCAGACGAATATTCGGGCGACATTACCAGAAAAGGAATATATCAAGAAGACCCTGGAAGCCAGAGGAAGCATCGCACCAAAACCAGGGACTTTTGTCCCTGGTATTGCCACGGAAACGCGGCAATTGCCGCGTTTCTGCGGCAATGGAGTGGAGCCACGCGTCAATTTTCGCCGCGTGGCCCCGTCTCGTCTTCCAGAGGGTTCCTACGCCTATATATACCCCTGTATAGGTCCAGAACAAGGCAGCTTTTCGTTTTTAGGAGTAGGTTCTGATTTTTTATATATTTTAGTGTAGTGTAGGTAGGTGTTCTTCATTTCTTGTATTTTATTATGCTATTTCATTTTTAGATCTTGTAGTAGGGCTGAGAGATTCAGAGAGAGAGATAGAGAGGGATTGATGTAATAGATGGTGACAATCTATGTAAAGGTGCCTCCTTTCTTCTCCAATGTAATCTCCTTCATCTCCTACATGATGTTTTGCTAACTTTTCTTCTCATGGCAATCTAACTACTAACCACTAACCATCTAACCACTTACTTGATAATCCACATGAATCTAGTAGCCTCTATAAGGCCTTGTTCTTGCAAGAGTCATGATGGCTCATTGATGATGGGTTCTAACATCTAACTTGCTAACTTACTAGCCAAGCTAACTCTCTCTTATTTCATGCTTTCCTTCAATGGTCTGATGATTTAATGTTAGTATTAGCTTGCTCTTGATGCATGTTTGATTGTGAAAGAACCATCTCATTTGCCATGCTTTGTATCGTCTTTTGAAGCCAAGGATTAGTGATGGCCGAAGATCAAATGTGAGGCAACTATCACTAAGAGGTTAGCATGGTTAGTGGAGCATTTAGTAGTTAGTAGCCATGAGTTTTCTTTTACCTTGTTTTGAAAATCAATTCTTTTATCTTTTCATCGTTGTTTTCATCACTTTCTTTGTTTGTCTTTGTTTTCATCTTCTTTACTACAAGCTCTTCCTTCTTTTCTATTTTGTTTTTCAAACCACTCCTCTTTTGTTTTCTTCGCCACTTTCATCGCCTTCTCCACCTATCACATGCTTATTTTCCTTTTCTTTTCTTTCCTTTTCTTTCTAATTCTTTTAACAAAGAAGAACTGTTAACAAATAACGTGAATAAAAACTGTTAATACTTCTATCGCCTCCCTTCCCTGTGGATTCGACCCGTTGAGCCAATGCTATAACGGAAGTATCAAGGGTACATTAGCACACATACGAGCTTTCATATTGATTTCATAAATACACACTTTTGAGTGCTAGTTTCCCCTCAATCATCACTCCACTTTGAGCCAATGTGCTTTGAACCACACACGGTTGGAATCTATATTTCGAAAGAAATAAGTTCTACCTATGCATGCACACAAACCACGGTATACACATGCTCCTCACGTTCACACTCATAATACAATGTATGATCATGTGTATACTTGTATTGTGGACGTAAGGGCCACCTTGTAAAATTTTGCTTTAATAGAATTAAAGATTCAAAATTTGCAAATAGATTTGTTTAGGTTAGGAAAGAAGCTAACCCCCATGGACCCAAAAGAGTATGGGTACCAAAATCTACCCCTATCGTATTTGTTGTAGGTGTGGGCTCTCACATGACGTGAAAGTTGTTGGTGCCTTGAGGTGGATGCGTTCCGAGCTTAATGGTGGCTATTTTGGACGTATCGCTTTCAAGGGGAGTTTGGTAAGAGGACCACCATGATTTGGAAACATAGAGATTTGCCCTCATGGTTTTGGTAACGATCTCTTACTCTTCTTTTGGTTTACATGCTTTCATTTTGTTGATTTTTTAGCATATTTTGATTACTATACTAAATGCCATGATAATTAGAATTGTGATGTACATATGTAGTAATTTTGAGATACACCCATGTTATATATGGATTCATAGTTTTTTGTTCTCACATTTGTTTAGCTATTATGTATATCATGAATCTAAGACATCTGCATTTACTTAATGATCATCTTGGTTTATATTTCGTTTTATGCTTCATATTTTAATTACATGTTTAGATGTAATTTCTCATTAAAACTTGTGCATATGCTTGTACAACTAATGAGCCACAAATAGATTATTATATGTTTGTACTTGATTGCTCATTTGTACTCATTAGATGTACTAGTATAGCTTAGTTTTAATGATTCATACATTTTGATTTGTATTCCCTATTTTGTACATGTTTTCATTAATATGTGTTAACTTCATGTATATGTTAATTTTGCCAAAACTTTAGATATACATGTCTATCCTAAGAGTCACTTGCTTTTCATGCAAATTCTATTATGGACTCCTTTATGTTTGGGATATGTATGTATACCTCTAGTTTAGACAAAACATACATATGCCTTAAAGTTTGAATTATTTTGATGAAAATTAGATTTTGATGATTTTCATGTTTATAAAGGAATTTCATATTGAGCTTAAATGCCTTGTTCCATGACTTTTATTGATTACATAACGTATTACACTATATTTATTGTTTACTCATGATTCGTTTTCATGAGATTATATGAGCTCTATTGCTATTTGAGTGTTGATGATTGTGTGATTTTCATGTTTTCATGGATATGTTTATTTTTTTATTCCTTACTTGAAGGATCTCGTACTAGTTTTCAAGTTTTTCATAAAACTAGTTACGTTATTCTACATTTGGAAGAGTTTTCAATTATGTTATAATTATTTTCAAACTTATTTTTGAAAACCCCTATTGATCGGCAAAAAGTAAGTACTAAAATAAGAGAAGGAAGTGTGGGTTGATGTTACTGCTTTTACGATTCTTCCGTGGTAGCGAAGTGGCTATATGGGTCGTATCTACAAGGAAGGAGAGCGATGGAAGCTTGATGTGGCTTCAAAGTTCAAGAAGAAAGAAAGTTCTTATTCCAAATAAAGAATTGAAAAGTGAAAACAAGTTATTTTTAAGAATTGTTAGAAAATGTTTTGGTGGTTTGTAAAAGTGGATTTTTTTCTTAGTTGTAAAAATGCATAGCTAACTTTCTACTAAGTGCTCCCACTAATTTCTAACTTTTGGAAGATAGCCTCACGATGGATCATAGGCGAACACAACCCTTTTGTATTGGAACTATTCACATGGAAATCGAGTGAAAGTTCATCCTAAAACTTAGTTTCCAAAAACTCGGACATTCCCTTATCAAGATCCAATAGAAGGTGAGAATAAGCGAAGACACGAGTACACTAACAGTATCGGCAAAGTTAAAAGGAAAAGTCTCTAACTTATAATAACAAGAAAAGTATACAACCCATAGATCATCAAAAACTCATTAAGTATGAAGTATAAGAAAGTAAATACTTGTAGATAAATTAGAGTTAGAACCCTCGTCTTAAGATGCCATAGCTCTTATTTGCACAAGGCTTGTTTGACACTATTGACTTATGTGGGTTATCAATCAAGCGTTAGAAATTAGTGGGTTAATAGTTAGTTAGCCATGCTAATGAAAAGTTAGCCATAAATGTAAAAGAAACAATAAAGGAAAAAAGTGGAGAGAAGGAGTTGCACTACAAGAAAACAATAGAAAAGAAAAGTTAAAGAAAGGAAGTTACACTACAACAAAGTAAAAGAAAAGAAGTGAAGAAGAAGGAAGTTACACTACAACAAGGAAGTAAAAGTGAATGATAAAGACAAGTAAGTGGAAAGAAGGAAGAGAAGTAGTACTTGTATTAGCTTGTCACCCTTCAAATACAACACTTACACACTCTCTCTCTTTCACTCTAATGGCTAAAACTAAAATTAGAAGAAGCAAACTAAAGCAACTACGATTCCTAACAACAAAACACAAATTACAACTCTATTCTCTGGATCTGCTTCAACTGAAGAACCCTGGGGGTATTTATAGGCACCAGGGGAAAGGGGGGCCAGTGGGTGACCCATGCCCCAAAGCATTGGCGCGCGCGCGCCAAGATGGCCGTAGAAACGCGGCCCTGGCCACGTTTCTGCGGCTAAGACAGGGCTGCGCGCGCCAGCGTTTGGGCAGCGTGCTGCTCAGACTGTCTCCTATCCATTTAATCTTCTGGATTCGCGATTTGACACCTTGGGCTGACAAAATCTCACTCTAAAGTCAATGGCTAATTGGTAGGTCTTTAATCACCAATTAAATGGTGATTTAGTTCTTCTTTTTCATTTGCACACCATAGACCTAGGATCAAGTAAGGTTTTATTAGTAGAATTTTACATGAAATAAATATGAGAATGTGATGAAAATTATGCAAAATTAGAGACTAATCACACCCCCACACTTATCTTTTTGCTCGTCCCGAGCAAAACAAAAATAAGAAAATTATTATACCACTTTCGCAGGTGACGCGATTGCACTGAGCATGTGCAACAAGCCTTTAAACCTCTAGGTTTCCCCTAGAGGAGGAGTGTTGTCTCCTGAGGGTTTTCAGCGGATTGTATCCACAAAATCCAATAAGTAAAGAAAAGAAGTTAGTTGTTAGAAAGAAAATTTTTTTCCCATGAAAAAGAACTTTCAATCATCAAAGTAAAAATGACCAAATGATATAAGAATTAGATTTAACCCTCATAAATCCTCTTATATTTTAGCCTTCATAAAAGAAGAAACTATGATTTTTCTTTAAATTTGGAAAGGATCTTGTACTTCTAACTCATTCTTTTATTTTGCTTTAGATAGATATGCATAATGTGTAAGTGTGATGTGCTTGAGATTTTTCAACTCAACTTTGAATATCATTTAATTTATTAATATTTACTTATTATTCTTGGTTCCATTAGGCTTTCTACTTCACTTATGTAACACATATCAAACCGATGACTCCCAAACCAAATGGTCTTAGGGCACCAGTGGAAAAACACCCTTCAGGTCAAATATGCAAGTGGAGTAAGCCACGAAATCAAGATTTATTTATACATTATTGTATATAAAAAAAATTTTGGCGTGAGTAATCATGCTTCTTGAGGCATAATTATCCAATATTTTTTTCAGAGTTGTGTCTCTAAATCCCAAGCATATGTGTGTGGGTTATGCATATTCTACTAAGGCTAAAATAAAAGGTATGAGTTATTTTCCTTATTTCTCCTAACTTTTTAGTCAAACTAATCTTTCTTGTTTAATTAGGCAAAAATAAAGATTCATTAATAAGGTTCCCATAATTCCTACAATCATTTGGTATTTTTATAAAGAATATGAAATTTCTTTTCAATCTGAATTTTCTTTTTTTTATGGTAAAAAGAAAAGGAAGAAAGAAAAAGTGTTAGCACCCCCCTACACCTATCTAATGCATTGTCCTCAATGAATGTATATGAAAAAGTGAATGCAATAAAGAGGGTGAAGAAATGATGTTACCGTCTTCGTGGACTCGGGCCGGCCAAGTGCGAATAGGCTAAAGAAATGTCAAAAAGAATGTAGAAGGGGTAAGCATATAAACAATTTTGTTTTATTTTGTTTTGTTTTTTTTTTGTTTTTGTTTGTTTTTTGTTTTTTTATTTATTTGTTGTGGTTAGGTGTATGACGGGGCAAAAAGAGTCAGCACACTATCATCCGGAGTCATAGGCTCAGTGGTCAAGAAGGGCTTCAGTCTTTACCCATTCAATTTGAATTTCGTGTTGTTCTTAGGGTCTGCAATAGGCACAGCACCGTGTGGGAAAACAGTGCGCACAATGAACGGTCCCGACCAACGAGTTTTCAGCTTCCCCATAAAAATATGAAGCCTAGAATTATACAGCAGAACCCTATCTCCCAGGGCAAAGTTTTTCCGGGTTATGATCTGGTCATGAAAAAGTTTTGTTCTGCTTTTGGTGATTCGAGCATTCTCATATGCTTCTTCCGTATCTCCTCTAATTCTGAAATCTGTAGTCTCCTTAACTCACCGGCTTTACTCAAATCAAAATTGAGCTACTTAATGGCCCAGAGGGCCCGGTGTTCTAACTCTACTGGCAGATGACAGGCTTTGCCAAACACGATTCTATAAGGAGACATCCCCAGAACTGTCTTAAAAGCAGTGCGGTAAGCCCACAATGCATCATTGAGCTTAACCGACCAATCCTTTCAGTTTTGTCCGACAGTTTTTTTCAGAATGAGCTTGATCTATCGGTTGGTGACTTCGACCTGCCCATTTGTCTGGGGATGATAAGGAGTAGATAACTTGTGATTGATGGAATATTTTCACATCAGAGCTTCAAAAACTCTGTTGCAGAAATGCGATCCATTATCACTAATTATCGCTCTAGGGGTGCCAAATCGGGAGAAGATGTTCTCTTTGAGAAATTTGACAACCACTTTGTTGTCATTCGTCTAAGTTGGCATAGCTTCTACCCACTTAGAGACATAATCTACAGCAACCAAAATGAACTGGTTGCCGAAGGAATTGGGGAATGGCCCCATGAAATCGATACCCCAAACATCAAAAATTTCAACTTCAAGGATCGGGTTCAGGGGCATCATGTCTCTTCTTGAAAATTTTCCAATTTTCTAACAATTTGCGCATGACTTGCAAAAATGATATGATTCTTTGAACAAAGTGGGCCAGTAGAACCCACTTTGTAGAACCTTCTCTGCAGTCTTGCGGGGACCGAAGTGTCCTCCGCATGCAAGGTCATGGCAAAAGCTGAGCACACTCCTCTGTCCTCCTCTGGTATGCATCGTCTAATAATTTGGTCGGGACAATACTTAAAAAGATACGATTCTTCCCATAAGAAGTATCGTACTTGGGCAAAGAAGCGGTATTGGTCTTGCTTTGTCCAGTCAGCGGGTAATTGTCCTGTGGCCAGGTAATTAACAATGTCCGCATACCAGGGTTCCTTAAAAATGGCTAGGATATGCTCGTCTGGGAAATCCTCGTTGATCGGAGCTTGGATGGTTGGTGCATTCAGAATTCGTGAGAGATGATCAGCGACCACATTTTCTATACCTCGTTTATCCTGGATTTCTAAGTCAAATTCTTGAAGCAAAAGGATCCACCGAATCAGTCAGGCTTTTGCTTCCTTCTTGGTCATGAGGTATTTCAGAGCCGAGTGATCCGTAAAAATCACCGTCTTCAAACCTAACAAGTAGGGCCGGAACTTTTCTAATGCAAAGACAACGGCTAAGAATTCCTTCTCAGTCGTTGTATAATTCTGTTGGGCGTCATTCAAGATCCTACTCGAATAGTAAATTACATGCTGCCTATTATCGATGCGCTGTCCTAGAACAGCGCCAATAGCAAAATCAGATGCATCACACATGATTTCAAATGGCTGGGCCCTAAGAGCAGAAATAATAGTCGCAGAAATAAGTTCTTCCTTAAGCTTCTCCCATGACTTGAAACATTCATCGTTGAAATCAAAGGGCACGTCCTTAGCGAGCAGGTTGGTTAAGGGCCTCGTGATTTTGCTAAAGTCCTTAATGAACCGTCGGTAGAACCCAGCATGCCTTAAAAAGGATCTAATATTCTTGATGCTTTTGGGTGGTGGAAGCTTAACAATCACTTCTACTTTAGCCTTATCCACTTCTATGCCTCTTCTCGAAATCTCATAGACCAAGACAATCTCTGTCTCACCATGAAGTGAAATTTTTCCCAGTTTAGAGTTAGGTTCTTCTCAATGCATCTTTGTAGCACTAACTCTAGGTGATGAAGACACTGATCAAATGAATCTCCGTAGATGGAGAAGTCATCCATGAAAATTTGAAGAAAACCTTCCACCATGTCAGAGAACAAACTAAGCATGTACCGTTGGAACGTTCGGGAGCATTGCACAATCCAAAAGGCATGCGCCGATGAGCAAAGGTTCCGAACGGGCAGGTGAACGTCGTCTTTTCCTGGTCTTCTGCAGCAATGGGGATTTGATTGTATCCCAAGTACCCATCTAGGAAGCAATAGTACTCATGTCCAGCCAAACGCTCAAGCATTTGGTCGATGAAGGGTAGCGGGAAGTGGTCTTTATGGGTAGCAGCATTCAACTTCCTGTAGTCGATACAAACACGAATCTTGGTAGGCAGTCTTATTTGTACCAACTCTTTTTCCTCATTTTCTACTACCGTAAAGCCAGCCTTCTTTGGGACCGCATGAACAGGGCTAACCCATTGGCTATCAGAAATGGAATAAATGATCCCATTATCTAATAGTTTCAGAATTTTAGCCTTAACTGCCTCTTACATGAGAGGGTTGAGCCTGCGTTGTGGATTCATCCTGGGGGTTGCTTCATCGACTAAATAGATTCTATATTGCACTATGGCTGGACTTATCCCATTGATGTCCTTCATCGTCCATCCAATGGCTTCCCTATGTCTTTTCAGAATAGACATTAAGTTGTCCTCTTGTTGCTCAGTCAAGTGAGATGCTATGATCACTGGCAAGGTGTCCTTTCCGCCCAAGTAGGTGTACTTGAGGTGTTCAAGTAAGGCTTTTAGCTTTAAGGAAGGTGTTTCTTCATTGGATGCAATCTCCGGGCTTTCAATCCTAAGATGAGGTACATTTGGACTTGATGCCCAATCCACTGCTGAATCTATGATCTGATCTAGATTAAAATCCTCAACCTCCAGATAAAACTCTGTCGCCATTTCTATTTCAATGTTTTCATCATGCTCACTGGTCAGATTTTCAATAGAATTAACCTCAAATGTCTGATCATTGACTTCCCTAGGTTGTCTTCCAAGATTGAAGACATTGACTTCCTTTGTCATGTCTCCAAAGGTCAATCGCATGGACCCGTTCCTACCGTTGATTATGGCATTGGCTGTAGCAAAGAATGGGCGCCCTAAGATGACGGGAGTTTGAGACCTAAGATTGGACACAGGTTGGGTCTCAAGCACAATGAAGTCAATGGGGTAAATGAAATCCCCAACCTAGATAAGGACGTCTGTGATTTTCCCTTCTGATTTTCACAGATCGGTCAGCTAGCTGAATAGTGACTCGAGTTGGGCTTAGCTCGCCCAACCCAAGTTGCTGGTATATTGAGAGAGGTAGCAAGTTGATACTTGCTCCCAGGTCAAGAAGTGTCTACTATTTTGGTCTGTCCTATGGTGCAGGAAATTGTGGGACATCCGGGATATCCGGGATCCTTGTATTTCACCAGAATGGGACCAGATAGAATTTCGCTTATATTGGTTGCCAAGAACACTTTCTTGGGCACATTGGTCTTTCTCTTCTTCATACACATATCCTTAAGAAATTTGGCACAAGCCAGGACTTATTGGATAGCGTCAAGAAGTGGCACATTCAATTTGACCATATTGAACATCTCTAGCATTTTCTCCATGTGCATATTCTTATTGTTGTTCCTATGCCTATTGGGAAAGGGTGCTACAGGCTTATGAACTTGTTCAGCAGTTTTGTCCTCGTCAGATATTTGTGGAGTGGATTGGGAGGAACTAGCAGAGGTGGAGGCTAGAGTGGGATTAGGATGGACTGGACTTTTCTGTTGGTAGACCTGGTTGTCTACCTTCTTTTCAGATCGTAGTGTGTGAACAGTATTGCACTGGTTAATCGATGGATCCTGAATTTCATATTCTTGACTGGAGGTTTTTGGGTTAACTAGAGGCTGACTAGGCAAAGTACCTTTGGTTTTCACTTAGGGAGCTAGCTAACTGGCTCATCTACATTTCCAATCTTGATATAGCCTGTGAATAATTGTTCAGAGTTTGTCCCTGATTTTGCATAAAAGCGGTTTGGGACTTCATGAAAGCCTCTATGCTCTCCTCCAGCTTACTGATTTTCTTTTCCATTGGTGAGCTCTGGGAGGAGGAAGATGGGGCTTAACTGGGAAAAGGTGGTGGAGGAGTTGGATGGTGAAAATTATTAGAGAAAGTAGACCTAGGAGGATTGTGTTGGGTCCAAGAGAAATTTGGGTGATTCCTCCAACCGGGATTGTATGTCTGTGAGTAGGGTTTGTGAGGCGGTCGTGAGTAAGCCGCGTTCATGTGCTCCGGTGGCACTTGCTGAGCATGGAAAATAGGACACTCTTCAAAGACATGGTTTAGTGCCTGACAGTATGAACAACCCGGATTGTGAATTGGTGGTGGGTTGATCTGGTTGACATTGGCAGGCTCTTTAGTTTCCAGAACCTCTATCCTTCTCATTAGGATAGCAATCTTAGCCTCGGCAGCTATGGATGATTCTAGAGATAGGAGCCCTCCTCTTGAAGCTATAGATTGTGAATTCCTAGGTTTTTCTGAGGCTGGCTCCCATTGCAGGGTTTTCTCCGCTAAATCCTCAAATAAATCCCAATCCTGATTCTCATCCTTCTGCAAGAACCCTCCCTGACACATCATTTCTAACAGGGCCTTCGTCTGATAATCTAGACCATCGTAGACAATCTGGCACTAACGCCATTTCTCCACGCCATGATGAGGGCACTGAGCTAGGAGATCTTTGAATCGCTCAAAGTATCTCCAAAATGGTTCGCTCGGTTCTTGCCTAAACTGCATGATGTTCTTCTTAATGAGGGCAGTTTTGTGAATTGGGTAGAATTTCTTCAAGAATGCCTTGACGAAATCATCCCAGGTCGTGACTGAATCTGCTGCCAAGCAGTACAACCATTTTTTAGTTAGGTCCTTTAGGGAAAAAGGGATGAAACGTAACCTAACGGCATCGTCTCCTAGCTGGGGTATACGCATCATGAGACACACTTCTTCAAATTCCCTAACAAAGAAGTATGCGTCCTCTGATTCTAAACCATGAAATCTGGGAAGAGTGCTAATGAATTGGGGCTTTAACTCAAAATTATTGTCGTTTACTTTAGGAAGTTTTATGAAAGATGGAAGTGAAGTTCTGATCGGGTAAAATCTATCCTGAAGTGACGCCATCACCGGTTCTAGATGCAAGGGTAGAGAAGTGTTTCTTGTTAATCTGGAAGTTGACGGATCTCTTACCCACTCTTGCATGCAGCACACTACAAACAACGTGAAGACAACAAACAATCGAAAAAGAACAAAAAACAAACAAAAGAAAGAAAAACAACCACAAGCTTTAGTCTAAGGTACCTGGACCTAGACGACTCCTAACTGGTCGATTCTCCGGGGAAGGTTGTTGCAGGAACTCGACTATAAGCTAATTGGACAGGAAAGGGCAAAGCTCAGGGGGGGTATCCAGGTGGAGCCACGGGCCTAATTACGTCAAACCACGGAGCTTTCGAGGCTTTACCTCTCAATCCACTTTCCTTAGACACCGATTTTGCAGAAGTATAGTTCTTACAATTTTCAATCTCGGTTAATCTCTTAGTGAGTCCGAGATGTCCCTAGGACCAACATCTATTGATTTTTAGTTAAGGTTTGGGAAAGTGTGAGTGCACTTGGAGATGATTTTGGGCTAAAGAAGGGTGATGAATCCCCACCTTATCTTGTTTATTTAGGTTTTGCCCTTAATGTCAATTGTGCAAGTGTGTAGTTTATTCACAACAAGTGAACATTCAAAGCGGTAAATCACTTCAAAATGTTGGTCCTATTCTATATGAATGCACACGTACCTTTTCTCCAGTACTCTTCAATAGAAATTGAAATGAATTGAAATAGACACGTGCCCTAAATGCAAAAGTCTAATCCAAATTTCAATTAAGCAACAAGTGAATTTCTGTTGAGTTTATTATACATGCATAAACGTGAAGCATCCAAGGAAACTAAAAATTTAGAAAGCAATTTTTTTAGCAGCTTTCGACAACCCTGCAAACGAGTTTGTTAGTACTTCAATCGGAAAAACTCGCTTTTACACGAATTTTTCCGATGGCAAATGAATCCTCGCGCAATGTCCTTGGCCACCTCTTTCGCTTCCCGTGATAGTGAGCTCCTTGGTACTTCTCCTACATATAAAAACAAAGAACAATCTCTAGTATTGAACAACAAAGCCGTTCCCTCCCTGGCAACGGCGCCAAAATTTGATTGGCAGAAAGCAAGCACTAAAATAAGAGAAGGAAGTGTAGGTTGATGTTGCTGCTTTTGCGATTCTTTCGTAGTAGCGAAGTGGCTATACGGGTCGTATCCACAAGGAGGGAGAGATGGAAGCTTGATGCTGCTTCAAAGTTCAAGAAGAAAGAAAGTTCTTATTTTCAAATAAAGAATTGAAAAGTGAAAACAAGTTGTTTTTAAGAATTGTTGGAAAATGTTTTGGTGGTTTGTAAAAGTGGATTTTTTTCTTAGTTGTAAAAATGCATGGCTAACTTTCTACTAAGTGCTCCCACTAATTTCTAACTTTTGGAAGATAGCCTCACGATGGATCATAGGCGAACACAACCCTTTTGCATTGGAACTATTCACGTGGAAATCGAGTGAAAGTTCATCCTAAAACTTAGCTTTACACGGAAAAAACTCGGACATTCCCTTATCAAGATCCAATAGAAGGCGAGAATAAGGGAAGAAACGAGTGCACTAACAGTATCGGCAAAGTTAAAAGGAAAAGTCTCTAACTTACAATAACAAGTAAAGTATACAACCCATAGATCATCAAAAACTCATTAAGTATGAAGTATAAGAAAGTAAATACCTGTAGGTAAATTAGAGTTAGAACCCTCGTCTTAAGATGCCATAGCTCTGTTTGCACAAGGCTTGTTTGACACTATTGACTCATGTGGGTTATCAATCAAGTGTTAGAAATTAGTAGGTTAGTAGTTAGTTAGCCATGCTAATGAAAGTTAGTTAGCCATAAAAGTAAAAGAAACAACAAAGGAAAAGAAGTGGAGAGAAGGAGTTGCACTACAAGAAAACAAAAGAAAAGAAAAGTTAAAGAAAGGAAGTTACACTACAACAAAGTAAAAGAAAAGAAGTGAAGAAGAAGGAAGTTACACTACAACAAGGAAGTAAAAGTGAATGGCAAAGACAAGTAAATGGAAAGAAGGAAGAGAAGTAGTACTTGTATTAGCTTGTCACCTTTCAAATACAACACTTACACACTCTCTCTCTTTCACTCTAATGGCTAAAACTAAAATTAGAAGAAGTAAACTAAAGCAACTATAATTCCTAGCAACAAAACACAAATTACAACTCTATTCTCTAGATCTGCTTCAACTGAAGAACCCTGGGGGGGTATTTATTGTAATCACCTAGAGGGGGGTGAATAGGTGACTAGCTAATCTAATGGTCAATAAATACGGAATGAAAACTATTTATGCAAACTAAAACTTCTTAAACTAAACACTAAGTATAACACAAGAGTGTAGCCGGATTCCCCGTAAAGGGCTCTGGACTAACTCCTCAAGATTCCTCTAAATAAGAGTTGAGGTGCCACGTTGGCTCTCTTGGTTGAATACAAGTTTTAGCAAATAATCCCCAAGCATATAACAATAAGCACACAATACATCAAGGATATAAAGATAGAGACAATATTAGCATGCAAGATATAAAGACAAGTAAGAGATAGAGAGAGAGCAATCGCAAACACAGGAGATTTGTTTCGATGTTCGAGTACACTTGCTCTACGTCCCCGCCTTCAACACTATGAAGGATTTCCACTAAAATCGATCCCACCGGATCACTTGGTGCCGCAATACCTACAAGCTCTTTGGACTCTCTAGTCCCTCTCTTGTTCCCGCAAGAACACACCGCAAGCCCACTAGCTTGCCGAGGCCGCACCTCAAAGAGTTCACATAAGAACTTGAAACACCGCGAACCTGTAAGTCCGCCTCCTCAAAGTACAAAGTAGAACTTTGGTGATCACAACACTTTGATCACCTAAAATCCTCTCACAATAAAGATCCTTATAGGTAGATATAGCAATGGATAGCTCAAGTATGTGTGTGAGAAAACAAGGATTGATTTGGTGGAGGAAAACTCAAGAAATCACTTTGAAAAACACTCTTGATAAACTTCCCTTTTGATTGGAAATATTTGGCTCTTAAACAAGTGGAGAAAACCTCTCAAAGGAGTAGGAAAAACTGGTGCTAAAACCCACTTAAAAATCTTGTTAAAAACAGCCCAAGAAACCCCCAATTTATAGGCTATCCAAAAACTAGCCGTTGGGGTCCAGTCAACAGCTCTGGCTACTATCGGTCGACCGGCCCGGTCAACCGCCAACGGTCAGATTTCTGACCGTTGGAGCCTCGGTCGACCGGCCTGGTCGACCGTGGCCTGGAACAGAGAGCAGACACTCTCTGCCGGTCGACCGGCCCGGTCGACCGGGGCTTTCTAGAGAGCAGAGCTCTCTGGACGGTCGACCGGGTTGGTCGACCGGCCCTCCAGCCAGACTGGCGTGCACGTTTGTGCACGTCGGTCGACCGAGTTGGTCGACCGACTCCTAGCTCGGTCGACTGGTCCGGTCGACCAGCAGAAGCAAGAAACAGGGATTTCAGGATTTAAAAACTTGGCTTTTAACTTAAATAAAATCCCATAAAATCTCTAAAAATCTACAAAAATAGTTTCAGTATTATACTTTGATGTACAAACATGTTTGAGTAAAATCAAAATATGTTACAAACATTTTGAATTATTTTTGTAACTTAAAAATTTTGGCTAAAAACAACATCTGTATTTTTCCAAAATAGATTTTTTCAAAACTTATTTTTCCAAAACTTCTCCAAATATAAAAACAAGATATTTTAAACACTTTTAAAGCATAGAGTATATGGATATGACCACTACACATACATGATGAAATATCTATGTTTTTGACATTAAACTCTAAAATAAGTTTGGTTAAAGACATGTATACTTTGAATTCCAAAAACCAAACCGGTATTTTTTCAAAATGAAAATCCTTTTATGAAAACTCATCTAAATCAAGAGAGAGTGTATGTGTGTATGGTATACTTGAGCAATCCATCAACTATTCTATCCTTTATATTTTAACTAAAAATAAAATCTTAACTAAAACAAACCTAGACTCAAATCTTGATCTTGAAGATCTTCACTTGAAGTCTTCTTCTCCTCTTGACTTGGTCCAAACACGATCCAATGAGCTAGACCTCTCTTGAGTACTTGATGTGGTCTTGATGCACAAGCTCTTGAATCAAACCGTGCTAGCTCCAAAACTTGCCTTTAAATCCTTTGTTGAAGCTAAACACCAACTAAGATCTTGATCATAAATCTGAGACTAATTAAACACAAGATCATTAGTACTATAACTTCATGAGTTGATCATCATCAAAACTAGAGTGATGGGCCTTTGGGCCAACAATCTCCCCCTTTTTGATGATGACAAAACTCATAGAGTTATATATGCATGGATTAAAGTAAAGCTTTGAAGAAGCTCCCCCTTAACTCATGCATCACAATAAACAAATAAGATTTTCAATGAAGCACATGATACAAATGTATACATCAACTAGGAGAGAGAATCATGCATAAATTAAACATATTTTTCAAAAAAACTTCTCCCCCTTTTTGTTTAAACTCTCAAAAAATCATTTTCTCTCAAAATCATTTTTCTCATATATATTTGTTTATTGTAAGATGCATAAACTCAATATATGAAAAACTCAAATATGCATATATAAACTCAAACTCAAAAATCTTTCTCCCCCTTTTGTATAAAGCAAGGAAAAACATACATATATACTAAAATACTTCTCCCCCTTTTTGTCAATCATCAACAAAAGGGTGAAATCAAATTAATCAATAAAGAGATATATGCGATAAACATTCATGAAGAGGAAGACGCTAAGTTAACTTTCCTACATATATGCATTAGATGAAGAAGGGATGACAAGCCCTAATTCACATAACGCATAATATGCAATGCATAAGAGGAGATGTGAAGCTCCCCCTACACACGTGTACCGCATAGAGAAGAGTTGTCAAGCTCCTCAATATAAGATACACTCAACATGAATCTATATATAGAAGAGATGTTAAGCTCCCCTTGCATATAGGCAATATATAACTAAAATAATTTTAAGACAATTTTTGATAATCACTTAAAACAAATTTTGAAATTTACTTATGGTAATAAAACACATTTTGAGATACCTTTGTAAATAAACAAAATTTTTGAGATACCAATTGGAACTAAAACATATCAAAACATTTTTAAGAATCCAATTGTAACTAAACAATACAAATTTTGAACATAAATTTTGAATTCTAACTGTAATTGAAACATTTTACCAATTGAAATAATAATGAAATTTTGATACCAATGAAGGAAAGTATTTTATATTTTGATACCAATTTAAATTCTCATGGATACCAATTGAAATAAATAGTTCAATAGATACCAATTGAAATATATTGTACATTTTGATATCAATAAAAATACCAATTGTAAAAAATATCAATGAAGATAATGCATAAGCTTATATAAAGAGTACCAATTGAGAAATCAATTGAAAATTAAGATTTGAATTAAGCTTAGAATAAACATACTTTGTGCTTTAAAACATGTAAATATCTTATAAATCAAGCACAATATATATATATATATATATATATATATATATATATATATATATATATATATATGAAAATGAAAATACCAATAGAAATTGATATTATTTGAAATGAAGCATACATATATAGGAAACAAAATATGAGTATATACAAAAAAAATATCAATTGAGTTACCAATTGAAAATATGATGTAAATCAATATATAATCATAATAGACCACCCTTTTTATACACAAGATAAAATATTTTCAATATGGCTTACAAGGCAAACTCGCCCATCCGTCCACCCATAAGGGGTTGGAAGGGGTTTTTGAAAATAATTTTAAAAATATTTTAGCATTGAAAATCACTACCAAATGAAGAACAATAACTAGTTAAAAGTACTTTTTGAAAAACTAGTTAAAGATCCTTCAAAACATGAAACCAAATCATATGTATCATGAAACATACTAAATACACACAATTCGACACTCAAGGTCCATAAAGCTCAAAATGATTATGAAATATAGTCATGAATAAACAAATAAAGTGTGTGTGTATAATGATTGGAGTTCATTTTTGCATCATTTTCCACTTCCATATCATGCCTTATGTAAATAAAAATAAGATTTTATTGCTTTTCTCTCTCATTTTTCAGGTCCACCATTAATGGAGATGAAGGCCTACAATCAAGGAATTTTCAAGGAGTTAATGGGATTAATTAAAAAGCCAAAAGAAAAAGCCCAAAAAAGAAGCCCAGGTCAGGAGTCGTCCACGAATATCCCCACCTTTCTAGAAGATCCGGCGAGGCATACGGACCGTAACAGAATGGCAACAGAAATCGTTGGCGCAACGGCCAAGATTCTGCCGCGAAAACGCGGCAAGAATCTGGCCGTTGAGCCAGCGTTTAATCCCACGGCTGAGATTTGAGGGCCTCATCCTCTGGAGCCTATAAATAGACCCCTAGGGCCTCTGCAAAAAAGGGAGGAGAGAAAAGGAGAGAAGAGCTTGTATTTTTGAGAGAATTGTAGGAATTTTCTCTAACTTTCTTTAAAGCTTTTGTAATCTTCTTTCTCCTTCTAAAATTCTGCAAAGAAAGAGAGAGTGTGAGATCTTATAATTGAAGTGGTGACAACTTGAATGCAAGGATTGATCCATCTTTCTTCTCATCTTTACTAATTTTAGAACTTTACTTTTTTGTGCTTTACTTTCTTCAAGCTTTTATTACCATTGCATCTTCTTCTTCAATGATTTGTTGTGTACTTTTCATTCCAATGTCTAGCTAACTCTCTAACATGACTAGCTAACCACTAACTTTACTAACTTCTAACTCTTGGGTGATTGCTAATTCATGTGATTCATTGAATGCTTTATTGTGATCTTATAATTTCAAGTCTCTATTATCCCCAATGAAGATGAGTTACTTTAATTCTTAGCAAATGCTTGTTTTCATTCCATATGATTCATGTGAGCCTTATTTAGAGCCTTATCTTTAGAACAAGTGCCTTGATGGAACATGGAGATGGAGCACCTAACTATACTATTTGTAGTACAATTTTCTTACTTCAATGCTAGCTCGAGTATGACTCTGAATGACTAATGAATCTTGTATCTTCTTCCTTAGCATTACCTTGAGTGACACTCCTTGATTCCACCATTGAAAATCTATCTCGGGAGCCGATGAATCAATGAGGCTACAAGACAAGCCGAGAAGATCACTCATCCTCTACATGGGAAAGTATTTTGACCAAACAAGTAAGACAAACCTTTGCCGATGAATCAACATGAGGCATGCATCACCCTATGAGATTAGTAAGTTAGTAAATTAGAAGGGTTAGCTAGTCATGATTTTTCTCTCTAAAAGTCTTTTCAAAGTTTTCCTTCTCAAAGTTTTCTTTTCAAGCTAGTAAAGTTTTTCAAGTTCACTTCATTTTCCTTCCATCCTTTTCCTTTTTATGCAAAGAAAATCCACAAAGAATTTTTCCTCTATTTTTCATGTCAATTTGTTTTTCTTGAACATAGAAGAACTTTCGTTTTCTTTCTTCAAAACTCAATCTCAAAACCGTAAAGCCTCCATCGCAAGCTCTCCCTGAGGATTGACCCGTAATAGCTTATACTACTACGGTGATTCGGAAGGAGTAAAGAAAAATTGTGAATAAATTTTGGAGTTTTTGAGCATCACATAAGAACATCGAAGGTTGATTCTAAACCCTCTCTCTCTGAATATTAGTACACTCCTACCTTCCGAACAAAAGAATTTTTGGCGCCGTCGCTGGGGAGAGCAAAGGTTTTCATTTGAGTGAAGAACTAAACGAATTTACTTCTCTGTTGCACGTTATAGGTTAAAGAAACAGGAAATAAAGTACTGCAGTAACATATAAGTGGTCTTGGGCCTCTACTCAAGAAAGCAGAGACCAAGTACCCTCTGATTTGCCGCGTTTTCTCGGCCAAAGCCGCGGAGCCGCGGCAAAGAGGAGTTGACTACTAACTGGTTTTGTGCAGGGTTGCTTGCTTTGCAAAAACATAGTTGCTGCAAATCTTATTTCTTGTATTCTCTCACCAGGATCCTGCTAATAATCAACAGTAAAACATTTGTTGAAAAGTTTAAAAAGTTGATTAGACGTTTGCATTTTTTAGACACGTGTCTTTTCAATTCATTTACTTTACTATTGAAGAGTGCTGGAGCAAGGTACGTTCGCATTGCATTTAAAGTAGGACTCACTTCTTGGTTGATTTACATCACTTAGAGTGAACCTTGTTTACATATATTGTACACTTGCACAAAATTGATCTTAAGGTCACCACCCAATAATAAGATAAGGTGGGGATTTCATCACCCTTTCCTTGGCCCAAAAATCATCATCCAAGCACTCGCAATCCCAAACTTTTTAATAAAATCTGATAGACGTTGGCCTTAGGGACATCCGGACTCAGTAGGAGATCAGCTGAAGTTGGAAATTGTCTTTGATTCATACTCCAGTCAAATCAGTATCTAAGATTGGGGATTAAGAGGTTACGCCTTAAAGATACCGTGGTTTGGCGTAATTAAGGCCCGTTGCTTACGCACGGATACCTCCCACCGTATTTTGCCCCTACCTGGCTGATTAACTATGGTCTGACTCGAGCAATAACCTTCTTTAGTTTATCGAACAGTTAGGAGTCGTCTAGGTTCAGGTATCCTAGATAGCTTGTTATTGCTTTTTCTTTATTATTTGTTATTTTTCTTTTTCGCTTGTGTGATCGGTGAACGTTGTTTGTGATTGTGTATGCAAGAGTGGTACTGGGATCTAAATTCTATAAGACTTGTTACGATTTCTACACTTGCACAAACACCACCACCTGACACAATCCCAATCATGGCAAACAACACTTCGCTTCAAGACAAGTTCTACCTCATCCGCACTTCACTTCCATCATGCATTCTTCTCCCAGTGACCAATGGAAATAATTTTGAGCTGAAGCCACAATTCATAAACACACTCTCACGATTTCATGGCCTAGAGTCTGAGGATGCATATTTCTTCATTCGTGAGTTTGAAGAAGTATGTGTGATGATGAAAATTTCCTAATTAACTGAGGATGCTGTTAGACTAAGGTTCATACCTTTCGCGCTCAAGGATATAGCTAAGAAATGGCTCTACAATCTTCCTGCCAGTTCGATCTCTTCATGGAATGATTTTATAAAAGTCTTTCTTAAGAAGTTTTATCCCATTCACAAGACAGCCCTCATGAGAAAAAAACATTATGCAGTTCAAGCAGGAATCTAATGATCCATTCTGAAAATATTTCGAATGATTCAAAGACTTACTAGCCCTATGTCCTCATCACGGCATAGTGAAGTAGCGGCAGTGCCAAATTCTCTATGACGGACTTGATTACCAAACAAAGACACTCCTTGAAACCATGTGCCAAGGGAAATTTTAAAGAAAGATGAGAATCAGGGGTGGGATCTCTTTGAAGCCTTAGCCGAAAAAATAATTCAGTGGGAGTCATGCCCAGAAAAACCCACTCCCACCACTTCCAGGACCTGTATGCATTCGATAGAATCCTCCATAGCTACCGAGGCTAAAATAACACAATTGATGAAGAGAATAGAACTGCTTGAATCTAGGAACCTACTGCTGTGAACCAGGTCAACCCACCACCTGTGGTCAACCCAGGTTGTACCTATTGCCATGATCTTTACCATCTGTTCGAGGAGTGTCCTATTTACCAGTCTCAAATGTATCAGGAAAATACGAATGCTGCATACACCAGACCAAACTATAATCTATACTCCAAAACGTACAATCCGGGATGGCGAAACCATCCAAATTTTTCCTGGAGTCAGTCTAGTCCTGAGCAACCAAGGCAACCATTTTCACATCAATATCCTGCTCAGTCTCATCAACCCAGTTTCTACCAGAATCCATCAAATTTTCACTCATACCAGAGTCCACCACAATTCCAATCATATCAGAATCCACCACATTTCCAAACAAACTTTCAGCCCACATATCAGCAACATTAACCACAAAATCATCCAGACAAAAGAATGTCAGATTTGGAAAAAATGATTGAAACCCTGTCCAAAACCCAGGCTTCAATGATGACCAATCACCACCAGGATATGAACAAGTTACAGGTCCAGATAGGTCAATTAGCTAATTCTTTAATGAAAGACAAAAAGGAATGCTACCAAGCCAGCCATTGCCCAATCCAAAAAATCACTTCCCTCTGCATGAAGTTGAAGACATGGACCCCAGTCAATGCAACACTATTCATATTCTGAGATCCGGGAAGCGGGTAGATAATAAGGTTTCAAATCAACCCACCAAATCAGTGTCAAAATCAACACCTCCTGTTCCAGTACAACCAACTCAAGACAATCCATTTTCAAGTTCACAACCATCAACTTCTAAATCCAAAGAGAAAGAAAAGACTGATGAGCAACCATACAAGCCTATTGTACCATTTCCAAATAGGCTAGCAAATAAAAGCTGAATGCTCATATGGAGAAGATCAGAGAAATGTTTAATCAGGTCCAAATCAATGTACCTCTTCTTGATGCCATACAACAAGTTCTATCATATGCCAAATTTTTAAAGGAAATGTGCACCAAGAAGAGGAAAGCAAATGTCCCTAAGAAAGTCTTCCTTACTTCAAACATTAGCGAATTGCTCACTGGGCCAATTCTTGTGAAATATAAGGACCCAGGGAGCTCAACCATCTCTTGTATCATAGGACAGACTACTATCAATAGGGCATTACTTGATTTGGGAGCCAGTATCAATCTTCTTTCCTTTTCTGTGTATCAGCAACTAGGGTTAGGCGACCTCCGTCCGACCAAAGTTACGATACAACTAGCTAATCGCTCTATAAAGATTCCCAAGGGGGAGATTACAGATGTTTTAATACGGGTCGGGAAATTCATTTACCCCGTAGACTTCATTGTTCTAGAAACACAACCTGTACATAATCACAGAGTACAGACACCTGTCATTCTCGGACGCCCTTTCCTAGCCACCGCAAATGCGATCATCAACTGTAGGAATGGCTCGATGCGTCTAACCTTCGGAGATGTGACAAAAGAGGTGAATGTTTTCCACCTGGGAAAATAACCTCGGGATTTGGATAATGAGTCATTTGAAGTGAACTTAATCGAAGGTTTAACAAATGAACATGATGTGGAGGTTGAATATGAGTCCGATGAAGAATTTGAGTTGGAGTCTGATGACTTCAACCTTGATCAGATTGTTGAGTCCACTATGGAATGGGCCACTAATACCACCCCTATTCTTCCCTTGCACCAAGAATAACCATTAATAGATCCTGTCCCTTCTTCTGAGCTTAAGGTTCTTCCTAACCATCTCAAGTACCAGTACTTGGATGAGAAAGAAGCCTTTCCCGTGATCATTGCCTCCCATCTCACAAAGCAACAAGAAGAGGATCTTCTTATTGTGTTAAGAGAGAATCGAGAAGCCATTGGTTGGACCATGGCTGACATAAAAGGGATTAGTCCTTTCATAGTTCAACTCCGGATTCATTTGACGGAGGATGCTCAGCCAAAACGTGACCCATAGTGTAGACTGAACCCAATCATGCAGGAGGTTGTTGGAGCTGAGATCTTGAAGCTATTAGACAATGGGATTATCTATCCCATATCTGATAGCCAATGGGTAAGACCAGTCCATGCTGTGCCAAAGAAGGCAGGATTTACTGTGGTAGAAAACGAGAAAAAAGAATTGGTACAACACGTCTTCCAACGAAGATTCGAGTTTGTATCGATTACCGAAAGTTGAACACTGCCACACGTAAAGACCACTTTCCCCTTCTGTTCATTGACCAAATGCTCGAGAGATTAGCAGGACATGAGTACTACTGTTTCCTGGATGGATATTCAGGATATATTCAAATTCCCATCGCTCCCGAGGATCAAGACAAAATCACCTTCACCTGTCCCTTTGGAACATTTGCATACCGAAGAATGCCCTTCTGCCTATGCAATGCTCCCGCAACGTTTCAACGTTGCATGCTGAGCCTTTTTTCAGACATGGTGGAGAAATTCTTGGAAATTTTCATGGATGTTTTTCAATTTATTGTGATTCCTTTGAACAATGCTTGTACCATCTTAAGCTGGTTCTAAACGCTGCATGGAGAAAAACTTGACACTTAACTGGGAGAAGTGTCACTTTATGGTCAAGCAAGGAATCGTTCTGGGGCACGAAGTTTCACATAAAGGAATTGAGGTTGACAAGTCTAAAGTGGAAATTATTACAAAGCTCCCTGAACCAACATGCTTAAAAGACATTAGATCATTTTTAGGGCACGCTGGCTTCTATAGACGATTCATTCAAGGGTTTAGCAAAATTGCTAGACCTTTGACAAATCTCTTAGGAAAAGATGTACCCTTTAAATTCGATGAAGAGTATTTACAAGCCTGGGAGGAGCTTAAGTGTAGACTTATCTCAGCACCTATCATTTCTACACCTGATTGGACCAAGCCATTTGAGATTATGTGTAATGCTTCAGATTTTGCTATCGGCGCTGTTTTAGGGCAGCGTATTGATACTAGGCAACACGTAATCTACTATGCTAGCAGAACGCTGAATGAAGCTCAACTCAATTATACAACTACTGAAAAGGAATTTTTAGCCGTTGTATTTGCGTTAGAAAAATTTCGCCAGTACCTGCTAGGGTCCAGGATGACTATTTTCACCGATCACTCCGCCCTAAAATACTTAATGCAAAAGAAGGATGCAAAGGCAAGACTTATTCGATGGATACTTCTTTTGCAAAAGTTTGATCTGGAAATCAAGGATAAAAAGGGCGTTGAGAATGTGGTAGCTGATCATTTGTCAAGAATCCCCAATGCACCAAAGGAGAAAATACCCATAAATGATGATTTCCCTGACGAACACATTTTTATAATGTGTGGAGAGCCCTGGTATGCTGATATAGCAAATTATCTTGCAACCGGACGAACACCTTCCAATTGGTCAGGTCAGGACAAACACCGTTTCATGAGTCAAATGCGGTTCTTCTTTGGGATGAACCGTATCTATTCAAATATTTTCTAACCAGATAATACGAAGGTGTCTTCCTGAGGATGAACATCAGAGTGTCTTGACATTCTGTCACAAGCCAGCTTGCGGTGGACATTTTGGTCCACGAAAAACTGCTGAGAAAGTACTTCAGAGTGGATTTTACTGGTCCACTCTCTTTAAGGATGCATATACTTTCTGCAAGCTATGACAGGTGTCAAATGACGGGTCGAATTACGCGAAAAGACATGATGCCCCTTACACCCATCTTGGAGGTCGAAATTTTTGATCTGTGGGGCATCGACTTTATAGGACCCTTTCCTCTGTCCTATGGCAACCAATACATTTTGGTAGCTGTAGATTATGTTTCCAAATGGGCTGAAGCAGTTCCAATAAGGATAAATGACAACCAAGTTGTCATCAAGTTTTACGAGAAAATATCATCTCACGCTTCGAAGCCCCCCGTGTGATAATCAGTGACAATGGGAGTCATTTCTGCAATCGGGCTTTTGAAGCCCTAATGCGCAAATACTCTATTTCTCACAAATTATCCACGGCATACCATCCTCAGACTAACGGGCAAGTAGAAGTCACCAATAGACAAATAAAACTCATATTGGAGAAAATCGTTGGACAGAACCGTAAAGATTGGTCCATCAAACTTACTGATGCCTTATGGGCATACAGGACCGCTTACAAGACTGTTCTCGGTATGTCTCCATATCGAGTTGTATTTAGAAAACCTTGCCACTTGCCTGTGGAGTTAGAACACCGAGCTATATGGGCATTAAAGTAGCTGAACTTGGATTTGGATAAAGCCGGTGCCTTGAGGAAATTGCAAATATCCGAGCTAGAAGAGCTGAGAAATGAGGCATATGACAACGCTCGGATAACAAAACACAGAACCAAGCTCTTTCATGATAAATCCATTCACCGGAAAATTTTTATCTCAGGACAAAAGGTTCTGTTATACAACTCAAGACTCCACCTCTTCCCAGGTAAATTGAAAACCAGATGGTCAGGACCATACATTGTGCAAAAAGTCTTCTCACATGGTGCCATTGAAATTCTTGATCCAAAAAATGGCAATACTTTCACTGTGAAAGGTCAACGCTTGAAGCCATTTTTACCACTGAGTTTGTGTCACAAGATGTTCATGAACTGGGTCTTAGTGACCCAGTCTATATGTGACCATTTCACTTGTACATTTTCCCTGTTTTCCCTGCATATCCTTTTGGAACCCCTTTGTATATAATAAAAATAAAAATAAAAAAATGATAAAAGAAAAAAATAATAAAAAAAGTAATAACTTCAAATAAGTGGATTTGGTGCTAAATGGCACCAAGAGTTCCCTCTCTTCATGAATCCCTTTTAAATCACCCTAGGGTTGTAAATATCTAATTCAACCTAGGGTAATTTTGAGAATTCAACTCTTTCAGCCTCCTATAAATATCATCTAACCCTGAGTCTCTCCCCTCACACTAGATCTCATCTCAGATCTGAAACAACCCACTCGAGCGCCGCCCCTCAAATTCTTCTCCTCCACAGACTCATACTTTCTGCCGCGTTTTCTCTGGAAAAGCCGCGATTCCGTGGCCATATCCTCTTCCCTGGTGCGCCGCCAAGGTCTGTTGCAGTCGCTGTTCCCTGCTCTTGGCCGATCTAGTGGCCGATCATCTGATTTCTCTGCCGTGTGCCCTCTGCAATTCGGATCTTGTTTCCCCCCACGTATTCCGGGGGTGGTTTGCATTCTAATCCTCCGATCTCTTGTGTTGTTCTATATCTTTAGCATGGCACCATCTTTATTTGCTGAGAAAGATTATTCCAGAATTTTTAGTGATAACAATGGGTATGGGCATATTTTATAGATAGAATCCGTACTTGGGATTGGTATTCTCTTGTGCATGATAATTCCGATCATGATGCATTTTATTGTCCTAAATTAGTGAAATCATTTTACACTTCCATTGATCATGCTTCGGTAAATTTCGACACGTACCAATTCGCGGTTCATATGCCCCTAGGTGACATTTTCATCATACTTCCTCTACTTGAGGAACTCACTCACGTCCCCTGTTACCCACAACACATCGACCCCCTTTCTCTTATTGATTACATGTCCATTATGGGGGCCCGCTGCACAGAACAAGACCGAGGGCTCAAAGCCAGTATCACTTTCCGTAATGTGCATTGCATTGGACGATGGATCCAACGCAATATTCTGGGACTGGACCACACCACTTCTTTCAACAGGCCTGTGCTGCAAATAATTCACGACCTCATAACCCGGTAGCACACGGTCTGCATCAACAAGACCATCTTTCATTCTATCATTGCCAACTCCTCACGCACCCGTGGTGCTAAACATTCACACCCCATTCTGATTACTCGTCTATGTAGGACTTTCCTACCAGACGACGTGTTTGACGCATATGACCGGGTGTTCATAGCATAAGAGAGGGCCACTAGTGCCTATAATAGTTGTTTATATGCGGTCTGGACCCCTAGTGTCCAGCCTGAGGATGTGCCAGTAGAGTCCTCTTCTGAGGAAAGTCTAGCGGAAGAAGATGAAGCCGGTATTTTGGCACCAGGACCCCCCTACAGACTCACGTGCATTCATGTCCATCATTTGGCGGGGCATGAAGAAAATTTTCCGGGGACAAGTTCGGCTGAGAAAACAAGTGGAGGAGCAATCATCTATATTAGACCATCTTGAGGACGGTCTTCGACGATCACAGTCGGCTAGACCCAGTACCACTGCTGGTCCAAAACGACGACGAGGGTGACACTGTTCCTTTAACTATTTCATGCATATTTTATCTTGCATACATTGGGGACAATGCATGAGATAGGTATGGGGGGTAGATACTTACTTAGGATTTTTATTTTCTTTTTAGATTTTTCATTTTCTTTTTAGGATTTTTCATTTTCTTTTTAGAAAAACCATAGAAAAAAAGAAAAAAGAAATATATAAAAAAAGGAGAAAATTTTGATCCATTTTTTAAAAAGAATCATACTTGATTTTAGGAATTAAGGAAGCTCTAAACTAAGATTTTTTAATATAAGTCGAAAAGAGGAGTTTTGTTGGATTTTTAGGTTAAGTAAAAAAGGATAAGAAAGATAGCTATATTTTAATTCTCTCTTTAGCATTATATACATTAAACATATTGAGGGATTAATCAAAGACTTAGTGATTCTATTTACACATATATATAATTAAAAAAAGAAAAAAAAATAAATATAAATAAATAATTACTTAGCCACTAATTAAGCTGGTTAGCTGTGCCTTAAGAAGCATGGCCCGTCACGCCTAAAGGTGGTTAAGTCCTTAGTATTTGTGGCCTAGTTTACTCGAGTCCTTGAACCTTAGGGATGTATTTTCATCTGGTGCCCTAAGACCGACTGGTTTAGGAGTCATCGGTAAGAGGCTCGCTACATGGGTAAATTAGAAAGCCTAAGGAAGCTAAGGAGGTGTAAATAAATAAAAAAAATATCTAAATAAAAAAATATATATTGTATATATTAGTAACTAAATGAACTTTAGTCCAAGAAAAATCCTTCATATTTATAGATGTATATATACTAGGTTTGATGCAAAATCCGGCCTTCGCTCTATTCCTTAAAAACCTAACCTAAGTTGAAGACAAAACTCTAAATAGACACTTATAAAAAGATTGACAAGTTTAGGGTAACCCGAAACCTATAAATCAAGGAAAATTCTTGAAAAATATGGATCATAAATTTTTTCACTAAAATTTTTTGGATTTTATTGGTGCAATCCGCTGAAAACCCTCAGGAGACAACACTCCTCCTCTAGGGTAACCTAGAGGTTAACGGCTTGTTGCACGTGCTCAGTGTAATCGTGACACCTACGAAAGTGGTTCAATAATTTAGCTAAGATTTTTTCTCTTTTTCTTTTTGCTCGGGGACGAGCAAAAGCTAGGTATGGGGGTGTGATTGGAGTTCATTTTTGCATCATTTTTCACTTCCATATCATGCTTTATGTAAATAAAAATAAGGTTTTTATTACTTTTCTCTCTCATTTTTCAGGTCCACCATTAATGAAGATGAAGGCCCATAATCAAGGAATTTTCAAGGAATTAATGGGATTAATTAAAAAGCCAAAAGAAAAAGCCCAAAAAAGAAGCCCAGGTCTGGGAGTCATCCACGAATATCCCCACCTTTCTAGAAGATCCAGCGAGGCATACGAACCGTAACAGAATGGCAACAGAAATCGTTGGCGCAACGGCCAAAATTCTGCCGCAGAAACGCGGCTCTTGCCGCGGATCCGCGGCAAGAATCTGACCGTTAAGCCAGCGTTTAATCCCACGGCTGAGATTTGAGGGCCTCATCCTCTGGAGCCTATAAATAGACCCCTAGGGCCTCTGCGAAAAAGGGAGGAGAGAAGAGAAGAGCTTGTATTTTTGAGAGAATTGTAGGAATTTTCTCTAACTTTCTTTAGTGCTCTCGTAATCTTCTTTCTCCTTCTAGAATTCTGCAAAGAGAGAGAGTGTGTGAGATCTTGTAATTGAAGTGGTGACAACTTGAATGTAAGGATTGATCCATCTTTCTTCTCATCTTTACTAATTCTAGTGCTTTACTTTCTTATGCTTTACTTTCTTCAAGCTTTTATTACCATTGCATCTTCTTCTTCAATGATTTGTTGTGTACTTTTCATTCCAATGTCTAGCCAACTCTCTAACATGACTAGCTAACCACTAACTTTACTAACTTCTAACTCTTGGGTGATTGCTAATTCATGTGATTCATTGGATGCTTTATTGTGATCTTGTAATTTCAAGTCTCTATTATCCCCAATGAAGATGAGTTACTTTAATTCTTGGCAAATGCTTGTTTTCATTCCATATGATTTATTTAAGCCTCATTTAGAGCCTTGTCTTTAGAACAAGTGCCTTGATGGAACATGGAGATGGAGCACCTAACTATGCTATTTGTAGTACAATTTTCTTACTTCAATGCTAGCTCGAGTATGGCTTTGAATGACTATGAATCTTGTATCTTCTTCCTTAGCATTACCTTGAGTGACACTCCTTGATTCCACCATTGAAAATCTATCTCGGGAGCCGATGAATCAATGAGGCTACAAAACAAGCCGAGAAGATCACTCATCCTCTACATGGGAAAGTATTTTGACCAAACAAATAAGACAAACCTTTGCCGATGAATCAACATGAGGCATGCATCACCCTATGAGATTAGTAAGTTAGTAAATTAAAAGGGTTAGCTAGTTATGGTTTTTTCTCTCTAAAAGTCTTTTCAAAGTTTCCCTTCCCAAAGTTTTCTTTTCAAGCTAGTAAAGTTTTCCAAGTTCATTTCATTTTTCTTCCATCCTTTTCCTTTTATGCAAAGAAAATCCACAAAGAATTTTTCCTCTATTTTCCATGTCAATTTGTTTTTCTTGAACATAGAAGAACTTTCGTTTTCCTTCTTCAAATTTCAATCTTGAAACCGTAAAGCTTCCATCGCAAGCTCTCCCTGAGGATCGACCCGTAATAGCTTATACTACTACGGTGATTCGGAAGAAGTAAAAAAAATTGTGAATACATTTTGGAGTTTTTGAGCATCACATAAGAACATCGAAGGTTGATTCTAAACCCTCTTTCTCTGAATATTAGTACACTCCTACCTTCCGAACATACAAGAATCATGTAATTAGCATTTTCTATAAAGATAGTCAATAAAGCTTGAAACGAACATGAATAACATTTTATTACAAATCATGAAAATTTACTTTTCATATAAAGTGAAAATCATAAAATTCATTTTTCATCTAAAACAAACTTCTAGGTATATGTATGATTTATTCAAAACTAACAATATGCATACATATCCCAAACATAAAAAGATTCCATAATATAAATTGCATGAAGGCAAATGACTAATGGGGTATACATGTATATTTATTAGATTTGAATACAAAATACATATACATGAAGTAAAATATGAAAATAGGCAAAACAAGTTGTAAATGAGGAAATCATCAAAACTAGGCTATACATGTGCATATAGTGAGTATAAATGAACAATGAAGTGCAAACGTATATGAATCAAATGTTGCTCACTACTTGTACAAGTTTATATCCAAGTTTTGACAAAAACTACATCTAAACTAGTATTTACCACATGAAGCATAAAAAATAATGTTGGCCCAGAGGCCTTCCACTCTAGTTTGATGATGATTAACTCATGTAGTTATGTTTACTAATAATCTTGTGATGTTTAGTTTCAGATCTTTAGCCAAGATATTAGTAGGTGATTAGCTTCAACAAAGGTGTTTTGGAGCTTCTCACATGGTGATTCAAGAGCCCGAGCATCAAGATTATGTATAGCACTCGTTGGAGTCAAGCTCGGTGGATCACGGTTTGGATCGAGTCGGCTTAAAGACGGAGTTCGTCAAGAAGACTTCAGTACATAGTTTAGTTTATATTTTAAATCCATTTGTAAAGACTAGATAGTGTGATATGCTCAAGTTCACAACACACACATTTGTTTAAGTTTTCATGTTTTGGTTTTCGGTTTTGGTTTAACCGATCTTGGTTTTCATGAATAGATATTATATCAAAACAAGTTTACTTGATTTTATGTATATTAGATTCATTCTATATACATGTATGATTCATATCTTAAATAAACTTAGTTTGACATACCTATTCATGTATTTAGGTTTTGTGTTTTTAACAAAACATATTTTCGGATTTAAAGTCAAAAACATTGATATATATATATATATATATATATATATATATATATATATAATATATATATATATATATATATATATATATATATATATATATATATATCTTTTCATGTATATTGGAGTATATCCATATACAACATGCTTAAAGTTGTTTCAGTATCATGTTTTTGTATTTGGATGAGTTTTGGACAAAATGAATTTTCAATTCAAAAATCCAAGTTTTAGAAAATATAGTTTTTGGTTTTCGACAAAATTTGTGAGTCACAAAAATGGATCAAAAAGTTTAAAATTTGTGTTGAAATTTTTCACACAAGTTTGTATATCAATGTATTATTCTAAAACTATTTTTGTGGATTTTTAGAGAATTTTATGAGATTTATTTTGTATTAAAAAACCCTATTTTTAAGTCCCTTTACTGTTTCTGCCAGGCCCTGGCGGTCGACCGTGCCGGTCGACCGGACCAGGAGCCGATCGATCAGAACGGTCGACCGGACGTGCACAAGGAACGTGCACGCAGCCAGCCTTTGGGCCGGTCGACCGAGCAGTCGACCGACTGAAAGCAACCCACTCTCGGGTTGTTCCGGTCGACCGGGCGGTCGATCGGCCAGAGAGCCGTTGCTCTCTGGTTCTGGGCACGGTCGACCGACAGTCACTAACGGTCAAATTTAGATCATTGGCCGGTCGACAGGGCGGTCGATCGGATGATCAAATCTGACCATTTTTGGCTGCAACGGCTAGTTTTTAAAAGAGACTATAAAAACCCCATTTGAGAGAGGTTTTCTCCAAGAATTTTCAGAGCAAAAATTTATATCTTCCAGCAAGTTTTTAAAGAGTTTTTAGTGCTTAAAGATTTGATCTTCATCTTGTTTTAAAAGGGTTGGAAAATCATTTGAAAAGAAAATTCTTTGGGAATTGTTTTGATCTTCACTTTCATTCTATCTAAAGTTTTCCCTAGAGTTTTTCTTTTAATTTTTGATTTCCAAACACTTTGTTTCCCACACTTGAGCTTATCTTTCTATCCTCTCTATAAGATCCTTGTTTTTGTGAAAAAGAAATTGGTTTGTGGTCTTTTAATCACCAAGTTGTAAACACTTATCATTGCTTGGCTTCGTGCCTTTCCCTCTTAGTGTAGAGGAGGTTGTGCAATTAGGTTATATCCCTCAAGCGTGAGGTGATCCTTATTTGGCTTTGTGCTTATCCCTCATTTGTGAGGTGGATATTGTGGTGCCTTTGTGCCTAGCCTCTAGTGAGAGGTTGTGTTTGTAAAGAGAGGAGTTGTGTACTCCCGGTTATTGTTGCCCCAAATCCTCGGTGGAGGTTCCCTGTGTGGGAGTCCTGTGTGGACAAGTTAGTGGGTTTGAAATCCTTCTGGGTGAAGGCGGGGACGTAGAGCTTGGTGCTCGAACCTCGAAACAAATCTCGTTGTTTGCGTTTAATCCATTGACTCTTACTCTCTCTCTCTTTGCTTTGTGCATTGCTTTACTTTGCCATATCATATACATGCTTGTGTGTTTGTGTGCCTCACTTGTGCTTAACCACGAGAGCTTCATATAGCGCCTCAACTCTTATTCAGAGGAATCAAGAGGAGTTAGTCCAGAGCCCTTCACCGGGAATTCGGCTACACTCGTTGGTTGCATTAAGTGTAGTTGTAATTAAGTTTTAATTTCCGCATTTAGTTCATTAGATTAGCCGTACACCTATTCAACCCCCCTCTAGGTGTACCTTCAATTGGTATCAGAGCCTACGCTCCTGATATTTGGTTTAACCACCTAGGAGTGTGATCTTGGTTTTGCTAATCTTCATTTGCATTTGCATTTGCATTTGCACACATATAGTTTGCACTCATGGATGTTCCTCCCAAGTTTGATATCTCTAGACTTGACATATGGAAGGTTCTTATGAGTTGTCATTTAAAAACCCTAGGATTGCATGTTTACCTTGACATTACTAAGGAATCCCACCCTAAAGATAGCAAGCATATAAAGGCCAATGCAATAGCCCTAAAGGCACTTAGAGCATCTCTTCATAAAGAATATTTACATGTGTTTTCTCACTATGATTCGGCTTTTGCAGTAGGAGCAGTTTGACTTCTCCCGAGCTACCAAAGATTATCGATAAGATGAGAAGACCTAGAAGAGACGAGTCCGATGAACGTTGCTTTATGGTCCAAGGGAATGACTCCCTTGAGGTACAATCGGAAACTCAACTAGATGCTAGTTTTAGTTCATATTGCAATGAGTATTTAGAGGCACAAGCCATGAATGATGAACTTGCAAAAAATTGTGAAAATTTGATTTCAAAATACAAACTTTTAAAAAAGGAAAGTCTTGATTTAAAAGAAGAAAATAAAAATTTGTCTTCTAGACTTGATTTGGTTTTGCAAGAGAAGGAAGAGATGTCTAGTGAACGTGACTCACTTAAATCTCAACTAGACCTTACCCTAAATGAAAATGAGATTTTGAAAAATAGAAATGATTATAATGATGTTTTGAAGAAAAATAAAGTTATATCTTCAAAACTTGATTTTGTTGTACAAGAGAATGATTCTTTGAAAATAAAAATTGCTTCAATTTCAAAGGATTTAGAAGTTTGTTTAAAGAAAAATGAATCTTTGAAAATTGATATAGATTCACATGTTTGCCATGCTAGTGTAGCTTTACCACCTAACTCACCTATTGCATGCACCTCTTCTTCCACAATTGAAAATGATATTTGTATGCCTAAGAAGAGTGTGGATTGTTTGGGCTCCACTATGAGCCAATGTGCTTTGAACCATACACGTTAGGGATCTTTGTTTCGAAAGAAATAAGTTCCTTCTATGCATGCACACCATACACGGCATACACATGCTTCGCACACTCATGCACATCACACATTGTATGCTCATGTGTACACTTGTACACATTGTAAACGCAAGGGCCACCTTGCTAAATTTTGCTATGATAAGATACATGATGTAAATTTAGCAACTAAATTTGTTTGGGTTAGGAAAGGCGCTAACCCCCATGGACCCAAAAGAGTGTGGGTACCAAAGACCACCCCTCTTGTTTTTGATGTAGGTGTGGGCTCTCGCATGACGTGAGAGCGATGGTGCCTTGAAGTGAATGCGTTCCGAGCTTAAAGAGAACAATTTGGATGCATCACTTTTAAGGGGAGTTTTGGTGGGAGGACCACCTTGGTTTGGAGAACTATAGAGGTGCCTTCATCGGTTTTGGTATCGATCTCTAACTCCTGTTTATATTTACATGCTTTCCACATTATTGAGTTTTATCATGTTTTAATTAGTATGTTAAATGCCATGATTATTAGATCATTGACATGCGTGTATAACATTTGAGATCAGCCATGTTTATATAGACCCATATGTTCTGTTCTCACCATTGTTTATCTATTATGTATATCATAGTTCTAACACATGTGCATTTACATCGTATTTATGTTTATCATGTTGGTTTATGTCTCATTTTATGCTTCATGATTTGATCACATATTTGGATGTTAGTTTTCATTAAAACTTGGATATATACTTGTACATCTAGTGAGCCACAAATAGACTTTTATATGTTTGTGCTTATTTGTGCTTGTTAAATGTACTAGTATAGCCTAGTTTTAATGATTCATGCATTTTAACTTGTATTCCCCATCTTGGACATGTTTTATGATCATGTGTTTTCACTTCATGTATATGTCTATTTTGCCAAACCTTAAAATATACATGTATACCCCTTGAGTCATTTGCTTTTCATGCAAATCTTTATCATGGACTCATTGTCTTTAGGGATATGTATATATACTTCTTATTTTGTCAAAACATACATATGCCTTGAAGTATAAATTGTTTTAATGAAAATTTAGTTTTGACGATTTTCATGTTTTCAAGTTTAAAGGAATTTCAATTGAGCTTATTGCCTACCTTTCATGATTATGTTCTTCACATTTTATTTATACACTCACCTTTCTTGTTTACTCATGCTGTGTTTTCATGAGTCATATTCATGCTTCATTTACTTTGAGTGTTGGCTTTCATGTCAGTTTCATGTTTCATGAAAAATATTTTTGTTTTATTCCTTACTTGAAGGATTTCGTACTAGTTTATAAATTTTTCATATCACTAGTTCGTATTCTTCATTTGTTAGAGTTTTCAAACATACTATATTTTCAAACCTATTTTGAAAATCCTACCCATTAAAGGGTGGTTGGTTGGGCGGCCATGCCTTGTATGCTTATTACTGAAAATCTTTGTAAACTTGTGCATGAAATGGGTGGTAGGAAATATGAGTTATACACTTGATCATATTATGTTTTCAATTGGTATCATTGGATCGTTTCAATTGGTATCAATATTGACAATTTTTTGTATACTCATATAGATGTTTTTGATATATGTATGCTTACACTTCATATAGTATCAATTTCGATTAGTATCTAACTTTTCATACATATATATGCTGTATTTGTGCTCAAAGATATATATGAAAACACAAATTTTGGGTATGCTAAGCCTGATTTTTTTTATGACTATCTTATCTCAATTGATTATGTTTTAATTGGTGTCCTAATACAAGCTTATGCATCGTTTTATTTGGTATTTCATAAAGGGGGAGAAAATTCGTATTTTATCTTTCAATTAGTATTTTGTTTACCTTTGATTTCCACTCCCATACCTTATGATGAAAAATAATTGAAAAATGAATATTGATTTTAATTTGGTATTAAGATGTTTATTTGTTTACCTTCAACTTAATTTAAGAAAAATTCAAAATTTATAATGTTTATTTACAATTGATATCTAAAAATTTGATTTATTAAGATATCTCAAAATTTTGTTTTAATAAGAAATTAAAAATGTTTTGATTTATATTGCCTATATGCAAGGAGAGCTTAACATCTCTTCTACATATAGATTCATATTGAGTGTATCTTATATTGAGGAGCTTGACAACTCTTTTTTATGCGGTACACGTGTGTAGGGGGAGCTTCACATCTCCTCTTATGTATTGCATATTATGTGTTATGTGAATTAGGGCTTGTCATCCTTTCTTCATGTAATGCATGTATGTAGGGAAGTTAGCTTAGCGTCTTCCTCTTCATGAATATATATCGCATATATCTTTTATTGATTGATTTAAGTTCACCTCTTTGTGGGGGAGAACATTATTTTTGTGTTTACTTTAACCCCTTTGTTGATGATTGACAAAAAGGGGGAGAAGTATTTCAGCATATAAGCATGTTTTGGAAAGGATTTATGTTATGCATATATGTTTTGTTTTGCAGAAAGGAGAAAACAATTTGATATGTTTCATGCTTGTTTTATGCATGTTTATCTCCTTATATTGCATACATGTTTGTTTAGATTCATGTGCTTCATTGCCATATATTATTATTTATTGTGATGCATGAGTTAAGGGGGAGCTTCTTTGAAGCTTTACTTTAATCCATGCATATATAACTCCATGAGTTTTGTCATCATCAAAAAGGGGGAGATTGTTGGCCCAGAGGCCTTCCACTCTAGTTTTGATGATGATTAACTCATATAGTTATGTTTACTAATAATCTTGTGATGTTTAGTTTCAGATCTTTAGCCAAGATATTAGTAGGTGATTAGCTTCAACAAAGGTGTTTTGGAGCTTCTCACATGGTGATTCAAGAGCCCGAGCATCAAGACTATGTATAGCACTCGTTGGAGTCAAGCTCGGTGGATCACGGTTTGGATCGAGTCGGCTTGAAGACGGAGTTCGTCAAGAAGACTTCGGTACATAGTTTAGTTTATGTTTTAAATCCAATTGTAAAAACTAGATAGTGTGATATGCTCAAGTTCACAACACACACATTTGTTTAAGTTTTCATGTTTTGGTTTTCGGTTTTTTGGTTTAACCGATCTTGATTTTCATGAATAGATATTATATCAAAACAAGTTTACTTGATTTTATGTATATTAGATTCATTCTATATACATGTATGCTTCATATCTTAAATAAACTTAGTTTGACATACCTATTCATGTATTTAAGTTTTGTGTTTTTAACAAAACATATTTTCAGATTTAAAATCAAAAACATTGATATATATCTTTTCATGTATATTGGAGTATATCCATATACAACATGCTTAAAGTTGTTTCAATATCATGTTTTTGTATTTGGATGAGTTTTGGACAAAACGAATTTTCAATTCAAAAATTCAAGTTTTAGAAAATACAGTTTTTGGTTTTCGGCAAAATTTGTAAGTCACAAAAATGGTTCAAAAAGTTTTAAATTTGTGTTGAAATTTTTCACACAAGTTTGTATATCAATCTATGATACTAAAACTATTTTTGTGAATTTTTAGAGAATTTTATGGGATTTATTTTGTATTTAAAAACCATGTTTTTAAGTCCCTTTACTGTTTCTGCCAGGCCCTGGCGGTCAACCGTGCCGGTCGACCGGACCAGGAGCCGGTCGATCAGAACGGTCGACCGGACGTGCACAAGGAACGTGCACGCAGCTAGCCTTTGGGCCGGTCGACCGAGCGGTCGACCGACTGAAAGCAACCCACTCTCAGGTTGTTCGGTCGACCGGCCAGAGAGCCGTTGCTCTCTGGTTCTTGGCGCGGTCGACCGGGCGGTCGACCGACAGTCGCTAACGGTCAAATTTAGACCGTTGGCCGGTCGACCGGGCGGTCGACCGGATGGTCAAATCTGACCATTTTTTGCTGCAATGGCTAATTTTTAAAAGAGGCTATAAAAACCCCATTTGAGAGAGGTTTTCTCCAAGAATTTTCAGAGCAAAAATTTATATCTTCCAGTAAGTTTTTAAAGAGTTTTTAGTACTTAAAGATTTGATCTTCATCTTGTTTTTAAAAGGGTTAGAAAATCATTTGAAAAGAAAATTCTTTGGGAATTGTTTTGATCTTCACTTTCAATTCTATCTAAAGTTTTCCCTAGAGTTTTTCTTTTAATTTTTGATTTTCAAACACTTTGTTTTCTACACTTGAGCTTATCATTCTATCCTCTCTATAGGATCCTTATTTTTGTGAAAAAGAAATTGGTTTGTGGTCTTTTGATCACTAAGTTGTAAACCCTTATCATTGCTTGGCTTTGTGCCTTTCCCTCTTAGTGTAGAGGAGGTTGTGCAATTGGGTTGTATCCCTCAAGTGTGATGTAATCCTTATTTGGCTTTGTGCTTATCCCTCATTTGTGAGGTGGATATTGTGGTGGCTTTATGCCTAGCCTCTAGTGAGAGGTTGTGTTTGTAAAGAGAGGAGTTGTGTACTTCCGGTTATTGTTGCCCCAAATCCTCGGTGGAGGTTCCCTGTGTGGGAGTCCTGTGTGGATAAGTTAGTGGATTCGAAATCCTTCTGGGTGAAGGCGGGGACGAAGAGCTTGGTGCTCGAACCTCGAAACAAATCTCGTTGTTTGCGTTTGATCCATTGACTCTTACTCTCTCTCTTTACTTTGTGCATTGCTTTACTTTGCCATATCATATACATGCTTGTGTGTTTGTGTGCCTTACTTGTGCTTAACCACGAGAGCTTCATATAGCGCCTCAACTCTTATTCAGAGGAATCAAGAGGAGTTAGTCCAGAGCCCTTCACGGGAATTCGGTTACACTCGTTGGTTGTATTAAGTGTTGTTGCAATTAAGTTTTAATTTTCGCATTTAGTTCACTAGATTAGCCGTACACCTATTCACCCCCCTCCAGGTGTACCTTCTCATAAAACATGAATATTTTAACAAACACTAAAACATGCTAAAAATCATCAATTATAAATGCATGTAAATAAAATAGGAGTTTAGAGATAGTAACCAAATCATGAACTATACTCCAAATCTCCAAAATATGGTGGTTGTCCCACCAAACCTCCTTGATGGCGGTGCATCAAATGTGTGTCCATCATGTCCATGTACATCCACCCACCATCAAGGTACCAACTCTCTCATATTTTGTGAGAGCCGGCACCTACATCAAATACAAAAGGTGGAGACTTTGGTACCCATTTTCTTTTGGGTCCATGAGGGTTAGCATTGTAAGGAACCCAAACATTCTTGTTAGCAAAATTTGAAGAATTTATTCTATCATAACAAAATTTTGCTAAATGGCCTTTACGACTGCAATGTGTACACTTGTACACTATAGGATGCATATGTGTATGAGTGTGGTCATGGCGTGCAAAATGTGCATATGCATGTTGAGGGTGATGTGCATGAACATGTGGAGCTTGTTTCTTTAAAAATAAGGTTTCTAATCTTTTATGGTTAAATTCACATTTGCTCAAATTTGAGCTCAAACAATCTATTTTATTTTTCAAAATTTTAACTTCATTTTTATCAATAGTTGTGACATGAAAAGTATGATCAACAATCTTTTTCTTTTTAAAAATATTAACCTTTTCTTTTTCAACAATTTTTCTTTTTAAAGAGTTATTTTCATGCAAAGCAACTTCTTTTTATTTTTCCACCAAAACAATTTTATTTTTCAAAGCATTATTTCCTTCACACATGTCATTCAATTTAGAAAGCAAGGAAGTATTTTTATTTTTCAAAGATTCATTTCTTTTGAAACATTTTCAAATTTAGTTTGAAAAGAATCTTTTTCTTTTAATATGCAATCAAATTTATTTTTCATTTTCTTATTTTCTTTTCTAAGCATGTCATATTTTTCAAGAAGTTGTTGATAAAATGATTCAAGCTCATCATAAGACATATCAACATCTTCTTCTACCTCGGATTCGGTATTTACCTCAAGGGGGTTATCCCCTTGGACCATGTAGCATACATTGGAAGCTTCACTTCCAACATCCGAGTCGCTCCCCACATAGTATTGTTCTTATTCGCCAAGGGAGATCAAAGAGTTCCATACTATAAAAGCCAAATCAAGATTAGCAATCCTAGATAAATAATCATCATTTAGGGTAGATCTTAAAGCATGTAGGGCTTTTACATTAGCCTCAATATTTTTGCCATTTAAACAATAAGAATCTCTAGTAGTGGCAAAATAAATATGAATCCCTAAGGCTTTGAGGTACAAAGACATCTTAACCTTCCAAGTTTGGATGTTAAGAATGTCAAAGGTGGGAGGTGACTGAAATCCATGATATGTGTACAAATATTGTGATTAGTTATAAAATGAGGATCTTTAACTCTAGGTTGTTAGACCCAAATTAAGAGCACGTGACTCTGATACCAATTGTAATCACCTAGAGGGGGGTGAATAGGTGACTAGCTAATCTAATAGTCAATAAATGCGGAATTAAAACTATTTATGTAAACTAAAACTTCTTAAACTAAACACCAAGCATAACACAAGAGTGTAGTCGGATTCCCCGTGAAGGGCTCTGGACTAACTCCTCAAGATTCCTCTAAATAAGAGTTGAGGTGCCGCGTTGGCTCTCTTGGTTAAATACAGGTGTTAGCATACAATCCCCAAGCATATAACAATAAGCACACAATATATCAAACATATAAAGATAAAGACAATATTAGCATGCAAGATATAAAGATAAGTAAGAGATAGAGAGAGCAATTGCAAACACGGGAGATTTGTTTCGAGGTTCGAGCACACTTGCTCTACATCCCCGCCTTCAACACTATGAAGGATTTCCACTAAAATCGATCCCACCAGATCACTTGGTGCCGCAACACCTACAAGCTCTTTGGCCTCTCTAGTCCCTCTCTTGTTCCCGTAAGAATACACCGCAATCCCACTAGCTTACCGAGGCCGCACCTCTACAAAGAGTTTACACAAGAACTCGAAATACCGCGAACCTGCAAGTCCGCCTCCTCAAAGTACAAAGTAGAACTTTGGTGATCACAACACTTTGATGCCCTTTATTATTTGTACCCCTTTGTTGATGATTTGACAAAAAGGGGGAGAGACATTTTGGAGTTTAATATGCATGTTTACTTCTTGTTTAATATGCATGTTTATTTAAATTTGTTATCTTTTACCATTGGTATCAAGAGCATCTTTTGTTGGTATCAAGAGCATTTGTTAGTATCAAGAGCAACATGTTTTTAAGAACATTTTTATTTTAAAATTGATATCAAGAGCATATTTATTTCATTGATATCATAGATCATGTTTGTTTCATTTTCTTATTTTATGCATATCTATTTTTGAGCATTCATTGCATATCCTTATGTTTATTGCTATACATGAGTTAAGGGGGAGCTTCTATGAAGCTTAGCTTTAATCCATGCATATATAACTCCATGAGTTTTGTCATCATCAAAAAGGAGAGATTGTTGGCCCAGAGGTCTTTCACTCTAGTTTTGATGATGATTAACTCATGTAGTTATAGTTACTAATAATCTTGTGATATTTAGTTTCAGATATTTGATCAAGATATTAGTAGGTGATTAGCTTCAACAAAAGTGTTTTGGAGCTTTCACATGTTGATTCAAGAGCTCGAGCGTCAAGATCGCATCTAGTACTCGGTTGGAGTCAAGTTCGTTGAATCGGTTTTGGATCGAGTCAGCTTGGAGAAGCAGTTCTACAAGAAGACCTCAGTTTGTTTAGTTTAAGGTTTAGATCTTGTGTTAAAGATAGATAGTGTTGATATGCTCAAGTTCACAATACACACACAAGTTTAAAGTTTATTGATTTTTAGTTTTCAGTTTAACCGGTTTCGATTTTTCATATATATAGTTTTCATGAATAGATAAAATCAAAATAAGTTTACATAGTTTAACGTATATTAGATTTGATCTATATACATCTATGTTTCATCTATTTAGAAAAAATTACTTTAATAGTCTATTTCATGAGTTGGAGTTTTGTATTTAAACAAAACTTATTTTTGGATTTATTGTCTAAAACATAGATATAATTATTTACATGTATATTGGATTCTATCCATATACAATATGCTTTAAAATTGTTTAAATATCATATTTTTGTATTTACATGTGTTTTGAAAAAATCGGATTTCCATTTCAAAAATCCAAGTTTTGAAAAATATAGTTTTTAGTTTAAGGCAAATTTTCAAGAACACAAAAATAGTTCAAATTATTTGTAATATGTGTTGAATTTTTGTCACACATATTTGTATTTCAAAAATATAATAAAACTGATTTTTATGGAATTTATGTGATTTTATGGGATTTAATAGAAGATAAAAACCTAAGTTTTTAATCCCTATAATGTTGGACCTGGCTGTCTGCCGGTCGACCGACCGGTCGACCGTAGCAGAAGTCGGTCGACCAGCGTGCACAGACCTGCACGGCTGTTTGAATTGGTGGGCCGGTCGACCGGCCGGTCGACCGTCCAGAGAGTTCTGCTCTCTGGAAATGGCCCCGTCGACTGACCGGTCGACCGGCAGAGAGCTCTGCTCTCTGTATCCAGTTCCGGTCGACCAGGCGGTCGACCGGCCAGAGAGCCGTTGCTCTCTGGTTTCAGGCCCGGTCGACCGGGCGGTCAATCAGAAAGGCAAAACTGTCCTTTCCAGCTGCCAATGGGCAGATTTATTTTGGGGCTATATATACCCCATTTCTTGAGCTGTTTTGAATAAGTTTTTAGAGAGCAAAATTTTCTATCTTTACAAGTGTTTTACAGCAAGTTTATAAAAGAGTTTTGAGTTTACAGATTTGATCTTTATTTGTTTTTAAAAGGGTTGGAAAATTCAAAGAAAAAAGTCTTTGGGAATTATTTTGATCTTCATTCATATTTCTATATAGAGTTTTTTTCAAGATTTTTTCTTTGTGTTTTTGATTTTCAAATTCTTTATTTTCTCACACTTGAGCTTATCATATCTATCCTATCTATAGGATCTTGTTTAGTGAGAAAAATTAGTTTGTGATTGAGAGAGACCACCAAGTGTTGTAACCCTCCTTACTTTATGACATCCCTCTAGTGAGAGGTGATTGTGTTGATATCCCTCTTGTGTAGAGGTGATTGTGGAGGTTGTGTTTGATATCCCTCTAAGTGTAAAGGTGATTGTTGAGTTGTGGCTTTGAGCCTTATCCCTCTTGTGTGAGGTTGTTATTTATTTAGTTAAGTGCCTATCCCTCTAAGTGTAGAGGTGATTTGTATTGTGCCTTGCCTCTAGTGAGAGGTTGTATTATTGGAGAGAGGAGTTGTGTACTCCTAGTTGCATTTGCCCAAATCCTCAGTGGAGGTCCCTTGTGTGAGAAGTCTTATGTGGACGCTATAGTGAAAATCCTTCTGTGTGAAGGCGGGAACGTAAAGCTGGGTACTCGAACCTCAAAACATATCCTTGTGTTTGCGCTTAATCCACTATCTCTAACTCTCTCTTATATTGTGCCTTACATCATTCATATTGTTCATTCATACCATACATGCTTGGTTTGATTGTGTGCCCATACTTGTGTTTAACCAAGAGAGCTTCATATAGCACCTCAACTCTTATTTAGAGAAATTTAGAGGAGATAGTCCAGAACCCTTCACCGGAAATTCGGCTACACTCTTTAGTTACACTAAGTGTGTTGCATTAGATTTTAAATTTCACATTATTTGTCTTTAGATTAGCCGTACACCTATTCACCCCCCTCTAGGTGTACTTTCATGAGGTCCCTTAAAAATGCATCTCTTAGAGGAAAACACTATTTTATCTCCTTTGTTGATGACTATTTTAGGTGCAATTGGTTGTACACCATGACTCATAATAGTAAAGTCCTAGGTATCTTTGCGAAGTGAAAAGGAAAATAAAGTTGCAGACAGGCAAAATATCAAGATACTTATGTCCCACAATGGAGGAGAATACAAGAGTGATCATTTTCTGCAGTTGTGCCATGATGAAGGAATTGAAAGACACTTCATAGCTCGAGAGATTCCACAACAGAATGGGGTGGCAGAAAAATTCAAACGTACTTTACTGGAGAAGATAAGGTGCTTATTGTCTAACAGTGGGCTGAACAAGACATTTTGGGCAGCAGCTATGACTTATGTGAGCCATCTCATAAATATGTTGCCATCGTCTGTGATAGGAGGAATGACTCCGATGGAGATGTAGTCGGGCAAGGCTGCTTCATATTATGATATGCTTAGAGTATTTGGTTGTCCAATGTACTATCATGTGAGTGATGAAGTTGGAGCCTCGAGCAAGAAATGTAGTGTTTTTAGGGTTCAGCAAAAGAGTGAAAGATTACAAGTTATGGGCTCTGATCGAGGGGGAACCGTGCTCAGAAATGTGTATTTTGAAAATCGGGGTTTTAAATGTGTGCGCGCTCTGGCTTCCTCGATACTCTGCGACAGCAATAGTGTCTATGCGGGTCGAATCCACAGGGATGAGAGACGATAGAAGCTTTCTGGTGTTTCACGATTGTGTTAAAGATTTTTTTCTATGTTTCAAAAAAATCAAAAGGAAAAGGAGAAAAACAAGAAGTATAAGAGGTAAAAGAAGATGAAAACGAAGATAAAAATATACTGAACTGGTTTGAAAATAATTTCAAAACAAAGTAAAAAGGAAAAATACTCATGGCTAAACTTACTACAAATTGCTCCCACTAATCATGCTAACCTCTTAGAGTAATAAGTACCTCACATTGGATTTTTAAAATCACTAGGATTGACTTCAAGGCATTCAAAACATAACCAATAAGATTGTTCTCCACATCGAAACTTGATTAATAAGGTGCAAGTTATAATTAATTCATCAAAACTATAAGAGAGCACGCATGAAATAAAGTAAATTTGCAAGTTAGCTTGTTAGCAAATTAGGAGTTAGAACCCATCATCATGAGCCATCAATGACTCTTGCAAGAATAAGGCCTTTAATTGATGCTATTAAATTCATGTGGGTTATCAATCAAGAGTTAAATGATTAGTGGGTTAGTAACTAGTTGACCATAAAGAAGAAACTAGCTAAGCATGTAGAAAAAGATTAAAGAAGAAATAATGAAGAGAAATGAGAAAACTTTCATAGATTGTTACTTATCTATTACAATAACTCTCTCTTTCTCTTATGAATCTATCTCTGGTCTAATCCTAGATCTATAAAAAAAAATACAAGAAAAGAAAAAGGAAAAGGAAAGAGAAGAACATTCTAATCTACACAAAAGAAGAGAGAAAACCCTAATACTGGTCCTTTTGAAATCACCTAGAGAGGGGGTGAATAGGTGATAAGGCTAATCTAATGAACTAAATGCGTATTTACAAAACTAATTTGCAACTACACTTAATGCAACCAACGAGTGTAGCCGAATTCCCCGTAAAGGGCTCTAGACTAACTCCTCTTGATTCCTCTGAATAAGAGTTGAGGCGCTATATGAAGCTCTCGTGGTTAAGCATAAGTGAGGCTTACACACACAAGCCAAGCATATAATATGAATGAGCAATATGAATAGATGTAAGGCACAACACAAGCATATAAGATATGACAATATGAATGATGCAATACACAAATAAAAAGAGAGAGGGTTGAGAGACAATTGATCAAACGCAAACAACAAGATGTGTTTCGAGATTCGAGCACCGAGCTCTACGTCCCCGCCTTCACCGAGAAGGATTTCCAATCCACTAGGAGTACCGAACTCCTCTCTCAACCAATACAACCTCCACTGAGGCAATACAAATGGTCTACCGAAGATCGGAGTACCGAACTCCACCAAATACACCTCTACCGAAGAGGGATACTGAAAAGTCACCTAGAGGGGGGGTGAATAGGTGACAATGCTAATCTATAAACTAAATGCAGAATTTAAAAACTTAATGCAAATTACACTCAAGTGCTATCAATAAGTGATGCACACAACCAAGCCAAGCAAATATGAATGAGCAATGTAAGTAAATGCAAGGCACAAAGTAAAGAGAGAGAGATAGAGAGCCAATAGATCAAACGCAAACACAAGGATATGTTATCGAGGTTCGAGCACCCAGCTCTACATCCCCGCCTTCGACACACGAAGGATTTCCACTAGGTCGTCCACCTAGGACCCTTTACAAAGAGTACCCAACTCCTCTCTTTACAACCTCCTCCTTGAGGCACAAATCCAAGTCAACCAACACAACCTCCTCCTTGAGGCAAACTCCAACAATCACCACCTCCTCCTTGAGGCAAATTCCAAACCGACAACAAACACCACTCAACCAATACAAGGATCACCTCACAACTTGAGGGATACAACCCAAAGCACAAAGCAAGTAAAGATTGGGTTACAACTTGGTGGTCACAACAACAACCACAAACAACTTCTTCTTCCCACACAAATATCCTATAGATATAGATAGTAGATTATAGCTCAAGTGTGGAGAAAACCAAGGGATTTGAAACCAGCAACTCAAAGAAAATCTTTGGGAAATAAATGAAACCAAGATAGAGAAGTTCAATTCAAAGCTTTTCCCAAAACCCTTTTCTTTGATTTTTCAAACCCTAATGAAAACACCAAAAGATTGTTCAATTTGAATCCAAAAACCTATTTTGATTGCTGTAAAAACACCTGAGAGAATGGAAAAATTCGCACAAAAATTCTTAGAGAAAAACTCTTACAAATGGGGTATTTATAGGCAATTATCAGAAAATAGCCGTTGACAGAAAATTGCCAGAAATAGCCTTCCGGTCGACCGGCCCGGTCGACCGTCCAACGTTCGAATTTTCGAATGTTACAGCTGCCGGTCGACCGGTCCGGTCGACCGAAAATTCCTGAGAGCAAACAGCTCTCCGTCGGTCGACCGCTTCGGTCGACCGGCCCATTGGGCTGCAGACGTGCACAGGTCTGTGCACGTCGGTCGACCGAACCGGTCGACCGGCCCTTGGTGCGGTCGACCGCTTCGGTCGACCGACCAGGCCTGTCAGCCTATAAATGGGTTAGAAAAACAGAGTAAAAATATTCCAATAAATCCCACAAAATCTCTAAAATTTCACAAAAATAGTTTTATCATTTTATATTGAAATACAAACTTGTGTTAAAAAATCCTAACACAAATTTCAAACATATTTGACTATTTTTGTGTCATAGAAATTTTGCCAAAAACCAAAAACCGTATTTTCTAAAACCTTGTATTTTGAATAGAAAATACACATTGTCTAAAACTCATCCATGATACAAAAATATGATATTTAAACACTTTGAAGCATATTGTATATGAATAGAAATTCAATATACAAGGAACATATATATATCATGATTTTTGTCATTAAGTCCAAAAATAATGTTTTGATAAAAATACCAAAACATAAAACACATGAAATAGAATATCAAACTAAGTTTGTTTAAGCAATAGAAGCATGCATGTATATAGAACAAATCATATATACACTAAACCATGTAAACTTGTTTTGATATAAAATCTATTCATGAAAACCAAGATCGGTTAAACCAAAACCGAAAAACAATATTCAAAACATGAAACATGTGTGTTGTGAACTTGAGCTTATCATACTATACTAATCTTTACAATTAAGATCTAAACCCAAACTAAAAACTATGGATACCTAAGTCTTCTTGTAGAGCGCAATCTCCAAGTTGACTCGATCCAAAAACTCCTTTGATTCACCGAGCAATTGCAATATATCATCTTTGATGCGCGGGCTCTTGAATCAACATGTGCAAGCTTTCAAATCATCTTGTTGAAGCTAAACACCAACTAATATCTTGATTAATGATCTGAGACTAAAACACAAGATTATTAGTACACATAACTACATGAGTTAGTCATCATCAAAACTAGAGTGGAAAGCCTTTGGGCCAACAATCTCCCCCTTTTTGATGATGACAAAACTCATGGAGTTATATATGCATGGATTAAAGTAAAGCTTCAAAGAAGCTCCCCTTAACTCATGCATAACAATAAAACATATAAGATATGCAATGAATGTTCTTAACAACATGTTTATATGTGTTTAAAACAATATCAAAACATGCTCTTGATACCAATAAAAATGAAACATAAAACATGCATAGAGATGCATATAAACAAGGCTTCTTTTCATCAAATGTAAACTATATGCAAACACAAATATGCATATAAAACTCAAATTCTTCTCCCCCTTTTTGTCAATCATCAAAAAGGGGTAAAATAAAAGAAAAAACAATAAATTTTTCTCCCCTTTTTGTTCAAAGCAAAGAACTAATAAAGGGTCAAATCAAAAATGATACCAAAAAAATGTGGCAATGAAGTGTATATTGATACCAATTGAAAAACAACAAATCAATCAAAACGAGAACATATACCAATTGAAAACACAAAAAAAATGAAATCTTGATACCAATTAGTAAGTAAACAAATAACCTACCAATTGTAAACAAAACAACTAGATACCAATATTGGAATTAAACAATACTAATTTTGAATTTCCTTAAAAACAAATCTTGATACCAAATGAAACTATTATTCTTTAAAAACACAAGATACCAATTGAAAAGTATTTATTTGCCAATTGAAATCTTTATTTTCTATCATAAAGCAAGGGAGTGGAATAAAAAAAATGTCAATTGAAAGATAAAATACCAATTTGAAAATAAAATACTAGATTTCTCCCCCTTTATGAAATACCACATGAAAATATGCATATGCTTGAAATAAGATACCAACTGAAAATTAAATCAATTGAAAATTTGCTTTAACATTGTTTCAATTTGAAAAGTTCAAGCTAAGCATAAACAAAATTTGTGATATCTTGAAGCACAAATAAATCATCTATATATGTATGTAAGAAATAGATACCAATTGAAATTGATACTATATGAAGTGTAAGCATACATATATAAAATACAAACATATATGAGTATACAAAAAGATGTCATATTGATACCAATTGAAAGAGTTCAATGATACCAATTGAAACAACAATAAATACAAGTGTATATCTCATATAACCTACCACCCAATCATGGTTCAAGATAAAAAGGATTTTCATTATAAAGCATACAAGAACATGATCTCCCATCCAACCGCCCATAGATGGTAGGAGTTTTCAAAATAGATTTGAAATTATAGTTCGTTTGAAAATCACTACCAAAGAAAGGAATATCGCAACTAGTTAAATGGAAAACTTGTTAACTAGTGCGAAATCCTTCAAGCAAGGAATAACAAAAATATTTTTCATGAAACATGAAATCACATGATCACTAAACACTCAAATTCCATAAAGCCCAAATCATAGCCTCATGAAAACAAATCATGAGTAAACTAATAAAGTGAGTGAACAAGTGTTATGTGACACATATCAACATGAAAAAGCTCATGTGAAATTCCTTTAAAAATATGAAACCATGAAAATCTAAATTTCCATCAAAAATCATCTATACTTCAAGGCATATGTATGTCTTATACAAACTAAAGCTTACATACATATCCTAAACATGATGAGTCCACAAAGTATATGCATGAAGGCACGTGGCTCAAGGATGTATATGTATAATCAATAATTTGTACTAGATAGACATATACATGAAGTTAAAACACATGATCATAAAATCATATCCAAAATGGGAATACAAGTTAGAATGCATAAATCATCAAAACTAGACTATACTAGAACATTTAATGGGTACAAATAGGCATCCAAGCACAAACATATATAAAGGTTTATTTGTGGCCCACTATATGTATAAGTATACATCCTAGTTTTAATGAAAACTTACATCTAAACAAGTAATCAAATCATGAAGCATGAAACGGGAATCATAAACCAACAAGATAAACATGATAATTAAAACATGGCAAGTATCATACTAATCATGAAACAATAAAGCATGGTTCAACAAAACAAAAATCATAATCATCCAAATGGTCATAATGCATATGCATGTGCATTAGATCTAGGGCATACATGTTAGTTTAAACAAGGTGAGACACTAAATGTAGATTCCAAATGAAGCATGGGTGCTCAAGTAGCTAAACATGTACAACCTTAATCTAATGAACATGGCACAAGCATAATGAAGCAAAACACAACATGCTATAAAAGGATGAACATAAAAAGCATGTAAACATTAAATGGAGTAAGGAATTGTTACCAAAACCGAAGGGGCAACTCTCCATGTCTCCAAAGCACCTGGTGGTCCTCCCACCTAGACTCCTTGAGAGTGAAGCATCCAAATGTTTTCTCCTTTTAGCTTAGAATGCATCCACCTCAAGGCACCAATACCCTCACGTGACGCGAGAGCTCCCACCTACATCAAAAGTCAAAGAGGTGGTTTTTGGTACCCATTTACTAGTGGGTCCACGGGGGTTAGTATCTTTTCTACCCCAAACAAAATTAGTTGCTAAATTTTCATGATAAATACGATCATAACAAAATCTAGCAAGGTGGCCTTTTCGACCACAATGTGTACATGTGTACACGTGAGCATACATATGATGATGGTGATCATGGGAAGCATGTGTATGCCTAGATGGGTGTGCATGCAAGGTTGGAACTTGTTTCTTGCGAAACAAGGTTTCCAAACGTGTGTGATTCATGGCACAATGGCTCAAGGTGGAGCCCAAACAATCAACACTTTTCTTCAAATTATTTATATCATTTTCTATGCTAGAAGACAAAGTGGAACATGCTATAGGAGTGCAAGAAGTAGATGCTACACTATCATGGCAAACATGCATATCAATTTCATTTTGCAAAGATTTATTTTTAATCAAAACCAAATCCAATTCTTTTGTAATTGAATCAATTTTATTTTTCAAAGTAAGATTTTCTTTGAAAACAAGATCCAATCTAGAAGACAAAACCTCATTGTGTTCTACAACATCATCAAAATCATTTTTGTTTTTCAAATCTTCAATCTCTTTAAGTGCAAGTTCAAGTTGAGATTGTAGTGAGTCACGTTCACTAGTGATCTCTTCTTTTTCTTGCAAAATCAATTCAAAATTAGAACATAAATCCTTTAATTCATTTTTTAAAATAAGATTATCATCTTTCAACAAATCATGTTCTTCTAACAAATTCTCAAGCTTTTGAACAAGTTCCATATTTAAAGTTTGAACTTCAAAACAACCATGGCAATAGGAACTAGAGCTATCATCAATATGAGAATCTGATTGTACCTCAAGGGAGTTCTTCCTTGGACCATGAGGCATTGCTCTCCGGACTTTTCTCTTTTAGATCTCCTCAAGTTGTTGATAATCCTTGGAAGCTCGGGAGAAGTCAAGATGCTCCAAACTGCAAAAGCCGAATCATAGCGATCAAAAATAGGTAAAAGATGTTCATTTAGAGATGCTAGAAGTGTCCTAAGGGCTAATGCATTGGCCTTCTTATGCTTGCTACTATTAGGGAGGGATTCTATAGTGATGGCTTGATAAACTAGATGACCTAGAGTTTTTAAATGCCTAGTCATGTCCACCTTCCAAGCATCAAGTCTAAAATGGTCAAACATAGGAGGGCTAGCCATGAGTGCAAACTAATATGTGTGCAAATGATAATGTAAATGAAGATTAGCAAACCAAGATCTTAACTCCTAGGTGGTTAAACCTAAATATCAGGAGCGCTAGCTCTGATACCAATTGAAAAGTCACCTAGAGGGGGGGTGAATAGGTGACAATGCTAATCTATAAACTAAATGCGGAATTTAAAATCTTAATGCAAATTACACTCAAGTGCTATCAACAAGTGATGCACACAACCAAGCCAAGCAAATATGAATGAGCAATGTAAGTAAATGCAAGGCACAAAGTAAAGAGAGAGAGATAGAGAGCCAATAGATCAAACGCAAACACAAGGATATGTTATCGAGGTTCGAGCACCCAGCTCTACATCCCCGCCTTCGACACACGAAGGATTTCCACTAGCTCGTCCACCTAGGACCCTTTACAAAGAGTACCCAACTCCTCTCTTTACAACCTCCTCCTTGAGGCACAAATCCAAGTCAACCAACACAACCTCCTCCTTGAGGCAAACTCCAACAATCATCACCTCCTCCTTGAGGCAAATTCCAAATCGACAACAAACACCACTCAACCAATACAAGGATCACCTCACAACTTGAGGGATACAACCCAAAGCACAAAGCAAGTAAAGATTGGGTTACAACTTGGTGGTCACAACAACAACCACAAACAACTTCTTCTTCCCACACAAATATCCTATAGATATAGATAGTAGATTATAGCTCAAGTGTGGAGAAAACCAAGGGATTTGAAACCAGCAACTCAAAGAAAATCTTTGGGAAATAAATGAAACCAAGATAGAGAAGTTCAATTCAAAAGCTTTTCCCAAAACCCTTTTCTTTGATTTTTCAAACCCTAATGAAAACACCAAAAAGATTGTTCAATTTGAATCCAAAAACCTATTTTGATTGCTGTAAAAACACCTGAGAGAATGGAAAAATTCGCACAAAAATTCTTAGAGAAAAACTCTTACAAATGGGGTATTTATAGGCAATTATCAGAAAATAGCCGTTGACAGAAAATTGCCAGAAATAGCCTTCCGGTCGACCGGCCCGGTCGACCGTCCAACGTTCGAATTTTCGAATGTTACAGCTGCCGGTCGACCGGTCCGGTCGACCGAAAATTCCTGAGAGCAAACAGCTCTCCGTCGGTCGACCGCTTCGGTCGACCGGCCCATTGGGCTGCTGACGTGCACAGGTCTGTGCACGTCGGTCGACCGAACCGGTCGACCGGCCCTTGGTGCGGTCGACCGCTTCGGTCGACCGACCAGGCCTGTCAGCCTATAAATGGGTTAGAAAAACAGAGGTAAAAATATTCCAATAAATCCCACAAAATCTCTAAAATTTCACAAAAATAGTTTTATCATTTTATATTGAAATACAAACTTGTGTTAAAAAATCCTAACACAAATTTCAAACATATTTGACTATTTTTGTGTCATAGAAATTTTTCCAAAAACCAAAAACCGTATTTTCTAAAACCTTGTATTTTGAATAGAAAATACACATTGTCTAAAACTCATCCATGATACAAAAATATGATATTTAAACACTTTGAAGCATATTGTATATGAATAGAAATTCAATATACAAGGAACATATATATATCATGATTTTTGTCATTAAGTCCAAAAATAATGTTTTGATAAAAATACCAAAACATAAAACACATGAAATAGAATATCAAACTAAGTTTGTTTAAGCAATAGAAGCATGCATGTATATAGAACAAATCATATATACACTAAACCATGTAAACTTGTTTTGATATAAAATCTATTCATGAAAATCAAGATCGGTTAAATCAAAAACCGAAAAAAAATATTCAAAACATGAAACATGTGTGTTGTGAACTTGAGCTTATCATACTATACTAATCTTTACAATTAAGATCTAAACCCAAACTAAAAACTATGGATACCTAAGTCTTCTTGTAGAGCGCAATCTCCAAGTTGACTCGATCCAAAAACTCCTTTGATTCACCGAGCAATTGCAATATATCATCTTTGATGCGCGGGCTCTTGAATCAACATGTGCAAGCTTCCAAATCATCTTGTTGAAGCTAAACACCAACTAATATCTTGATTAATGATCTGAGGCTAAAACACAAGATTATTAGTACACATAACTACATGAGTTAGTCATCATCAAAACTAGAGTGGAAAGCCTTTGGGCCAACAGATACAAGTACAATCCACCTCTACCGAAGAGGGATACAAACACCAATCCAACTCCACCTCACCAAGAGGGAGTAAACCACAACCTCAACCTCTACCAAAGAGGGAGCAACCACAAAGAAAGGTTTACAATAAGGTGGTATATCTCAACCACAAACCAATTTCTTTTCCCACAAATAAATGATCCTATAGAATAGGATAGAGTGATATAGCTCAAGTGGAAAATAAGTGTTTGGAAATCAAAAACTCAAAGAAAACTATTGGGAAAACAACTAGAATAAGAATACAATGAAGATTAAAAACTCAATCCCAAAGCTTTTCTTTTTCTTGAATTTTCCAAACCCTTTTTGAAACAATAGAGATCATCTCTTTAAGCACCAAAAACCTTTTGAAAACTTGCTGAAATAAACACTAGAGAGTAGAAATTTTTGGCTCTTAAAATTTTTTTGAAGAACCCATACAAATGGGGTATTTAAACCCCATTGGAAAACTAGCTGTTGGAGCTGAACTGGCAGCTCTGACGGCTGGCGGTCGACTGGCCGATCGACCGCCAACAGTCATATTTTTGACCGTTGGAAGAAGCCGATCGACCGCCCGATCGACCGCCCAAAACCAAAGAGCAAAGCTCTCTGACCGGTCGACCGTTCGGTCGACCGTGCCTTGAACCCAGCCAACGTGCACAAGCTTCTGCACGTCGGTCGACCGACCCAGTCGACCGACTCTGGGTCCGGTCGACCGGCCCGGTCGACCGCCAGAGCCTGACAGAAGGCAATTTGGGTCAGAAAACTGGGTTTTAAAAATTCTAGTAAATCCCATAAAACTTCTAAAAATTCACAAAAATAGTTTCTAACTTTATATATGATATATAAACATGTGATAAAAATTTTAACACAAATATAAAACATTTTAAACCATTTTTGTGTTATGAAAAAATTACCGAAAACCAAAAACTGTATTTTTCTAAACTTTGATTTTTCAAATAAACTTTGTCCAAAACATATCCAAATACAAAAACATGATACTTAAACACTATTAGGCATGTTGCATATGGACATATGTCCAATATACATGAAACATATACATATCATTGTTTTTATCTTTTATTTCCAAAAATATGTTTTGTTAAAAACACAAAACACCAAACCTCATGAATAGGCATCTCAACATAAGTTTGTCTAGAAAATTAAGCTTACATGTATCTAGAATATATCTAATATTCACTTAAACAAAGTAAACTTGTATTGATACTATCTATTCATGAAAACCAATATCGGTTAAACCGAAAATCAATATTCAAAAACATAAAACGTGTGTGTTGTGAACTTGAGCATATCAACTATCTAATCTTTACACATGGATCTAAAACACAATCTAAACTAGGATACCTAAGTTTTCTTGACGATCTCCATCTTCAAGTTGACTCGATCCAAAACTCCGTGATCCACCGAGTTAGACTCCAACGAGTGCTATGAATGATCTTTATGCTCAGGCTCTTGAATCACCATGTGAAAGGCTTCAAAACTCCTTTGTTGAAGCTAATCACCAACTAACATCTTGGTTAATGATCTGAAACTAAACATCACAAGATTATTAGTAAACATAACTACATGAGTTAATCATCATCAAAACTAGAGTGGAAGGCCTCTGGGCCAACAATCTCCCCCTTTTTGATGATGACAAAACTCATGGAGCTATATATGCATGGATTAAAGTTAAGCTTCAAAGAAGCTCCTGATTGGTAGTCAAAAATGCATTTTTATCATCATATTTACCATCACATTTTCATATTTATTCATTTAATTCTGCACAATTATTAATATTTTGTTATTTATTGTGTGCAGGCCTCGAATTATTATTTTAATAATAAATAAAGCTTAATGAAGCCCAAAAGCCCACATTTGAAGCCCAGGTGTAAAAGTGCAAATATCAGATTGTCAAAGTGCAAATATACAAGGGCTAAAGTTGCAATTATTAAAGTTGAGGGAAGGATAGAATTCTACCCAACCCTAAACTCTTGCAGGATGAGCATAAAAGCCAAAGATGAGAAGGAAATTCGTTTAAAAGAGATTGGGAGAATTCAAAATCTAGGTAACTTGATTATCAAGTTACATCGAAATCCCAATATGAAGAGCCAGGATCATACTTCCAGAAGCTGGCGCCCACATGGACGGACCAGACGAAGCCACGCGCCAAAGCGCGTGGCCAGAAGCCACAAAAGTGCCGCGGAACCGCGGCAATACCGCGGCAATCTAGTTGATCCAGAATCCCAGATTTCGTGGGCAAGTTCATCCAGGACTCCTCTGCCTTCTGCACCTATAAATATCCCCTGCAGTGCAACGTACAGCGTCGTCCAGAGGCAGAGCCAAGGGCCAAAAGCTAGGGTTTTTAGGTTTTAGGTTAGATTTTCTTTCCTCTGTAAATTTTATTTTCTTTTTGTGAAAGCTGAGAGGAGATGATGCATTCATGGAGGAAGGGATCCTCTTGTACCGATGGTGACAGCCGGTGTAAGTTGTAAATTTTCCACCATTGTTTAAACAATCAAATCAAAGCTTGTTTTTGTTCTTTTTATTTTATTCTTGTTTTATTGTGTCTCTATCTTTGTCTATCATTGTTCTTCTATTTTTATTTTATGACATTGTTTCTTTCTCTAATGTCTTGCCCACCATGAGATCCAACTGCTTCGAGAATACCTAGCCGAAGAAGGAACCTTGACGGCCCATGGCGATGAACAGGTCTTCATAGCTTGTTTTTCATTTCGTAGAGTAGATTAAGAAGGCGGACGATCCCATAAGCCGTGCTTGTACGCCTTCCAAGAAAAGGTAAATCATCGCAACGGTTCAAACGGTAAGCAGACTAAAGAGGTAAGTTTCTTTTCTTTTTGTAGATTAAATCACAACTTCTCCATATTCTTTTCTACCACCCATTGTAAATACCACTACTTAATAATAAAAAGATAATTTTTAGAGATAACTTGCTTAACGCTTCCATCGCAGTCCCTCCTTGAGGATCACGACCCGCATAGCCTTGCTACAGCGGATTAGAATTGAGAACTTGCACATCCTATTCTTAAAACTAAAATACTATCTTTTGTGTGCAGGAAATCTCAGTCAACAAATTGGCGTCGTTGCCGGGGAGGGACGGTAAGTTTATCTCTAAAACAAAAATTTAATTTTTAACTAATTCTTTATTCTTTTCTGTTTGCAGGTTTGGAGAACAGGAAACAGAAACAGAGCAGCAGTAAGGACATACAGCAACCCAGTGCCTCTGCCCTCGAAGGCAGAGCACGAGGGCCTGCAAGTTTGCCGCGGAAACGCGGCCAGAGCCGCGGATCCGCGGCAAGTGCAGTGAACTACTAATTCAGTTTTTTGCAGATTGCTGAAATTTGAGATTACTGCTTACTGCTCTATTCTGTTTTGTTCTGTGATATACCTGTAAATTGCTAATAATTCAACAGTAAATCATTGGTTGTTAAAAACAAAAAGTGATTAGACGTTTGCATATTAGGCACGTGTCTTTTCAATTATTTTTTACTGTTGAAGAGTGCTGGAGAAGCAAGGTACGTACGCATTGCATGTAGAATAGGATTCATCTCTTGGTTGATTTTCTGCATTGAGTGATTCTTATCTATTTATCTTGTACACTTGCACTAATTCATCTTAAGGGCATAACCCATTAACAAGATAAGGTGGGGATTTCATCACCCTTCCTTAGCCCAAAAATCATATCCCGAGCACTCACTAACCCAAGCCTAACATAAAAATTAGTAGACATTGGCCCTAGGGACACTCGGACTCAATTAGGAGATTATCCTAAGGGGGAACGGTGTTGGAAGTTGACTCCTGTCAAATCAGTGTCTAGGAAGGGGATTGAGGGCCGAAAGCCCGAAGTGTGGTGGTTATTTAATTAAGGAACGTCTTTGACGGAAAACCTCCCACCACTCTTGCCCCGACCTGGCTGATTAACTTGTGGTCAAAGTCTACACCCTACCTCCCGTGGACAGTCTAACCAGTTAGGAGTCGTCTAGGTCTAGGTCTACCCTAACTTAGGTTAGAAATTTTTCTTTTTTTGTTTGTTTTTCTTTTGTTTGCTTTGTGTGATATGGCCTATAACAATAATTTTTTCAATTTTAATGAGGATCCATATTATACACCAACCTCTTTTTCGGATATTACCAACCCGGCATATCATAACTCTAACCAACCTAGTGTGCCAGATTGGTCTTATCCGAATCATTACATGCCCCAGTCCCAATACTATGAACAAGATTGGAATAATCATCACTACTCTTCACAGAGTCAATGGGGATTCAATACCCCTGAGCCATATGGTCAACCACCTGTTCAACCAGTATCTTCATATACGTCTTTTCCTACATCACCAAGGTTTCAGTCCACCATTGATCTATTTGATGGGTTAGAAGAAAAAGTGGATCGGTTGCAAGATATAATGAATGATCAAATTTCTAGACTTTCAAACATTCTTGAGCGAACCAACCAAGTTGATAGGAACCAAGAATCATTCTGTCTAGAAGACCTTGATCAAAATTCAATTTCATCACATCAATATGAACTTGCTCAACCCCAATCCTTGGACAAGTTGGCTAGTTTTAATTTCAATGAGATTGAATTAGATTGTGAATGTAAACCCGATCCCCAACTTTGCGATTCAGTTTCCATTTTCGAATCTATGTTGACTCCGGTATCCTTACCCAATTTGGACCAATTTTCTGAGCCAACATTTATTCCCATACCCATAGATCATGAAATTGAATCACCCATTTTTGATGATCATATTGAACTTGACCAATTGTGCAATTTTGAAAGTCCCATGGAAAAATTGGCAAGTTCCCATTTTTATGAGATTGAAACTAATGAGATATGTGACCTAGATTCCCAAATCTATGATCAAGTTCAAATTCTCGAATCATTATTGACTCCTGTTTTGTTACCCGACTTGGGTAATATTTTAGAGTCAGTTTTGATTCCCACACCTATCATTCCTGAACTTGAATCACCAACATTGAGTCACATTCCATTGTGGGAAAATGATTGTAGACTTGAGTTTCAATTTCTTGACTTGGACCCACTTCTTGATCCTAGCCCGACTCCTGAACCTTTACTTGATTTGAGTTTCTTTTCTGAGTCGGTATTAGATCCTGAACCTATCATTCTTGAGTCCAAGTCAACCATTTTACCAAGTCACATTCTTTTGTTGGACATAGGTATAGACCATGACTCTGTGATGATTTTCCAGGACTGGTCATGTAAAGGGAGTAAGTTTCACGAGAGGATCTTCCATGATCCTATTCATTCTGGGGACTGTAAATATGTAAATAATAAAGAGGTCAATAAAGGTAGGTCCCGTGAACTACCACGTTATCTTGTTTGGGCCGCATTTCGTGGACCAATTAGACCACCTCCGGAACTACCACCCTAAGGTAATTTTCTGCCTTCCCTTGTTCTTTTTCATGCATATATGCATTCATTTCATACATTGAGGACAATGCATGAGATAAGTGTGGGGGTGGGCTTTACTAACATACTAACATAGGTAAAAACTAAAAAAAAATTTGCTATAAAAAAAAATCTCTGAAAAAAAAAATTAAAAAAAAAGTTATAAAAAGGACAGTATTTTGACTTATTGTTTTGAAAGAAACCTAAGTTAGTTTTAAGGATTAGGAAAATCATGATTAGGATTTCTAAAAACTTGGTCAAAATAAATAAATTGTTTAATTTTAGGTATAGGAGGAGAAATTGAATAAATAATTAGTCTTGATTTTTACCTTAATGAAATGTGCATACCAAATGCATATCTAGGATTCTAAGACAAAGACCTTGTGCCTCATAAAAAAAAAAAAAAGAAGAAGAAGAAAAAAATCACCAATTAAGCTGATACATGTGCCTCAAGAAGCATAAGTATTCATGCCTAAAGGTGAGTAAATAAAATAAAGTCCTTAGTTTTGGGGCCTAGTTCACTCGAATTTGAGTCCGCGGGGTGTTTTCTCACCTGGTGCCCTAAAGCCAACTGGTTTGGGAGTCATCGACTTTAAGTTCGCTACATGAGTGGATTAGAAAGCCTAAGAAAACTAAGAAATATAATATATGTATTAACACATCTAATAATCAATTAGTTAGGTATGAGGGCCTCAAGAAGCCTTGAGACTTATACGAAAGAAATTAGATGAGCTATACATGCCAAAAAAAAATATATATATATATTAACACATCTAATAGTCAATTAGTTAGGTATGAGGGCCTCAAGAAGCCTTGATACTTACACGAAAGAAAATTAGATGATGTTATAAAAATAATAAAGAGGCATGAGAGTCTAAGTTAAGGAATTCCTAGATTCACAAGGGTGCGTATGACTTTTGGTAACAAAAAAGACTATATTAGAAATTCAATTTTAATCCTTACCTAAAATGGAAAACAATTGACTTTATAAAGACTAGGTTTGAAGAATGAATAAAAATGATAATCCTAAAACTTATAGACTACTTAGTCTCTTCAATATAATTCAAATATTTTCCTTTTTATGGATTTTGTGGGTGCAATCCGCTGAAAACCCTCACGAGACAACACTCGTCCTCTAGGGTAACCTAGAGGTTTAACGGCTTGTTGCACGTGCTAAGTGCAATCGTGATTCCTACAAAAGTGAGTTAGGTTAGATTAACTTTTTCTTTTTCTTTATTTTTACTCGAGGACGAGCAAAAAGATAAGTGTGGGGGTGTGATTGGTAGTCAAAAATGCATTTTTATCATCATATTTACCATCACATTTTCATATTTATTCATTTAATTCTGCACAATTATTAATATTTTGTTATTTATTGTGTGCAGGCCTCGAATTATTATTTTAATAATAAATAAAGCTTAATGAAGCCCAAAAGCCCACATTTGAAGCCCAGGTGTAAAACTGCAAATATCAGATTGTCAAAGTGCAAATATACAAGGGCTAAAGTTGCAATTATTAAAGTTGAGGGAAGGATAGAATTCTACCCAACCCTAAACTCTTGCAGGATGAGCATAAAAGCCAAAGATGAGAAGGAAATTCGTTTAAAAGAGATTGGGAGAATTCAAAATCTAGGTAACTTGATTATCAAGTTACATCGAAATCCCAATATGAAGAGCCAGGATCATACTTCCAGAAGCTGGCGCCCACATGGACGGACCAGACGAAACCACGCGTCAAAGCGCGTGGCCAGAAGCCACAAAAGTGCCGCGGAACCGCGGCAATACCGCGGCAATCTAGTTGATCCAGAATCCCAGATTTCGTGGGCAAGTTCATCCAGGACTCCTCTGCCTTCTGCACCTATAAATATCCCCTGCAGTGCAACGTACAGCGTCGTCCAGAGGCAGAGCCAAGGGCCAAAAGCTAGGGTTTTTTAGGTTTTAGGTTAGATTTTCTTTCCTCTGTAAATTTTATTTTCTTTTTGTGAAAGCTGAGAGGAGATGATGCATTCATGGAGGAAGGGATCCTCTTGTACCGATGGTGACAGCCGGTGTAAGTTGTAAATTTTCCACCATTGTTTAAACAATCAAATCAAAGCTTGTTTTTGTTCTTTTTATTTTATTCTTGTTTTATTGTGTCTCTATCTTTGTCTATCATTGTTCTTCTATTTTTATTTTATGACATTGTTTCTTTCTCTAATGTCTTGCCCACCATGAGATCCAACTGCTTCGAGAATACCTAGCCGAAGAAGGAACCTTGACGGCCCATGGCGATGAACAGGTCTTCATAGCTTGTTTTTCATTTCGTAGAGTAGATTAAGAAGGCGGACGATCCCATAAGCCGTGCTTGTACGCCTTCCAAGAAAGGTAAATCATTGCAACGGTTCAAACGGTAAGCAGACTAAAGAGGTAAGTTTCTTTTCTTTTTGTAGATTAAATCACAACTTCTCCATATTCTTTTCTACCACCCATTGTAAATACCACTACTTAATAATAAAAAGATAATTTTTAGAGATAACTTGCTTAACGCTTCCATCGCAGTCCCTCCTTGAGGATCACGACCCGCATAGCCTTGCTACAGCGGATTAGAATTGAGAACTTGCACATCCTATTCTTAAAACTAAAATACTATCTTTTGTGTGCAGGAAATCTCAGTCAACAGCTCCCCCTTAACTTATGCATAGGAAATAAGCAATAAGATATTGCAATGAAATACATGCATAAATAAACATGTATGCAAATATAAGGAGATAAACTTGCCAATCAAACATAAAACTCATAAATTCTTTTTTTCCTATTTGCAAAACAAAACATATATGCATAAACATAAATCCTGAAAACATGCATATAAATATATACCAAATACTTCTCCTCCTTTTTGGCAGTCATCAACAAAGGGGTTAAAGTAAAACAAAACAATGTTCTCCCCCTTTTTGTCCGAAACAAAGAATCAATAAAAGGGTGACATCAAACAAATCAATAATAAGAATATATGCGATATACATTCATGAAGAGGAAGACGCTAAGTTAACTTCCCTACATATATGCATTACATGAAGAAAGGATGACAAGCCCTTATTCACATAACACAAAATATGCAATGCATAAGAAGAGATGTGAAGCTCCCCCTACACACGTGTATCGCATAAAGAAGAGTTGTCAAGCTCCTCAATATAGGATACACCCAACATGAATCTATATGTAGAAGATATGTTAAGCTCCCCTTGCATATAGGCAATATAAATAAAAACAATTTTTTTTTAAATTTTGTTTTTATTGGTTTTGTTTTTACTTTTAATTCTTATTAAAACAACATTTTAAATTTTCTCAATAAAACAAATCAAATTATTTTTAAAGATACCAATTGAAAGTAAATAAGACATTGATACCAATTGTGAGAAAATAAATAAAATCTTGATACCAATTGAAAGAAATAGATCAATAGATACCAATTGAAAGTAAACAAAATCTTGATACCAATAGTGAATATTTGTCATTTAGAACATGTGATACCAAAATAAAATCAATTTTCAACATAAAGTGTGGGAGTAGAAATCAACGGTAAACAAAATACCAATTGAAAGATAAAAATACAAATTTTCTCCCCTTTTATGTAATACCAAATAAAATGGTGCATAAGCTTGTTTAAGATACCAATTGAAAACTTATTAATAGAAACATGATAGTCATTAACATTCAAGCTTTGCATAATCAAAATTTTGTGCTTAAATATATAGGGATATAGTAAGAATAAATAAAATATGTATAGGTGTATGAAAAATGAGTACCAATCAAAATAGATGATACCAAATGAAAGCATACATACACAAAAACAATATATGAGTATACAAAAATGTCAATATTGATACCAATTGAAAAGATCCAATGATACCAATTGAAACAACAATAATATCAAGTGTATACCTCATATTATCTACCACCCATTTCATACTCAAGTTTAAAATGATTTTCACTATAAAGCATACATGTGCATGGTCTCCCAGCTAACCGCCCTTGGAAGGTAGGGGTTTGCAAAGATAGGTTTGAAAAATATAGTATGTTTGAAAGCTCTACCATAACGAAGAATACCGAAACTAGTTAAATGAAAAAACTTGTTAACTAGTACGAAATCCTTCAAGTAAGGAATAAAACAAAAATATATTTCATGAAACACATGTAAATCACATGGCACTAAACACTCGAAATCAATAAGGCACATATCATACTCATGAAAATATAATCATGAGAAAACTAATAAAGTGAGTGAACAAGTGTTATGTGACACATATCAACATGAAAATATTCAATTTAAGCTCAATTAAGAAATTCCTTTAAACATGAAAACATAAAAATCTAAATTCATTAAAACAGTTTATACTTCAAGGCATATGTATGTCTTATACAAACTAAAGTATACATATATATCCAAATACAACGAGTCCACAAAAATATATGCAAGAAGGCACGTGGCTCAAAGGATGCATATGTATAGTCAATAGTTTAGACAAGATAGATATATACAAGAAGGTAAACACATAAAATCATAAAACATGTCCAAAAATGGGAATATAAGTTTAAAATGCATGAATCATCAAAACTAGACTATACTAGCATATTTAATGGGAACAAATAAGCATTCAAGCACAAACATATAAAAATTTATTTGTGACCCACTATATGTACAAGTATATATCCTAGTTTTAATGAAAACTAACATTTAAACATGTAATCAAATCATGAAGCAATACATAAATCAACATGATAAATATAAATATGATCATTATGTAAATCCACATGCTATTAGAGTTATGATATACATAATAGCTAAACATATGTGAGAACACAAAGAATGATCCATATGAACATGGGTGATCTCAAAAGCTATACATGTATGGCAATGGTCTAATAATCATGGTATTTAACATACTAACCAAAACATAAAGCATCAAAATAAAAATCATAAACATCCATATGATCATTATGTTTATACACATGCATTAGATTTAGGACATCATATTAGTTTAAAACAAAGTGAGAACACAATGATATAAGTCCATATTAAACATGGGTGTCTCAAATAACTAACATGTATATCACTAATCTAATTAACATGGCATAATCATAATAATCAATAAACATCAAAACATGCTATAAACAATGAACATGGAAAGCATGCAAATATAAACGGGAGTTAGAGATCGATACCAAAACCGATGAGGGCACCTCTCTAGTTCTCCAAACCAAGGTGGTCCTCCCACCAAACTTTCCTTGAAAGTGATGCATCCAAATAGTCCTCATGAAGCTCGGAACGCATCCACCTCAAGGTACCGCAACTCTCACGTCATGCGAGAGCCCACACCTACATCAAATACAATAGGGGGTGGTCTTTAGTACCCATACTCTTTTGGGTCCATGGGGGTTAGTACCTTTTCTAACCCAAACAAATTTATTTGCTAATTAGAATCATTTATACGATCATAACAAATTTAGAAAGGTGGCCCTTTCGTCCACAATGTGTACAAGTGTACACATGAGAATACAATGTGTGATGGTTGTGACCGTGAGGAGCATGTGTATGCCGTGGAGGGTGTATATGCAAAGATGGAACTTGTTTCTTTCGAAACAAAGATTCCAAACGTGTATGACTCAAAACACATTGGCTCAAAGTGGAGCCCAAACAATCAATTTTCTTCTTTAGCATGGATATATCATTTTCAATTAAAGAAGAGGTGTGGCATGCAATAGGTGATGTATGTGATACTACACTAGCATGGCAAACATGTGAATCAATATTATTTTTCAAAGATTCATTTTTCTTTAAACAAACTTCTAAATCCTTGGAAATAGAAGCAATTTTCATTTTTAAAGAATCATTTCTTTTAAAATAAAATCAAGTTTTGAAGATATAACTTTATTTTTCTTTAAAATATCACTACAATCATTTTTATTTTTCAAAAACTCATTTTCCTTTAGGGCAAGATCAAGTTTAGACTTCAATGAATCCCTTTCATTAGAAATCTCCTCTTTCTCTTGCAAAACCAAACCAAGTTTAGAAGACAAATTTTCATTTTCTTTATTTAATGCAAAAGTCTTCTTTTTCAAAAGATTATACTTTTCTATCAATTTTTCACAAACAATAGAAAGTTCTTCATTTAAAGTGTTAGAATCAACATGCTCATTACTAGAAGAACTAGCATCATCACAATCTAGTTGAGATTCTGAATATACCTCAAGAGAGTCATTCCCTTGGACCATGAAGCATTGTGACTCAGATTCTCCACTAGATTCATCTTCCATGATGTTGGACATTTGAAGCTCGGAGGAAGTCAACTTGTTCCACACTGCAAAGGCGGAATCATAGTTAGAAACACGCATAAGATAATCTTTGTTAAGCGTGCTTCTAATAGCCTCAAGGGCAAGTGTATTGGCCTCTATATGATTGCGGTTACCAAGATAGCATTTCTTGGTAGTGGCAAGAAAAACATGTAAGCCTAGGGTTTTCAAATACAAGGACATCCTAAATTTTCATGTGTCAATGTTGGAAACATCAAACATGGGAGGTGACAAGTAATCTATGAGTGTGTGCAAATAAATATACGTGCAAATACAAATGATAGATTAGCAAACCAAGATCTCACTCCAAGGTGGTTAAACCAAATATCAGGAGCGTAGGCTCTGATACCAATTGAAATCACCTAGAGGGGGGTGAATAGGTGATAAGGCTAATCTAATGAACTAAATGCGGAATTACAAAACTAATTTGCAACTACACTTAATGCAACCAACGAGTGTAGCCAAATTTCCTGTAAAGGGCTCTGGACTAACTCCTCTTAATTCCTCTGAATAAGAGTTGAGGCGCTATATGAAGCTCTCGTGGTTAAGCACAAGTGAGGTACACACACACAAGCCAAGCATATAATATGATGAGCAATATGAATAGATGTAAGGCACAACACAAGCATATAAGATATGACAATATGAATGATGTAATACACAAATAAAAGAGAGAGAGAGAGTTGAGAGACAATTGATCAAACGCAAACAACAAGATGTGTTTCGAGGTTCGAGCACCGAGCTCTACATCCCCGCCTTCACCGAGAAGGATTTCCAATCCACTAGGAGTACCGAACTCCTCTCTCAACCAATACAACCTCCACCGAGGCAATACAAATGGTCTACCAAAGACCAGAGTACCGAACTTCACCAAATCTGAAATCACCTAGAGGGGGGTGAATAGGTGATGGCTATACTAAGTGACAAATAATGCGGATTAAAAACTTTTTAACAATAAGAAACAATTATAAAAATACTTACAAGAAAATAGACAAGTAATAGAGCAAGTAAAGGAGAGATAGAGTTTAGAGAAAGTGGACAATCGCAAACACGAGGATATGTTCCGAGGTTCGAGCCACTGCTCTACGTCACCGCCTTCAACGCGATAAAGGATTTCCACTATTGTTGATCCCACCGGATCGTCAATACAAGGATACACTTGTCCTCTCTCAAGGTGCCGCAACACCAACTCGGAGCACACTAGCTCGCTTGAGGCCGATGCCTCTACAACTTCTCAAAATGAAGAAAGGTGATCAACACTTGACCACAAATAATGGCTCACTTGCATAACCCTACAACCAAGATGAGGAGATGATAATTTTGGGATTGTGTAGTGCTCAAAACTAGAAGAGAAGTAGAGGAATGCTTCAAGCTAAAAGGATTGAAAATTTTGGCTCAAAGAAAACTTTTTGATAAAGGCTAAACTTTTGAAAACTTTTACCTTTAACTTGTAAATCTTAATCATTTAGTTGTAGAACACTCCCTCTATTTATAGGGGATGAAAACTGGCTTACAAAGGTCAAGAGAGTCGTTGGGGGGAAACCCAACACAAAACAAGTCAGAAAAAAATAGCTGTTGGAAACTGTCAGAAAAATCTGACTGCTGTCGGTCGACCGCCAACGGTTGAATTTCTGACCATTGGGAAGGCGGTCGACCGGGACGGTCGACCGAAGTCCCAAACAGAGAGTGAGTCTCTCTGTCGGTCGACCGGTCCGGTCGACCGAGGAAAAACAGAGAGCACTGCATTGCTCTCGGTCGACCGATGTGCACACATGCACAAGGGTGCATGTCGGTCGACCGCCCCGGTCGATCGACAGAGCAATTCAGCTCTGCCAGCGGTCGACCGGACAAGGCCCAAAAACTGTTTTTCCAAAGGCTTTTTGAAGAAGGAAATTTTTGATAAAAATTCTTTGGATGAGTAAATACAAAATAGAGTTCTATGGCTTATAGGAACCAGGGTGTGATCATAGATCAACACCAAAAAGATTTGAACTTTATTTTGATAAAAATCCTTTTTAAATAAAAACGGTTTTTCCAAAAACTTGTTTTTCCGAAAATGATTTTTCCAAACTTTGTTTTTCCAAAACTAGGTTAGAAATTTTGTTATAAAAATTTGTTTGTAAGCATGAAGCAATATCAAATGTGTGTGTGTGACAATCCCAAGTTATCAACCTCTATCATCTCAGTTTTGACAAAAATAGACTATAAATCCTAGCTAAAATGGAAAATACAAATCTTGTATAGTCTTCAACTTGTTTGATCCTGGAGCTCTCCTATTGTGCTGGGCTCTGGGATCCAAATCTTTGCGGCTTCCAAATGTGTGAGTCTTGTGTTGGAGCCTTCAACCAAACTATGATTTTTACCTGAAACTCATTTAAGCAAAATTGTTAAAACATAACTATATATGTTTTGTTATCATCAAAACTTCGGGCTAATGGCCTTTGGGCCAACAATCTTCCCCTTTTTGATGATGACAAAACATATAGAGTTATTACAAATATTTTGCTTGAAGACTTCAAGTGAAGCTCCCCCTTAACACATGCATATAAAAAAAATCTGATAAAGAGATACACATGCATAACACAGGCATATATATAGGATATGAAAATAACACATATGCCAACCATCCATGCATACCAAAGATACAGAAATATAGAAGTGTATGCATACATGGTTACCTCCATCCATCCAGAAATACCTTCATCCTCCAAAAATAGGTGATTGGGTCAATAAAAGCATAAACACAATATACAACCAATCACATATGCCACATGGAGATAGAAAACATAACTGCCATAACATAGCCATAACATAGTAAAACAATGTTCATACAGATAAGAGGTTCATGCCAACCTCAAAACCATAATACATGTCCACAAACACCAAACCAAACACAAAATATGTCCAAATACATGTAGAAAAATAACAACCCAAAATAACACACCAAAATAACACATAACTCCCTAAATAACTCTCCCCCTTTTTATCATCATCAAAAAGGATCACTGCTCATCAGAATCAGAATCAGAATCCTGCTGTGTAGTAGATGGCGGTGGAGCAGAAGGAGTCCTGGCGGAAAATGGAGGACCGGTAGTAGGAAGTGGCCTAGAACCAGCTAATGGAAGAGGAACCGACCAGTAATGCTTCTGATAAATACCGCTGAGATATGCATCCAAGTAGCGTACGGAGTCACAGATGTAGCTGAGCTCATGCTCCAAGTGCTGCTCCATCCGCTGATAATGTGCGGACATCTCTGCGGAGATCTGCTGGCGATGCGTAGTCATCTCAGCAGAAATCTGCTCGTGGTGCTCCCGAATCTGAGTAGATAAAGCAAGATAGGGATCGGAGGAAGCAGAAGAGCCAGAAGAGGATCCAGGGATAGGAACAGCAGGAGGCTGCTGCTGAGGAGCAGGAGGACGCTCCCTAGCACGCATCCTCTTGAGGAGGGTGCTGTTAAGGTCAACTGACGGTTCAACTGACCGTTCAGCGGAAAGATTAAAGTTTAGTTGCTTCAACAGATGACTAATAATCACCCCAAAAGGCAAGTGACGGTTTGGGACAAGGAGGTGCTCAGATGTCATGTAACTGATGATGAGTTTTAGAATATTAATTCTAATGCCTCGCAGAAGGCAGTAGATGATAAGAGGAACAGAACCCCTAGCATGACTATACTCTCCCGATTTTGGCAGGAGGTTATAGATATGATCTTAACCAGGACTTGGGTGGTGAGAGTGTAATACTTCACCTCCTCGTTCCTAACTAAGCCGGGGTTATCATCACCATGAAGCAAAGTGGAGGCGGTGTGGGCAGACTCACCGTCAGGATAGACAAAATCATGTAGATTAAGATTATAGATGTCTTCACCCTCACAGGAGAGGTGAAGGTGATGTGCAAATTCTTGGAGGGAGATGTCAATGTCTCTGCCCAATACTCTGGATCTCACTTGGTTTGACTCAAAAGTAAGATTTGAGTAGAAATACTGTACTATGGATGGGTAAACAGGTTCCCTAATAGATAGAAAATATTCTAAGGAACTAGTTCTCAAAATAGAGGCTAGATTCAGATGTTCAAAGTTATTAATCACAACTGATCTCCCAGAGTTAACATTTTTAGAGGAAATTACAATATATTTATATGAAGCATGTTGTGAAACAAAAGGGGAGGATTGAGATGAGGATTGAGTGCTTTTACCCTTCTCAGATCGAGTTCTCTTGGACATGGTGGAGAGATAATCAAGGCTAAAGCTAGATCTAAGCAAAAGATATGAAATTAAAACAAAGAAAATTGAAGGATCAAAGAAAGAAATTATACCTTGAAAAACAATGGAGAAACCCATGAAATCCACAAGAAAAGAGTAGATCCGGAGCCTGAAACTGCGAATCCTAAATTTTTAGGAATAAATTTTGAGTTTTAGAGAGTGAGAGAGGGGTTGGATGTGATTTAGGGTTGAGAAAGATGAGATAGGAGAGGGTGGAGGCAGATGAAATGAGAGAGAGAGAGAGAGAGAGTTTAGGGATTTAAATAGAATCGGGTAGAAAACTGGAAACCCGTTGATCGGGCCGGTCGACCGGGGAAACCGAGACCAAAGCCAATCTCAGTCGGTCGACCGCCCGGTCGACCGGCTATGGGAGAAATAAAAAAATATTATACCAGGCTAGGTCGGTCGATCGCGCCGGTCGACCGCGCCTATGCCAGGCCAGATCGGTCGACCGGGCCAGTCTTTACTGTCACGGTGTGCATACTATCTAGGTTTTATGAAAGATAAAGTATTCAATCCAATTTTGAATTCTTACCTTAATTGAAGACAAGATTTTGCATAGAGACTAAGTTTAAGAAAGAATGATTATAGGTGGACTTATGACCTTAGATCACTTATATTTTTGCAAAAATAGTTCGAAAACATGTCTCTCTTTCAAAATGAATTTTCAAAACACTAACATTTGTCTTCTTTCTTTATGGATTTTGTGGGTGCAATCCGCTGAAAACCCTCAGGAGACAACACTCCTCCTCTAGAGTAACCTAGAGGTTTAACGGCTTGTTGCACATGCTCAGTGCAATCGCGTCACCTGCGAAAGTGGTGTAATAAATCGGTAGTATAGTTTTTCTTTTATTTGTTTTGCTCGGGACGAGCAAAAGAATAAGTGTGGGGGTGTGATTGTTACACAATTCTGCATATTTTACCACATTATTCCCATGCATATTACAAATAAAAATATGATTTTTAATCCATTTCTCTATATTTTTGCAGGTCCACAACTGAAATGAGAGAAAGCCCAAAAATCTCTTTAATTAGCAATAATTAAAGAGATTAATTCATAAGCCCAAAAGAGATTAATTCAAAGCCCAAATTTGAGCCCAGGATCTAGAGAATTCTATGCAACAACTCAAGATTCTAGAAGGCCACGTGGATAACAACTTCGTAACGAACCTGCAACAGATTTCTGTTGCCCAACAGCCAAAGCTTTGCCGCAATTTCTGGGATTTTGGCACCAAATTGCGGCAGTTACGAGGTTGTTAGATCCCAGATTTCTCTCCAACAACCAGGGCTCTAGATCCTTCTCTCTGAGGCTATAAATACAGGACCAGGGCTTGCGGAGAACAGAGAAAATGAAGAGGAGAGATGATAGGATAAAGCTTTGTAATTTTGTATTTTTTTCTCTAGGATTTAGTTCTTTAGATCTCCTTCTTCCTCCCTAGAAATTCTGCAAAAGAGAGTTGTAAGAGAGAGAAAGCTTGTGTACATCAAGGAGTGACAACTTGTGAAGTAAGGATTCATCCATTCTCTTCTCTCTACTTGAGCATTTTCTAGTAACTTTACTTGCTTTCTTTAATTCTAGTTTTACTTTACTTGCAATTTTATTCATGCTTTGCTTTTCTTTTGTAATGGCTAGTAGCTAATTCTTTCTTCTCATGGCTAGCTAACTACTTACCTTACTAACTACTAACTCATGGGTGATTGCTATCTTTAATCTTGCAAGTTGTATGGTCTTCTCTTCTCCGATGGGTTACTTTCATGCTTGGCAAGTATCTTGTTGTAATTCTCCATATGATTCATGTGTGCCTCATTTAGAGCCTTGTCTAGAACAAGTGCCTTGATGGAACATGGAGATGGATCACCAATATGCTATTTGTTGTACAACTTCTTTACTTCCATTAATGAATGTTGTATCCTCTTCCTTAGCATCCCTTGAGTGTAGCTCTTTTGATTCCATTATTGAAAGTCTAATTTGTAGGCCAATGACATCTATGAGGCTACAAGACAAGTCCAAGAATGATCACCCGTCATCCAAGTGGGAAAGTAATTAGACCAACACGCAAGACAAATCTTTGCCGATGAATCAACATGAGGCACGCATTCACCATCACGGAGTTTAGTAAGTTTTAGCAAGGAAGTAAGGTTAGCTAGTCGTGGTTTTCTCCATCTTCAAATCTTCTACAAAGTTTTCTTTCTTTTAGTTTTATTTTCAAAGTAAATATCATCTTTGATTTCTTTTCATTTTCCATCATGAACCAATCCACCAATTCTTTTACTTCTTTTTCCAATTTATTTTTATTCTTTTAAGACAAAGAAGAATCTTCGTTTTCTTTCTTCACTACGAACCGTAACGCTTCCATCGCAAGCTCTCCCTGAGAATCGACTCGGTATAGCCCATGCTATAACGGAGATTGGAAAGGGTACATTAACCATCTTAAATACATTGTGGAGTTATCAAAGCACTTGAGGTTGACTCTAAACCTTATCTCTTTTTATTGAATATATTTTGTGTGCAAATTATACTCCACAATACAACAACCTTTCCCGTCTAATCAAATTTTTGGCGCCGTTGCCGGGGAGAGCAACGGTTTTTGATTTCAAGTGAAGAACTAAACGAATCTTCTTCTCTGTTGCAGGTTACAGGTTGAAGAAACAGAAAATCTTGCATTGCAGAAACATATAAGTGGACCTGGGCCTCTGCTCTCGAAAGCAGAGACCAGGATCCCTCTGAATTGCCGCAAATTCTGGTTTTTTGCCGCAGAATTGCGGCAAGGAGGAGTGAACTCCTAACAAGTTTTCTGCAGGGCTTCTGATTCTGCAAAACACATCTGCTGCAGTACTTAAATTCTTGTATTCTTCACCATACTCCTGCTAATAAGTCAACAGTAAAAAATTGGTTGAAATCGTTAAAAATTGATTAGACATTTGCATTTCTAGGCACGTGTCTTTTCAATTCATTTACTTTTACTGTTGAAGAGTGCTGGAGGCAAGGTACGTTTGCATTGCATGTAGACTAGGAATCATCTCTTGCTTGATTTTCATGCTTTGAGTGAATCCTAGTTATATATCTTGTACACTTGCACAAAATCAATTTTAAGGGCACTAACCCATAAATAAGATAAGGTGGGGGATTTTATCACCCTTTCCTTGGCCCAAAAACCACCATCCCAGCACTCACTAACCCAAGCCTAATTTAATAAAAAATTAGACGTTGGCCCTAGGGACATCTCGGACTCATTTAGGAGATTATCCTAAGGGGGAAAAGTGTTGGAAATTGACTCTTGTAAAATCAGTGTCTAGGAAAGGGATTGAGGGCCGAAAGCCCGAAGGTTGGTGGTTACTTAATTAAGGAACGTCTCAGACGGAAAACCTCCCAACAACCTTGACCTTTCCTGGCTGATTAGCTTGTGGTCAAAGTCTACACTAAACCTCCTGTGGATAATCTAATCAGTTAGGAGTCATCTAGGTCATAAGTCTACCCTAACTTAGGTTAGAATTTTTTTTTTTTTTTGTTGATTGTTTATTTGTTTGTTTCTTTTTTGTTTGTGATTTTTTTGTGTGATATGGCTTACAATCACAATTCTTTCCATCCTAATAACAATCCATATTTCACACAGACTCCATTCTATTCGGATAATTCCAACCCAGCGTTTTACAATATACACCAACCAAATACACCGGGTTGGCCTTATCCGAATCAATATGACCCATACCCCCCATCTAATAACTATAATTTTCATAATGATTTTAACTCGTCACAGAGTCATTGGGGATTCACGTACCCCGAGTCAAATTTTCAAACTCCTTATCCACCATATCCACCTAGTCCACAATATCCACAACATTCATTTTTCGATTTTGCTTCTCATACTCCTTTTTCTGAACCACCAATTGAAGAAAAATCTGAGTTGCTAAGGAGTTTAGAAGCCAATCTACAAAGGGCCGAGCAAGAACATCAAAAAACTTTGGCCTCTCCAATTCCACAGTATTTTCAAGAGTCTTACTTAGTTCCACCTTTTCATAATGAACAACCATTTACCTTGGAAACAAGTAAAGAACTCTTGTGTGAGTCCAAGCTTCAATCTACACACATTTGTGACTCACATTATTCACAAACTTTCCAAAGTCAAGATTCTTATACTCCCATTCTAGAGCAGCCATCTGTAGAAATATCACGTTTAGAAAAGAGTATAAACATCTTGCAAGAGTCTTTGTTACAATATAAAAAAACACGTGCATAGTCTTTCAATAAGGTGGATGAACAATTGAGTCAATTGGTTAACATCTATAGGAATGAGGAAACTCTATCTTATCAACCTTTGACCAATTCAACTATGCCACACTCTATTGATATGACTCAAGACTCCTGTCATTTTGGAAATCATGATTCAATTTCAGCACAACCACCTGAACTTGTCCAAACTTCAAAACCCATTGACATTTTGGCAAGTTTTCCTTTTCCTGAAATTGAACTTGAACATGAAAATGATCCTGAACTTCCACTTGATGATTCAATTCTACTTCCTGATCCAATAATGACTCCCGTATCTTTATCTGATTTCACTCCATTTCCAAAGTCAGTATTGGATCCAGTGCCTATCCATTGTGAAATTGACTCACCAAAATTTTATGATGATCATATTGAACTTGACCAATTTCATACTTTTGAAAGTCCCATTGATAAATTGGCAAGTTCACATTTTTGTGGAATTGAACTACATGAGGAATGTGATCTTGAACCCCAACTTAGTGATTCAATTCTTTTTCCTGATTCAATAATGACTCCGGTAACTTTACCTGACTTCAATCTTTTCCCGGAGTCGACATTAGATCCTGTCCCAATTCATAATGAAGTTGAATCACCCATCTTTGAGGATCATATTGAACTTGACCAATTATACACTTCTGAAGATACTATTAACAAATTGGCAAGTTCTCCATTCTTTGGTATTGAACTACATGAGAAATGTGACCTAGATTCTCACAATCTCTTTACTTCTGAAACTGATTGTACAATTCTGACGGAAAACATTGACCTTAGTTTTGAAGAATTGTATGGCGATGAGTTAGAATTCCTTAATATTGGAAGTAAAGAGATATCACCCATATTAGGTCACATTCCATTGTTGGATAATACATGTGGACTGGAGTTTCAATTTCTTGACTTGGAACCAATTCCTGGACTCATTCTGACTCCTGAACCTTTACTTGACTTACATCACCTTCCTGAGTCGGTATTAGTTCCTATCTTTCCTGAGTCCAAGTCAACTGTTCTATCATTTCATACACCATTCTGGGACAAGGTAGTTGACAAATTTGACTCCGAAATCAATTATGGAAAATGGAAATTAGATGGGGTCAAATACTTAATAAAGATCCTTCATGGATTTATCTTTTTAATGGGTCATATTCATGATATTTCTGGTGGGTTCCTCAAACCCAAAGCAAAGTTGATTGGGCCATGTTTCGTGGACCAATCAGACCGCCACCGGAACCACCACCTTAAGGTAATTTTTTCCTTCCCTCTCTATTTTGTTTCATGCATACATATATCATGATGCATTGAGGACAATGCATGAAATAAGTGTGGGGGAGGGTTTACTAACTTAGAGTTTTTAGATTTTCTTTCTTTTACACTTCTTTTAGAAATAAAAAAATATATAATAATAAAAAAACTTTTTGAAATAAGAGACAAAGTTTTGATCTATTTTTAAGAAAATTAAGATGTATCTTAGAAATTAAGAAAGCCTTAATTATGACATCTTAAACCTAGTTGAAATAATAGATCTTGTTTGAAATTATAGGCTAAGTAAGTAAAATTGGGGAGATATTTTTATCTTGAATTTTTTGCCTTAGAAAGTATGCACTTCACATTTACACATTTTTGGGATGGAAACAAAGACCTAAAATGCCATATATAAAAAAAAATATAAATAAAAAGAAAAAAAATATATGTGAATAAAACATCACCTATTAAGCTGGATAAATGTGCCTCAAGAAGCATGATTATTCACGCCTAACGGTGGTAAAAACCTATTAAGCTGGATAATTGTGCCTCAAGAAGCATGATTATTCACGCCTAACGGTGGTAAAGGAAATAAATAATCCCCTTTAGTTTTGTGGCCTTTTTTACTCGAGACCTTAAACCCGTGGGATGTTTTCTCATCTGGTGCCCTAAGACCGTCTGGTTTGGGAGTCATCGGTTAAAGGCTCGTTACAAGGGTAAACTAGAAAGCCTAAACTAAGGGAAGAAAAAGCAGAAAAAAATATATATATAAATAAATGGCTTGATGGTTGGAGTTGAAATCCCAGAAATCTTCACTGTCACGGTGTGCATACTATCTAGATTTTATGAAAGATAAAGTATTCAATCCAATTTTGAATTCTTACCTTAATTGAAGACAAGATTTTGCATAGAGACTAAGTTTAAGAAAAAATGATTATAGGTGGACTTATGACCTTAGATCACTTATATTTTTGCAAAAATAGTTTGAAAACATGTCTCTCTTTCAAAATGAATTTTCAAAACACTAACATTTATCTTCTTTCTTTATGGATTTTGTGGGTGCAATCCGCTGAAAACCCTCAGGAGACAACACTCCTCCTCTAGGGTAACCTAGAGGTTTAAACGGCTTGTTGCACATGCTCAGTGCAATCGCGTCACCTGCGAAAGTGGTGTAATAAAATCGGTAGTATAGTTTTTCTTTTATTTGTTTTGCTCGGGACGAGCAAAAGAATAAGTGTGGGGGTGTGATTGTTACACAATTCTACATATTTTACCACATTATTCCCATGCATATTACAAATAAAAATATGATTTTTAATCCATTTTTCTATATTTTTGCAGGTCCACAACTGAAATGAGAGAAAGCCCAAAAATCTCTTTAATTAGCAATAATTAAAGAGATTAATTCATAAGCCTAAAAGAGATTAATTCAAAGCCCAAATTTGAGCCCAGGATCTAGAGAATTCTACGCAACAACTCAAGATTCTAGAAGGCCACGTGGATAATAACTTCGTAACGAACCTGCAACAGATTTCTGTTGCCCAACAGCCAAAGCTTTGTCGCAATTTCTAGGATTTTGGCGCCAAATTGCGGCAGTTACGAGGTTGTTAGATCCCAGATTTCTCTCCAACAACCAGGGCTCTAGATCCTTCTCTTTGAGGCTATAAATACAGGACCAGGGCTTGCGGAGAACAGAGAAAATGAAGAGGAGAGATGATAGGATAAAGCTTTGTAATTTTGTATTTTTTCTCTAAGATTTAGTTCTTTAGATCTCCTTCTTCCTCCCTAGAAATTCTGCAAAAGAGAGTGTAAGAGAGAGAAAGCTTGTGTACATCAAGGAGTGACAACTTGTGAAGTAAGGATTCATCCATTCTCTTCTCTCTACTTGAGCATTTTCTAGTAACTTTACTTGCTTTCTTTAATTCTAGTTTTACTTTACTTGCAATTTTATTCATGCTTTGCTTTTCTTTTGTAATGGCTAGTAGCTAATTCTTTCTTCTCATGGCTAGCTAACTACTTACCTTGCTAACTACTAACTCATGGGTGATTGCTATCTTTAATCTTGCAAGTTGTATGGTCTTCTCTTCTCCGATGGGTTACTTTCATGCTTGGCAAGTATCTTGTTGTAATTCTCCATATGATTCATGTGTGCCTCATTTAGAGCCTTGTCTAGAACAAGTGCCTTGATGGAACATGGAGATGGATCACCAATATGCTATTTATTGTACAACTTCTTTACTTCCATTAATGAATGTTGTATCCTCTTCCTTAGCATCCCTTGAGTGTAGCTCTTTTGATTCCATTATTGAAAGTCTAATTTGTAGGCCAATGACATCTATGAGGCTACAAGACAAGTCCAAGAATGATCACCCGTCATCCAAGTGGGAAAGTAATTAGACCAACACCAAGACAAATCTTTGCCGATGAATCAACATGAGGCACGCATTCACCATCACGGAGTTTAGTAAGTTTTAGTAAGGAAGTAAGGTTAGCTAGTCGTGGTTTTCTCCATCTTCAAATCTTCTACAAAGTTTTCTTTCTTTTAGTTTTATTTCCAAAGTAAATATCATCTTTGATTTCTTTTCATTTTCCATCATGAACCAATCCACCAATTCTTTTACTTCGTTTTCCAATTTGTTTTTATTCTTTTAAGACAAAGAAGAACTTCGTTTTCTTTCTTCACTACGAACCGTAACGCTTCCATCGCAAGCTCTCCCTGAGAATCGACTCGGTATAGCCCATGCTATAACGGAGATTGGAAAGGGTACATTAACCATCTTAAATACATTGTGGAGTTATCAAAGCACTTGAGGTTGACTCTAAACCTTATCTCTTTTTATTGAATATATTTTGTGTGCAAATTATACTCCACAATACAACAACCTTTCCTGTCTAAACACCTAGATGCAAGTTTAGTCATGTCAAAAGCATATTTCTTTAAAGTTGTATCCAAAACTTCAACTCGTTTTTGGATTTATAAAAATTCGTTTTTTTTGCAAGTAGAAATAGGGCTTTTTCCTTTACAAGATGTTTTATATTTTTCAAAATCCTTTTTCATCTTATCAAAAGAATTTGCTAATTCATTTTTCTCTTTTAAAACAAGCTTAAATTTACTTTTTAATGAATCATTTTCCTTTTTTAATTTTTTATTTTGAGTTTGAGAAATTTCATATCTACTTTGTAATTCTTCAAAAAATGTGCAAGCTCATCCATAGTTAAGTCTTCATCATTTTGAGAGTTTTCTAGACATACCTTGGTAGTATCCTCGCCATGTGCCATGAAGCACATGTGAGCGGCGTTGATCTCCTCTTCGGATTTCGACTCCGAATCATCCCATGTGGCCACCATCGCCTTTTTCTTCTTTTGCCCATTCTTGGAGGTAGTAGCTTGTAGAGGGGCAATCGGCAATTAGGTGTCCCGTCTTCTTGCAATGAAAACACGGACCCGGTTCCTCTCTCTTCTTTTCAAATCTTCCTTGAGGCCTCCCTCTTCGGAAGTTGCTTTGTCTACCCTTTTTGTAGAACATTTTGCCCACCTTCCTTATGAGCATGGCAAAGTCTTCATCGTAGTCTTCCGATGAATCCTCTTCATCATGGGTGGATGGAACAGCCTTGAAAGCAAGGGCTTTCTTCTTTGGTGCCTCCCTTTCTTCTCTTACTTTCATCTCCATCTCATGGTTTTGAGATTGCCGATGAAGCCGAAGAAGTCCATCTCCTCCCTATCATTTAGCTCCTTGAGGGTGGTTGTCTTGACTTCCCAAGACTTGGGAAGAGCTCTAATGACCTTCCGAATCTTTTGGTCATTATCGATGGTGTCACCTAAAGAAGATAGAGCATTAGTGATCTTGGTAAAATGGGTGAGCATATCATCTATGCATTCATTTTCAAGCATATAAAAAATTCTCATATTGAGAACGGAGCAAGTCAATTTTAGATCTCTTGACTTGAGACGTTCCCTCATGAATCACAATAAGAACATTCCAAACTTCAAAAGCAGATTTACAGTTAATGATGCGTGAAAGATCATCTTCATTTAAAGCTTGGGTGAGTGCATATTGGGCTCTAGCATTTGCTTCATAATCCTTAGTGGTGTCTTCGGACCATGTTTTCTCATCAGTGAGAGGTTCACTAAATTCTTTGGTGATGGACCTAGCAACTCTAACTCCTAGGGATTTTAGGAAAAGGTTCATTTTGACCTTCCAAATAGGGAAGTTCAATCCATCAAATTTGGGTGGGGACTTGATGCTAGAAATGTCAACAGATGCCATGAATACAAGTATAATGCACAACAAATAAAAAATGCAACAAATAGATATAGCCAAAAGTGAGGATCTCCCTAAGGTGGTTAAACCAAATGCTAGGGTTAGGCTCTGATACCAATTGAAATTACCTAGAGGGGGGGTGAATAGGTGATGACTATACTAAGTGACAAATAATGCGGATTAAAAACTTTTTAACAATAAGCAACAATTATAAAAATACTTGCAAGAAAATAGACAAGTAATAGAGCAAGTAAAGGAGAGATAGAGTTTAGAGAAAAGTAGACAATCGCAAACAAGAGGATATGTTCAGAGGTTCGAGCCACTGCTCTACGTCTCCGCCTTCAACACGATGAAGGATTTCCACTATTGTTGATCTCACCGGATTGTCAATATAAGGACACACTTGTCCTCTCTCACGATGCGGCAACACCAACTCGGAGCACACTAGCTCGCTTGAGGCCGATGCCTCTACAACTTCTCAAAATGAAGAACGATGATCAACACTTGACCACAAACAATGGCTCACTTGCACAACCCTATAACCAAGATGAGGAGATGATAATTTTGGGATTGTGTAGTGCTCGAAACTAGAAGAGAAGTAGAGGAATGCTTCAAGCTAAAAGGATTGAAAATTTTGGCTCAAAGAAAACTTTTTGCTAAAGGCTAAACTTTTGAAAACTTTTAGCTTTAACTTGTAAATCTTAATCATTTAGTTGTAGAACACTCCCTCTATTTATAGGGGATGAAAACTACTTACAAAGGTCAAGAGAGTCATTGGGGGAAACCCAACACAAAACAAGTCAGAAAAAAATAGCTATTGGAAACTGTCAGAAAAATCTGACTGCTGTCGGTCGACCGGGTCGGTCGACTGCCAACGGTCGGATTTCCGACCGTTGGAAGGCGGTCGACGGGGACAGTCGACCAAAGTCCCAAACAGAGAGTGAGTCTCTCTGTCGTCGACCGGTCCGGTCGACCGAGGAAATACAGAGAGCACTGCATTGCTCTCGGTCGACCAGTCGATCGACCGATGTGCACACATGCACAAGGGTGCATGTCGGTCGACCGCCCCGGTCGACCGACAGAGCAATTCAGCTCTGCCAGCGGTCGACCGTGCGGTCGACCGGACAAGGCCCAAAATTGTTTTTCCAAAGGCTTTTTAAAGAAGGAAATTTTTGATAAAAATTCTTTGGATGAGTAAATACAAAATAGAGTTCTATGGCTTATAAGAACCAGGGTGTGATCATAGATCAACACCAAAAAGATTTGAACTTTATTTTGATAAAAATCCTTTCTAAACAAAAACGGTTTTTCTAAAAACTTGTTTTCCGAAAATGATTTTTCCAAACTTTGTTTTTCCAAAACTAGGTTAGAAATTTTGTTATAAAAATTGTTTGTAACCATGAAGCAATATCAAATGTGTGTGTGTGACAATCCCAAGTTATCAACCTCTATCATCTCAGTTTTGACAAAAATAGACTATAAATCCTAGCTAAAATGGAAAATACAAATCTTGTATAGTCTTCAACTTGTTTGATCCTAGAGCTCTCCTATTGTGCTGGGCTCTGAGATCCAAATCTTTGCGGCTTCCAAATGTGTGAGTCATGTGTTGGAGCCTTCAACCAACTATGATTTTTACCTGAAACTCATTTAACAAAATTATTAAAACATAACTATATATGTTTTGTTATCATCAAAACTTCGGGCTAATGGCCTTTGGGCCAACAAAATCCACCTCTACCGAAGAGGGATATAAGCACAATCCACCTCTACCGAAGAGGGATACAAACACCAATCCAACTCCACCTCACCAAGAGGGAGTAAACTACAACCTCAACCTCTACCAAAGAGGGAGCAACCACAAAGAAAGGTTTACAACAAGGTGGTATATCTCAACTACAAACCAATTTCTTTTCCCACAAATAAATGATCATATAGAATAGGATAGAGTGATATAGCTCAAATGAAAAACAAGTGTTTGGAAATCAAAAACTCAAAGAAAACTATTGGAAAATAAATAGAATAAGAATACAATGAAGATCAAAAATCCAATCCCAAAGCTTTTCTTTTTCTTGAATTTTTCAAACCCTTTTTGAAACAAATAGAGATGATCTCTTTAAGCACCAAAAACCTTTTGAAAACTTGCTGAAATAAACACTAGAGAGTAGAAATTTTTGGCTCTTAAAATCTTTTTGAAAAACCCATACAAATGGGGTATTTAAAGCCCCATTGGAAAACTAGCCGTTGGAGCTGAACTGGCAGCTCTGGCGGCTGGCGGTCGACCGGCCGGTCGACTGCCAACGGTCATATTTTTGACTGTTGGAAGAAGCCGGTCGACCGCCCGGTCGACCGCCCAAAACCAGAGAGCAAAGCTCTCTGGCCGGTCGACCGCTCTGTCGACCGTGCCTTGAACCTGGCCAACATGCACAAGCTTGTGTACGTCGGTCAACCGACCCGATCGACCGACTCTGGGTCCGGTCGACCGCCAGAGCCTGCAGAAGGCAATCTGGGTCAGAAAACTGGGTTTTAAATAATTCTAATAAATCCCATAAAACTTCTAAAAATCCACAAAAATAGTTTCTAACTTTATATATGATATATAAACATGTGATAAAAATTTCAACACAAATATCAAACATTTTAAACCATTTTTGTGTTATGGAAAAGTTACCGAAAATCAAAACTGTATTTTTCCAAACTTTGATTTTTCAAATAAACTTTGTCCAAAACATATCCAAATACAAAAACATGACTATTAAACACTATTAGTCATGTTGCATATGGACGTAGGTCCTATATACATGAAACATGTACATATCATTATTTTTGTCTTTTATTTCCAAAAATATGTTTTGTTAAAAAATACAAACACTAAACCTCATGAATAGGCATCTCAACATAAGTTTGTCTAGGAAATTAAGCTTACATGTATATAGAATATATCTAATATACACTTAAATAAAGTAAACTTGTATTGATACTATCTATTCATGAAAACCAATATCGGTTAAACCAAAAACCGAAAAATCAATATTCAAAAACATAAAACGTGTGTGTTGTGAACTTGAGCATATCAATTATCTAATTTTTACACATGGATCTAAAACACAATCTAAACTAGGATACCTAAGTCTTCTTGACGATCTCCATCTTCAAGTTGACTCGATTCAAACTCCGTGATCCACCGAGTTAGACTACCAACGAGTGCTATGAATGATCTTTATGCTCGGGCTCTTGAATCACCATGTGAAAGGCTTCAAAACTCCTTTGTTGAAGCTAATCACCAACTAACATATTGGTTAATGATCTAAAACTAAACATCACAAGATTATTAGTAAACATAACTATATGAGTTAATCATCATCAAAACTAGAGTGGAAGGCCTCTGGGCCAACACTTTTCCCATATTTTGGCCCCCTGGAGTGGTATTTATAGGCACTGGGGGATGCTGGATGATGATACGAAGAAAGGTGTCAAAAATCAGGGTCTATGGCCCTCACTATGCAGCAGATCTGCTTGATTAGGGCAGATGCCCTAATCTTTTGGCCAGTAATTTGTCTCGCTTCGAGAGGCTTCTGTATACCCTTGGTTTCTTATATTTGTATCTATATTTTCAGCAGTTACAGTCTTCAGTTCGGGATCCAATGCATCTTCTAAAAACTCTCTTGACTTGGTATCTAAGAATCTTGATTAATTATCCAAAAATGGGTTTATTAAGCTCTTAATTCTGACATTTCCCCTATCCTTTGTAATTTGCATACAAGAGACTGAAAACGGGTTAATAACAGTGTTTTATTTGAAAATCAGGAAGAAAAATATGATATAAAATGCAGAATTGATGACTAATCAAACTCTAAAGATCGAAAGATAGCTCTAAGTATAGATGCCACTATTGATGAGTCTTCTATGGTGAAGGCTTCGAGTTCTCTGCAGGTCAAGAGTGGTCACACTAAGGGAATATCAAAGCGAGTAGAGAGATGCATCTTCATCATCTCTAGATAGTTTTGTATCTTTTAGGTGACGTCTGTTGTAACAGAGTATGATCATCATGTACAAGAAGAAAAAGATACACAAGATGCTATTAAGGATCCGGAGCTAGAGGGTCAGGTCCAGGATTCTATTGCAGCACACAAATCCAAAAGAAATATACGAAAGCTGGCACGATTTTCTGATATGGTTGTAGCCTATACACTTCCAGTGGAGTCATAGAAGATAGTATTCTATATTCATGTAGAGAAGGAAAGTTGAGCTCTAATTCTGAATTGTGGAGGAATGCTATGGTGGAGGAGATTGAGACTCTTCATGTCAATGACCCTTGGGAACTTGATGAGTTTTCCAAAGGGAAGAAGGCCATTGAATGCAAATGGAATTGTGTGAAGAAGGATGGATCTCTAGGTGGTATTGTACGTTACAAGGTCAGATTGGTGGGCAAAGGCTATGCTCAAAGGGAGGGTATTGATTATGAGGTATTCTCACTCGTTTTGAAGCACTCTGTCATTCGTATGCTATTGGAACTAGTAGCACAGTATGATTATGAGCTGGATTAGCTCGATATGAAGGTCGCCTTTCTGCATGGTGATCTTAAGGAGGAAATTTATATGACTCAGCCGTGGGGGTTTAGAGCTACAGGGAAGGAGAAACTGGTTTGTAAACTTCAGAATTCGCTTTATAGACTAAAATAATCACCTAAACAGACGTATAAGTGCTTCGATAAGTTTATTATTGGTAGTGCATATACCCGGAGTTTATATGACCCATACGTTTATTTTCGCAAGCTGAGTGTATTTATCTACCCTCGTACATAGATGATATTCTTATAGCTTCTGCAAACAGATCATCGATTGATAAGTTGAAAGTTTGACTATCGTCAGAGTTTGAGATGAAGGATCTGGGAAAAGCTAAGAGAATACTGGGTATGAAGATTGAGAGAGACATGGTGAAGGGAAGGTGAGTATGATCAGAAGGCATACTTGCGGAAGGTTCTACAAAAGTTTGATATTGGGTGTGAAATCAAGTTTGTGAGTACTCTGTTGGCTCCTTATTTCAAACTTTCAGCTAATATGTCTCCAAAGACTGTTGATGAGCGTGAGTATATGTCTCAAGTTTCATATGCCAGTTCTGTGGGTGGTCTTATGTATTTTATGATGTGCACGAGGCCAGATTTTTCACAGGCCTTGAGTATGATATCAAGATACATACATGATCACGGTAAGGGTCATTGAGAGGCCGCGAGATAGATTTCGCCATATATTAAAGGTACCACAGATGTTAGGTATTCTTTGAGAAGGATGAAGATGATAAGCAGGCATGCACAAGGTATGTAGACTGAGATTATGCTGGGGATCTTGACAAGCGTCATCTACTACAGGTATTTGTTTACTTTATCGTAGGCACCGGTGAGTTGGCGATGTATCTTACAGTCTACTGTGATTTTGTCAACGAAAGAAGCTGAGTATATGGCTTTGACAGAGGCTGTGAGGAGGCGATTTGGCTTTTAAGGCTTGATGGATGATTTAAGAATCGAACAAGACTTTTTGAAAGTCAATTATAATATCTATCTATCTAAAAATCAAGTCTACCATGCAAGGACGAAGCACATTGATGTTAGATACCATTTCGTGTTGGATATTCTTGAAGATGGCGAATTGAGTTGAAAAAGATGCATGCCAACAATAATCTAGCAATTATGTTTACGAAGATTGTTCTCGGAGTCAAGTTTTAATCATTACAAAAACTTGCTCTGTATCCTTGCAGTTGCTTCAGCTCGATAGATCACACTTAGATGAACTGCGAGAGGCTTGACTCCCTAGTCAGAGGTTACGTAGGTAGCCGTAATGGTGCATCTCGTTTGATGAATCCATCATGGTTGCTTAGTTTGCTCGACGGAGATCGCGTGTCGATCTCATGGCGGAGATCGTGTATTGATTTCGGGAGTGGCGGTGGATTCTTTTGTATTCGGCTCAGATTTGTAAAATTTTCACTGAGATGAAGAATTGTAAAGAGAGGATCGAAATCAAGATAAGAGAGATGAGTTTATTGGAAGAAAAGGAGAAGGCATCAGAACGGTCGAGTGGGCAGTCGAATGACATGCAAGCTGTGCAAAGTCAGTCGACCGGTGGTCGACCACCCTCACTTTGGCACTTAACAGAGTGGGAAATGCAATGTCGGTAGACCGACTGGTCGATCGTCCCTACTCTGTCATATAACAGAAAGTGGGGGATGCCAAGCAGTCGACTGCTCCACTCTCTAAGTTTTAACAGAGAATAAGCACCCTTGTGCCGGTCGACCAGGCCACTCTCTTGGATTTAACAGAGAATGAGCCAGTCGATCGCCTGGTCGACCGGCAGTCGGGTTCTAGCTCTGCCTAGAACTGAGCCACCCATTTTCTGCCTCTTTATTCTCTTTTGTATAAATAGGTAGATGTGTTCTTTGTTCTAGGGATGAGAAAAAGTGTGTAAATCATCTTCCCTCTTATAAAGTGAGTTAATTATCAATAGATCTCTTTCTATTTTATCCCGGGGACGTATGCAGTCTAGCCGAACCTCGTTATATGCTTATGTCTCTTTCTCTTTGAGTTGTTTGTGGATCTAGGGTTGTGTTCTGGACAACCTCCAGATTTCAACAAAGTGTTGTATGTTAAAACCTCTTTGACGTTTTAGAGACACGTCTTTTTCAGCTTTCATCATCTTTCTAATAATTTTTCGGTTACTTAAACTATATTATAACATTCATCAACTTGTGGGAGTTTGGTGCAGACAAAATTTTTTTAGTAGTAATTGAAAAAAAAAAAAAGCTTGTGGGAGTCATCAGCATAGGTATTAGACATGTTAGTCATGACAGATAACGTAGAGTAATTTATGTTAACAAAGTGGACCAGAGATAGAGATTGAGAAATGGAATTTATAATTATTGCGGATAAACTTGGGGGCTTCTGATGTTCACCGTTTACACTAAAAAAAAAAAAAAAACTTGTTTCTATTTTCATATCATTATCCCCGTGACCTTAAACGATGTACTAAGAAAATTCCCATGCAAACAATTAAAAAAAGATATATTGCATAAAACCTTTTGTACTATTAAGACTTAAGAATTGTATCGGGTTTTAAATTAACTTCCTCCTAATAAATTTGATTTAAAAAAAAAATTCTCCTTATAATATTATGTTACATTTCAAAACACTCTCTATTAAAGGAATTTTTTTCCTCAAATTTTAGCTGATATTGGCTGTTATTTATCAAAACAAATAGAACAGAATAAGAGAGTTTACTGAACAACAACCAGCATATCAAAATTGTTTGCTAACAAATCTCAGTGAAAAGAATTATATAAATACTACCATAAATAGAAAAAAAAAGAATTATATAAAACTGTTGGAGAACTATTCCATTGTTTTTTTCCTACAATGGGATAACTTTTGCCCTAAACATGCCTACCTTTATTAGTTTCAGTTATCCTTGCTTCCTGCTCTAGTTTGCCCAAGTCGGCAAGTAACAACTTTGAATTATAAACTCTTTTAAGGCAGGTGCAAATCAAGATAACACAGATGCTTGTCCTCTGCTTTCTTTTGGCCTAACCCTGTTACTGTTTCTATTATCTCATGTTATGACGCAACCCAAAACTTTAATAAAAACAGGGGCATTATAGTTTATAGCTTTTTCTGCACATTGATTATGATACCTGAAAGGTCCAGCCTCAGTTGAAAAATTCAGAAACAGTGTTTTTGATGATAAGATTGTGTACTTTGTGACAAATTGCTTTGCTAATTGTGGATGTTAACCAAAAGAACATTGATTTACTTGCCTGTCCAACTTGACCATGGAATTACTTACTTGTCTGACTTGGCCATTAACTAAATGAAGGTTTCATGAAATGTTGAGCATGTGTTGGGGAAAGATTAATGCTCATTACTCTCTCTCTCTCTCTCTCTCTCTCTCTCTCTCTCTCTCATCCACACATAATTTTCCTCATAACTAGCCTCTCTCTCCTCTTATCTACAAGCCCAAATTCACTGAGTTGGAAAGGGACAACATAACAAGCCACAAAATTTTAGAAGCCAACGAGAGTTGAAGCCTGAGCAGTCCAAAAATTAGTGCGGCATTTTGGAGAGCCAAAGGATAAAACATCTGTTGATAGTCTTATATAGCTTCTTCTGTATTAGGGAAAATCACAATAATTAATAGTCTTTTTATATATAATATTTACAAAATGAGAGGAGTAGTAAAACAGAGGGAGACACTTCCTAATAACAATTCACAGTCCTCTTCTAAATTTTATTATTACGCTGTAATATTCAAGTTATCAAGCAGTTCTGTAGTCCAGCAATCCAGTAGTCCTGAGGCCAAGAAAGGTGTTGCTGGCACCGCACTTGCTGCAGTCCTTGGTCTTCTTGAGGCCAAGGCTGCAATCAAAGCAGAGCCCTGGTTCTCCCTTGACAGGCTCCAATTCAAGCTGAAAGGGCGGGCTGATTCCGAGCTCCAAGTTGAGATCCGGAACCCGATACCGCTGCTGTTCCTGCTGGTTGTTTTGCTGCCTGCAGGAGGAGGATGAGTCGACGTCGCTGCTGTTGCTGCTCTTGCCCTCGTTTTGGTCCTCGGATCTCGATCTCGATCTCGATCTTGATCCCTTGTTGGTGTCGTCTTCGAAAGAGATGGTGGTTATGTTGGAGGCCACCCGCTCCGCCAGTGGGCGGTGCGTGGCGGGGTCCACCCCCCTGCTCAGAAGCTTCCTCCTGATGTGCGTGTTCCAGTAGTTCTTGATCTCGTTGTCGGTCCGGCCGGGCAGCCTGCCGGCTATCAACGACCATCTGCAACAAACAAACAAACAAAGAGATTAATGGAATTTAGTCTCTGCTGCTTATACGATTGCTAGTTTAGGGGGGAAAAAAAAATAAATGGTAATTTTTTCTTACTTGTTGCCGAGGAGGCTGTGGAGCTTGATGATGAGGTCGTCCTCTTCGTCGGTGAAGTTGCCGCGCTTGAGGTCGGGGCGGAGGTAGTTGATCCAGCGGAGGCGGCAGCTCTTGCCGCAGCGGAGGAGGCCGGCGGCTTTCGGGAGGGAGCGCCAGCAGCCCTCGCCGTGGGCGTGGATGTGGGCGATCAGGCGCTCGTCTTCCTCTTTCGTCCAAGCGCCCTTGTTCGTGTGAGCTTTCTCACAGCAAGGAGACCTGCCCATGATCAAATTAACTCTCTATCTCTCTCTCTCAGAGTTTCTCTTCCTCTCTCTATATTTTGAGAGTGGATCTTTGTGTTCTTTTTTTTTTTTTCTTTTCTTTCTTTCTGGGAGTTAATTTTGGTTGAGAGCTGAGAGGGTTGGGGGATTTATAGGAGTTTGACTAGTTAGGTACACAGAAGTGTGTTATGTGTTTTTGTGGGGATGAGAGAGAGAGAGAGAGAGAGAGAGAGAGAGAGGGTGGGGGACAAACCCTAATAGTTGTAGAGTAATTCTTCTAGAGGATGAGTTGGTGACAAAAAGGTTGCAACAACTTCACACAACACAACAACTGAGAGTGGAATGTGGGCTAGCTGGGACTGTAGCTGGTGTGGTGCTAGCAGCCCACTGGGTCCCACTCTCTCTCTCTAAAACTCTCTCTTTCTCTCTCTAAGCTCTCTCTAATCTTGATTAATTTAGGTCAACAGTAAATGATAACCTCTTACCAGCTTAAAAAGGGCAAAAGGCTGGGCACAAGGCTCGGCACGTATCTAGCTTACAACCTTGATTTGGATTAAGTGGAAAGTCAGTCTGGTGTTAATTAAGTCAGGAGTAGTAGTGAATCAGATGGATGGCAATCTGGCAGGCCTCATTCCTATCCTGATATCTTTCTCTCTCTCTCTCTCTCTCTTCTCTCAATCATTGACTGTGGTTCTCTGCATTGTAGTACATGTACATATATATACTCTTTATTGTATGATTAATTGTTTCTTTTTCATTGTAACAGGCTCTGATGCAGAAAAAATAACATTCTAATCCAAATCCAAGATAAGCTCAGCTGTTATCAAAAAATGAGAGATACTAAAGTTGATACTTAATGTTGTCATTATAAGGCCTAAAATTTATTGATGGTATGCTCTTTTGTCTTCTAATTGCTATGGGTGGTTTATATAATATTTAAGAAAAAGAGCCAACATTAATAATAGAGTAATGCTGATTTGTGGCTTGTTAAACTTTTTGACAAACTTGCACACCCAAATGCAGTATTCAAGAGCTTGTCTTAAAAAAATGATGAGCAATTGTGTTTTAAAAAGTCAATGTGCCAGTGCCCAAAACGGAAACGGGTAGAATCCAAATACGTGATGACCTGCAATTTTGTTTTCTTTTTCAACTGTGGGGAATAAATAACCCTGCCAGATTAAATATGTATTATTACAAATGGTTTCTTTATAGCACTAAAACCAGCCCGCAGCATACATATATATATGACATGGCAAGAAAAGCAGAACATACTTGCAAGTGTGTATGTATGTATTATTTGGTAGAACCAAAACTTTGATAGGTGAGTTTGGTAATCTTTTCAATTATTGAGAGAAGAAACAAAGCAATGAGCAACTTGGTCAGATCTCTCGCGCATATTTTCTATGTTTACTCTTTTTTTTCCCCTTACTTGAGCAATCTCATTTCAGGTAGGGTAAGAGAGAGGGTATGACAGATGCTGGACCAGTCTCAAGTGGGTGATGTATCCGACAGTCTCTCAGAGGGCATTGTGGATAAGGGGCATGACTTCGACTTTGATAACATTTGAGCTTGATGTAGGATTTGCTAGTTTTTTGTATCGGAATGCTTCAATTGTTATGATATTTTGTTTTTTTTTTTTTTTGTGCTTTTATTTCTCATTTTCTTTTGCACCTGCGTGTGCATCTTAACTTTTTGGCTTGGGAGTATTTTTGCAGCGATTCTGATGTCCTCCTCAGAGATTTTTTATTGAAAATTTATTAATAAAATGCAGGGGACCGAATGAGTTCAACTTTTTTTTTTTCCTCTTTGAAAAAAAAAAAAACAAAGCAATGAGATGGTTTGGCCAAAATTCTTTTTCCTTGCCCGGAGAGTAGTGAATGATTCTGGTGGAGGCCCTCACACCTAACTCCCACGTGGGAGGTTTTATCCTTCGCTCGTCCCATCAGCTTAAAAATGGTTCGGGTTCGGCCCGGCCCATTGTCGTTACCAAACAATGGAGGCAGGCTGGTACAAAGAACGAGTGCAAGAAAAATATCCCCAACGATTTCGATACCCACCCCGTGACTGAGACCCTACTGGCTCCAATTTACATCTCAAAGTTTCTTTAGATATTTCTTCCAATTCTGGATGAAACACTTGGCCTCTTACTCCTTATAATCCAATCCCAATGTTTACAATTGAAATAGGAGCCCAAACTAAAATAAATGTGTTTTGGTTAGAATTCTCCACCAAAATGTTAATTATTTGTTTGCAATTGAAATAGGAGCCCAAACTAAAATAAATGTGTTTTGATTCCAATTCTCCACCAAATGTTAATTATCGGCTAGTTGATTGATATGCTTAAATGGCCTTGAGCAATAGACTAATCATATGAGCCTCTTGATGACTTCTCAGTCTCAAGACATGTCTGTTTCTTATCTTTGTGTGTGCATGCGCGCGCATGTGAATATGCTAGGTTGGATCAGGTGAGAGTCTACAGGTGAGAGTCTACGTCACCCAGTGTGATTGAAACATCTCTTTTCGAACTCGATTTGATTGGTTCCAATCTCGTGACATCCGTGTCTTACCCACCCGATCTGACCTCGGTTTCGGACCCATACCCGACTCATGCCCAAGCCTATGGCGCGGACAAATCGAACCCGGTCCGGATTGGGTCGCATGTCAAATCCGGGTCTACACAGCCCACTTGAAGCCCACATTATAGAAGATATCTCACACAAGGAGGAGAATAGAGCAAGGGGATGCTGTGGTTGTGGTTGTGGTTGTGATTTTTGGTTTACCTTCCACTTCTAATTTTCCCAACTTGTTTGTTTGTGGTTCAAGTTTGTGGTTGGAGACAAGTGGTAGTTAAGTTGGTCTCTTTTCTTGGTGTTGACGCTGGTGATGGTGTTGGTGTTGGCTGGCTTTTCCTCACACATACACCCTTAGCTAAGCTGCTGCAGCTACAAATAATAATATCATTCATCCCCCTCACTCTCCCACACACAGATCCAAAACTCAACACAACTCATGCCTCATGTGGCACCACCGACAAGAGTCAGATGGGGCTCCAGCCTTCCCCTCCTCCCCTTTTTCTCTCCTGCTTCAAAGCTTGCAGTCTATTTTGCTTTTCCTAACAAGTTTTTTGTTCCCTTGTGCACCCAACTCTCTTTCCAATTAGGTGAGCATAATAATTTTAGATGAGTGATTGAAAAGTTTGGTTTTGCAAGAGGCCAAACGGCTTATTATTAGGCTGGGATTTTTTTCCACTGTGGGTCAAGAGCGCTTGACTACGATGTGAATCAGAATTACTTTGTTTGTGACTTGCTGCGGCTGGGTCCACGTTGAGACAAGATTTTTTTTTTTTTTTTTTTTGGCATAGATAATTATAGCATTTCATTAAAAAGTAAAGTTTCCTCGTAGAATTCCTCTCCAAACTTCTGGTAGGCTTAAATCTCTGTAGGAGGGGCTAAACTAAATTTTTCAAGAGCCTGCACAGTATAAATTACCATGAACTTTACTATTTTCAAAAACTAGTTAACGGCGAAATTAAAAAAGACCAAAATGCCCCTCAGTTAAAATTGACCCTCACAACCTATCTAAAAAATTAACTTTTATTTCAAAATAAGGGTATAATAGTCATAAAATGGTCATGTGATATGCACGCGACAATTAACTTAACATCCTGTTGATGGATGGTAGTTTCTTGAAACTTAAGAGAAAGTCCATGGTAGCTTTATGCAGGTAGAGAGGAGATAGAGGAGATGGAAGAAGGTAGCACAGAGATCAGAAGACAAAGGAGCAAGACGGCGCATTGAAGCATGCCAGGTTAGCTCCCTGTCGACTGCACGGTCGACCAGTGGAGAAGGCCGGTCGACCGCTCGGTCACCGGTATGCACGACATGCACAGGAATAGCTCGGTCGACCGCCCGGTCGACCGTGGCAAGGAGCGGTCGACCGCACGGTCGACCGACTGAAAGCAGGTTGCTCTCTGTTTGGGCCCGGTTGATCGTGGACATGGCTCGGTCGACCGGCCGGTCAACCGACAGACGCGTTTTGGCTTTCCTTTTGGGATTCGGATTCCTTTCTCTTTGGGATCGAATCAAATCGGGATTTCCTAAAACTCAGGGACTCTGTGGCTATAAATAAGGGCCAGAGCCCTCATGTATTGCAACCCCTGAAAGTTCCCTTAAATATCCCTCTTGTATTAGTTTGTATTGATTGTTGAATCAATAAAAATCTCTCTCCCATGCCCCGAGGACGTAGGCATGTTATCGAACCTCGTTAAATACTGTGTTGATTGCTTTTCTCATTGTTCTCTGTTCTTGTCATGTTTGGTACGTCTCCGGCTGCATTAGTCTCCGTCTGGTTGGTTGATTCCTTAGAGGGATTATTGTCCTGGCATAACAATTGGTATCAGAGCATCCCAGGTTAGTCGTGGGATGGTGTGTTGATTTTAAGGGCACAGTTCCTATTTGGCGGAGATCGTGTGTCGATCTCGGAGCGGCGTTGGGACTGTTTGTGGGATCGTGTGTCGATCTCAAAACAGCGTTTAGATTGCTCGAGGAATCAATTTGGAGGAGTAAATTGCTTCGAAAACTCTTCGAGGGTTTCGTGTGGAGGTAAAGATCCTATCTTTATCTAGTTTATTTTATCTAACTTCGTTTGTTTCCGTATTGCTTTGAGGAATCAGTTGAGAAGATGGCTGGAGAAGGTACATCATCGGAAAAATTCATGAATCCACATCCGCTGAGGATTGATATGTTGAAGTTCAACGGCACGAACAACTTCTGTATGTGGAGGTGTGAGGTGATGGATGCGCTGACGGCATCAAACCTCAAAGACACTCTAGAGAAGAAGAGCGCATCAACAACTGAAGAAGATTGGGAAAAGATGAACAGAACGGCGTGTGGCTTGATCAGGTCTTGTTTAGCACAAGACATTAAGTATCATGTATTGTATGAGACATCTGCGAGGCAGCTGTGGGAGATCCTGGAGAAGAAGTATCTGACGAAAAGCATAGAATCGCGGTTGTAGTTGAAGAGTAAGCTTTATAGTTTTCAGATGCAAATAGGATGCTCCATCAATGAACACTTGAATCGCTACACGAAGCTTCTTACAGATCTAATTAATGTGGATGTGGAGATCGATGAAGAGGATAAGGCGGTAATCCTATTGAATTCTCTTCGTAGGGAAGAGTATGAGACCTTTACTCTTACATTGATCAATGAAAGAAAATCCCTTAACTACAGTGAGGTGTCTACTGCTCTTGTGAGTTATGAAGCAAGGAGACAGGACAGACTGTCTTCTTCGGGGAACACAACAGCAGAGGCATTAGCGGTAAGAGGCATGAGTTCCAATAGGAAGGGAAGAGATGATCAGGGAAGATCAAAGTTTGTATTGATTATTGAATCAATAAAAATCCCTCTCTCCCTTACCCTGAGGACGTAGGTACGTTGCCGAACCTCGTTAAATACTGTGTTGATTGCTTTTCTCTATTATTCTTTATTCTTGTCGTGTTGAGTACGTCTCCGGCTGCATTTGTCTCCGTCTGATTGGTGGATTCCTCAGAGGGATTGTTGTCCTGCGCACAACACTTTATACATTTTTAAAAGTTCATGATAGTTTTTTAAAAATAGAAAAAAGTTCATAGTAGTTTTCTATATTTTTTCTGCCTACTATTAAGAAAACACTTAGGGTAATTCCGCAAAAGTTTGTAAAATACCTTAGAGGAAACTTTTGCTCTAATCTAACGAATGAAATAATAATAATAATAATAATAATAATAATAATAATAATAATAATAATAATAATAAATCCGTTTTAGTAATTGAGATGAGTTAGGATTCAAGTTATTTTAGTAACCTAACCGCAAGTTTTTTATATAAAACTTGAAGGGGCAGGAAGATCAAAATATTTTCTGATATTTCAAGAGTTGCAGGGGAAAAGAAAGAAATATTTTTAAAATCAATGGGATTGGATTGTTTAACATAACCCTAAAATTGCTGACGACTTCATGTTGGAAACTTGAGCACTTCAGGCTAAAGATTGATGCTTTTTAGCCGCAATGTCGTTACAAGTTGCAATCAATATTTAATTACTAACAACTTCCTGAACAAAAAAACAAAGAAGGAAAAAGTCTTCACATTTTGATAAGAAATCATCCAAAATTCAACCTAAATAAATCTATCTTGTATCTTCAAACCTACAGTATTACTTATTGTCATGGTCTTTAAAGCTTGGGCTGAGCCCAAATTCTTTTGCAGTTGGGCTTTGGACAAATTGGCCTAGGCTGTTCTAGACAATTTGTAAGCGCAAGCATTTTAGATGCGAATATTAAATTCACGTAAAATTACTGCAGTTGAATCTGAGACTTCTCACAGTTCAATAGTTAATTTTTCTTAAAGTGGAGGTAGAAAAAATTCACCATCAAATCTTTTACCGCATGGACATGCCTTGGGGATAATTACAAAACCTCTTAATTTGGAGACCAGAATTTCACTCTAAAAAAAAAAATGGAGACCAGGATATTTCTGACTTTGGGGGGAAAAAATAGATAAGTGAGAGAGAGAGAGTCTGCAGGATAAAGATTAAAAATAGAAAGATGAGATGAGAGTTTACAGATAAAGGTATGTTTTGAATTATGCAATAAAACAAATAAAAGAGAGAGTCCACGTGAGAGGTGTTGGCCCAAGGTTACAATCACCCGGTTGTTGAGTTTTGATGATTACAAAACATATCTAGTTATTTGTACTAATCATATTTTAGTGTTTAAGTGTGTTTCAGGATTCTAAAGATTCAAGATTTCTTCTTCCCTAAAGGAAGGTATTTTTGACTCGAGTTGATTCAATTCGGGTTCAAGGATTCAAGCTTGCATACGTAAAAGCCCTAATTTGAAGAACTTGTAGTCACCTAGAATCTTTGTAAGAACTAGTTTGTTAAAGAATGAGGTTATGATAAGTTGGCTCAAAAAAATACACACACACTTTTCATTTTTCAAAAGACGGTTTTTGTTTTGGTTAGTTGATTTAAGTGCATGTCTTGATTGATATACATGACTCAAAATATTTTACATTTTTACATCTAGTTTATATCATGTATACCATCCCTTATAGCATGCCACTTAATATCTAGCCATTTAAAAATAATTTAAAAATTCTTCAAAGTTCAAATTTTTTCCCATAATAAAACTGTTTCAGGCCCAACGGTCGACCGGGCGGTCGATCAGATCTAGTTCATGCCTGATCGGTCGACCGCACCGGTCAACCGGGCCTTGTGGCATTGGCGTGCATGTTTGTGCACGTCTGCCGGTCGACCGGGCCGGTCGACCGACTGACTGACCCTTACTCTCGGGTTTTGTCGGTCGACCGGGCCAGTCGACCAACAAAACATATATTTATTTTTTTTTTAGCCTCCGCTTGACCGACCGATCGACCGAATCCAACAGCTAGTTTGGCAGTTAGACTGCCGGTCGACCGGGCCGGTCGACCGACAGCTGCCAACAGCTAGTTTCTTGAAAACTATTTTCTGGATTTGATGTTGACAGATCTTTCAGCTATTTCTGAATTTCCTAAGGCTATTTCCTGACCTATTAACCTAGTTTTAATGATGAAATATCTCCTCTAATCCCTATAAATAGATGGCATTGGTCTCTTGTTAAATTCAAGAAAAATCCCTATTGTTTTGAGTTCCAAAAAGAAAAGAAAAGTTTTCAAAACTCTCACTTCCTAAGTGCATTCTTGGTTTAAGTTTTTCAGTGATTTTCAAGCTTTCTTTACTTTCTTTATAACTGAATTTTTTTCACTTCACTTCTTAAGCCAAAATCAATCCCATTCTATAAGGAGTTGTAAGAGAGAAGTGTGTGGTCTTTTTGATCACCTTGTTACTTGTATTTTCTTTGTGTTGAAATCCCTCTTGTGTAGAGGTTGGATTGGTGGGAGTTCGGTACTCCGGTCTTATGTAGACCTCTTATAAATTCCCTTTGCGGATTTAGTGAAAATCCTTCATGGTGGTGGAGGCGGGGACGTAGAGCGGTGGCTCGAACCTTGAAACAAATTACTTGTGTTTGCGATTGATTTTCTTATTGCTTTTCATTGCTTTACACTTTTATCTTGTGATACCTCTTGCTTGCACTTCATTATTACTCCCATTTCATTCACTTGCATTTTCCGGTTTTTACTCGTCTCAATAAGAAAGTAATTACGCGCCTCAACTCATAATCTAGAGGAATCAAAGAGGAGAAATTCTACAGCCCTTCACAGGGAATTCGGCTTCAATTTCTTGTTTTGAGTGACCATTTGCATCATACATACATACTTGTTTAAAAAGATCATTAGATTAGCATTAACACCTATTCACCCACCTTCTAGGTGCTTTTCAATTGGTATCAGAGCTTTGGTCTCTAGGCTCTTTGCTTAACAACCTTAGAGAGATCCTATATTTCTAATCACTCTATTCATTTTTCATCCTCATACACTTAGTAAAAATGACCGAAGGAATTAAGACCCCACCCAAGTTTGATGGCCTTAACTTTCCCATATGGAAGGTTAAGATGACCGTGTTTTTACAATCCTTAGGAAGCCGGGTTGCAAAGGCGGTGACCAAACCTTTTAGTGCACCCCTTGGTGATGAGGACACTTGGTCCGATATTGCCACGAAGGAGTTTGACGCTAATGCTAGGGCACGCTATTGATTAGGAAAAGGATAGTGTGGTAGATTGCACAAATATTCAATAAAAGAAAGAAGGTTTAGAGTCAACCTTAGGTGCTTGATCACTCCACAATGTATTTAAAATGATTGATGTATCCTTTCCAAATCACCGTAGTAGCACAAGCTATACGGGTCGAATCCACAAGGAGAGCTCACGATGGAAGCTTTACGGTTTAATGTGAAGATAGAAAATGAAAGTTCTTCTTTATTTTAAAAGAATGCAAAAGACATGGAAAAAAGAAATGAAAGAATTGGTGGTTTGTTTGTACATGAAATGAAAACTGTGGAAATAAAATGAAAAGAATCGAAGACAATATTTGCTTTGGAATTAATACTAAAAGAATGAAAACTTGTAGAAGACTTTTAGATGAGAAAGGCCATGACTAGCTAACATTACTAACTTGCTAACTTACTAATCTCCGTTAGGGTGATGCTTGCCTCATGTTGATTCATCGGCATATGTTTGTCTTGTGTGTTGGTCTAGTTACTTTCCCACTTGATTGACGGGTAATCTTCTTGGACTTATCTTGTAGCCTCATTGATGTCATAGGCCTTCAAGATAGACTTTCAATGGTGGAATCAAAAGAGTTGCCACTCAAGGGATGCTAAGGAAGAAGATACAACATTCATTAATTGAAGTAAAGAAGTTGTACAACAAATAGCATATGGTTGGTGATCCATCTCCATGTTCCATCAAGGCACTTGTTCTAAAGAAAAGGCTCTAAATGAGGCACACATGAATCATATGGAGAATTACAACAAGAGATTTCCAAGCATGAAAGTAACCCATCGGGGATGAAAAAGACTCAATCAATTGCAAGATGAAGAATTTGCATTCACCCAAGAGTTAGAAGTTAAGTAAGATTAGTTGTTAGCTAGTCATGTTAGAAGAATTTAGCTACTAGCCATTATAAGAAAAAAGCATATCATGAATAAGAGTGCAATGAAAGTAAAGCTTGAATGAAAGAATGCAAGTAAAGTACTAGAAAATACTCAAGTAGAGAAAGGAGATTGGATTAAACCTTACTTCACAAGTTGTCACACCTTGATTTACACAAGCTTTCTCTCTCTCACAATCTCTCTTTTGCAGAATTTCTAGGGAGGAAGAAAACTAAGAGAAATAAAACCTAGAGAAAAATCAAAATACAATCTCTTTCTCTATTCTCTCCTCTCTCCTCTGTCCTCTGGTTTTTGCAAAGGCCCTGGTGGTGTATTTTATAGCCTCAGAGAGAAGCCTCTAGAACCCAGGTTGTTGGAGAGAATCTCGGGCTCAACGGCCTTGTAACGGCCGCAGAATTGCGGCAGTTGCTGTGGATATGCGGCAGAATCTTGGCCGTTGAGGCCGAGATTTCTGTTGCGATTTTCTCGTAGTTGTTAGCCACGTGGACCTTCTGAAAGTCTGAGCTGGCGCGTGGATATCTCCAGATCCTGGCCTCAACCTATGGGCTCTCTTTTGGGCTTTGATTTATTCTCCTTTAATTCTTGATAATTAAAGGGATTTTGGGCCTTTTCTCTATTAGAATATGGACCTGCAAAAATAGAGAGAAAAAGATTAAAAAATCACATTTTTATTTACAATATACATGGTATGGATGTGGTAAAATATGCAAAAATGAATAACAATCACACCCCCATACCTAGCTTTTGCTCGTCCTCGAGCAAAAAAGAAAAAAAAAAGAAAATCCTAACTAGTTTATTACACCACTTTCGTAGGTGACACGATTGCACTGAGCACGTGCAACAAGCCGTTAAACCTCTAGGTTACCCTAGAGGAGGAATGTTGTCTCCTGAGGGTTTTCAGCGGATTGCACCCACAAAATCCGTAAAGAAAAATAAAAGGGTTAGTGAAAATTTTGATCCATGTTTTAAAGATTCTCACTTAAGTTATAGGTTTCAGGTTACCCTAAACTTGTCATTCCTTTTATAAGCGTCTATTTGGAGTTTTGTTTTCATCTTAGGTTAAGTTTTTAGGGAAAAGATCAAAAACCGAATTTTGCATCAATCCTAGGATATATACATCTATAAATATGAAGGATCTTTCTTAGACTAAGTTCATTTATTTACTAATATATATAACATTTTTTTATATACAATATTTATTTATTTATATTTCCTTAGCATCCTTAGGCTTTCTAATTTACCCTTGTAACGAGCCTCTTACCGATGACTCCCAAACCAGACGGTCTTAGGGCACCAGATGAGAAAACATCCCTAGGGTTAGAGGACTCGAGTAAAAAGGCCACGAAGGAATTTAAGGACTTAACCACCTTTAGGCGTGATTAGCAATGCTTCTTGAGGCACGACTAACCAACTTAATTAGTGGCTAAGCAATTATTATTTATTTATATACATATTTATTTTTATTTTATTTTTTTCTTTTTCTATTTTTTATTACATATATATGTAAATAAAGTCACAAAGTCTTTGATTAATCCTTCAATATGTTTAATGTATATATCTTAAAGAAAGAATTAAAATCTAGTAATTTTTCTAATCCTTTATTACTTAACCTAAAAATCTAACAAAACTCCTCTTTTCGACTTATAATTAGAAATCTTAGTTTAGAGCTTCCTTAATCCCTAAAATTAAGTTTGATTCTTTAAACATGGATCAAGAATTTCTTTTTTTCATTTTTATTTTATATTTTTTTTTAAAAAAAAGTAAAATCTAACAAGAAAATAGAAAATCTACAAAGAAAGGTAAAATCTAAAAGAAAATAAAAACCTAAAAAGAAAGTGAAAATCCTAAAAATAAAAATAAAAAGCCTAAAAAGAAAATGAAAAATCCTAGGTTAGCCTCTACCCCCCATACCTATCTCATGCATTGTCCCCAATGTATGCAAGATGAAATGATGCATGAAATAGGTAAAAGTATGAAGCTACTCCCTCCGTCGTTTTGGACCAGCAGTGGTGCTAGGTCCAGCCGACTGTGATCGTCTCAGCGCACCCTCGATACTATCCAACCTAGAGGATTGCTCCTCTACCTTCTTCCTAAGACGAACCTGCCCCCGAAAGATCTTCTTCATGCCCCGCCAGATGGTGGACATGAAGGCACGTGAATCAGATGGGGGCCTGCCTTCAAAATTGCGGCTCATCTTCTTCCTCTAAGCTTTCCTCCGAAGAGGACGCCACCGGTATATCTTCGGGTTGGACACTAGGTGTCCAAACCGCGTGCAAACAACTGTTATATGAACTGGTGGGTCTCTCTGCAGTAACAAACACTCGGTCAAAAGAATCAAAGACATCGTCCGGTAGGAAAGTCCTACACAGACGTGTAATCAGGATGGGATGGGAATATTTGGCACCCCGAGTACGGGAGGAATTGGCAAGGATTGCATGGAAGATGGCTTTATTTAAACAGACCGTGTGTTGTCGAGTCATCAAATCATGAATTATTTGCAACACTGGTCTGTTAAAGGATGTGGTATGTTCAAGCCCTAAAATGTTGCGTTGGATCCAGCGTCCAACACAGTGCACATTTCTAAAAGTGGTGTTGGCTTTGAGCCCACGGTCCTGCTCTGTGCAGCGAGCCCCCATGATTGTAATGTAGTCTATCAGTGGCAGGGGGTCGCTGTGATGGGGGTGACTTGGGACATTAATAATTTCCTCAAGGAGAGGAATTGTGATAAAGATGTCCCCTAACGGCATATGGACTACAAATTGGTACGTCTCATAACTAACAGATGCATGATTGAGTGCATTATAGAATGTAGTGACTAGGTCAGGGCAGTAATATGCATCATTCTTACTGTTATCATATACCAGAGAATACCAATTCCATGCATATAATCGATCAACAAATATGTGTCCATACCCCCCATGATCATTCAGAATTTTGAAAAATCTTTTTCCACAAACAGATTTGGGCCATGTGTAATAGTGTAAATTAAAGCAATGGATCAAGAGATGAAAGATCAAACCACCCCCGGAGTTCGTGGGGGGAAATCCAAAGTCGGGTGTTCAGAGACACAGGTGACAGATTCTGGAAGATGTTGTGCTGGATCGGCCACCAGAGAAAGGAATCGACCGGCCAGAAATTTTTCAGCGCTCCAGATGTGGCAGGACTGCCGCAAATCTGCGGCAATGGTAGCAGGATAGCGGCAAACAGGAGGGTTATGTGGAAGAGGAAAAAACTGAAGGCGGCGCTTGAGGAGAGGAGTTAAGATCTGAGAGGATTTGCGTGTAAGGGTAAAAGGGTAGGGTTAAAGAGATATTTATAGAGAGGGGAAAAGTTGAAATTCCAATTTACCCTAGGTAGAAAGGGATATTTACAAACCTAGGGGAGTATTGAAATATGAAGATTGTGAAGGAGTGGGACTATTGATTAACACAAAAGTCCTACCATTATTTTTTTATTATTTTTGATTTTTTATTTTTGATTTTTTTCTATATTTTTTTATTTACAAAAGTGGTCCCAAAAATGATATACAGGGAAACCTAGAAGACTGTACAGACATAATGGTCACATATGAACTGGGTCACAAAGACCCAGTTCATGAACTTCTTGTGACACGAATTCAGTGGTAAGGAATGGCTTTAAACGTTGACCGTTCACAGTGAATTTTTTGCCATTATTTGGATCAAGAATCTCAATAGCACCGTGTGAGAAGACATTTTGCACAATGTATGGTCCTGACCACCTGGTTCTCAATTTATCAGGAAAAAGGTGGAGTCGTGAGTTGTACAACAGAACTTTTTGTCCTGAGACAAAAATTTTTCGGTGAATGGATCTATCATGAAAAAGCTTGATTCTGTGTTTTGTGATCCGAGCATTGTCATATACCTCATTTCTTAGTTCTTCTAGCTCGGATATTTGCAACTTCCTCAAGGCACCGGCTTTATCCAAATCCAAGTTCAGCTGCTTTAAATCCCACATAGCTCGGTGTTCTAACTCCACAGGCAAGTGACAAGGTTTTCCAAATACAACTCGATATGGAGACATACCGAGGACAGTTTTGTAAGCGGTCATGTATGCCCATAAGGCATCAGTGAGTTTGATGGACCAGTCTTTACGGTTCTGTCCAACAGTTTTCTCCAAAATGAGTTTTATTTGTCTATTTGTGACTTCTACTTGCCCGTTGGTTTGAGGATGGTATGCCGTGGATAATTTGTGAGAAATAGAGTATTTGCGCATCAGGGCTTCAAAAGCCCGATTGCAGAAATGACTCCCATTGTCACTTATTATCGCACGGGGGGCTCCGAAGCGAGAGATGATATTTTCTCGTAAAAACTTGATGACAACTTGGTTGTCATTTGTCCTTGTTGGAATTGCTTCAGCCTATTTCGAAACATAATCTACGGCTACCAAAATGTATTGGTTACCATAGGACAGAGGAAAAGGTCCCATAAAGTCGATGCTCCAGAGGTCAAAAATTCAACCTCCAAGATGGGTGTAAGGGGCATCATGTCTCTCCGTGTAATTCGACCCGTCATTTGACACCTATCACATAGCTTGCAAAAAGTGTATGCATCCTTAAAGAGAGTGGGCCAGTAGAATCCACTCTGAAGTACTTTCTCAGCAGTTTTTCGTGGACCAAAATGTCCACCGCAAGCTAGCTTGTGACAAAATGTCAAAACACTCTGATGTTCATCCTCAGGAAGACACCTTCGTATTATCTGGTCAGGACAATATTTGAATAAATACGGTTCATCCCAGAGGAAGAACCGCATTTGACGTATGAAACGTTGTTTTTCCTGGCCTGACCAATGAGAAGGTATTTGCCTGGTAGCAAGGTAATTCACTATGTCAGCATACCAAGGCTCTCCACACATCACAAAAATGTGTTCGTCAGGGAAATCGTCATTAATTGGTATTCTCTCCTTTGGTGCATTTGGGATTCTAGACAAGTGATCAGCTACCACATTCTCAACGCCCTTTTTATCCTTTATCTCTAGATCAAACTCTTACAAAAGAAGTATCCATCGAATAAGTCTTGCCTTAGCATCTTTCTTTTGCATTAAGTACTTTAGGGCGGAGTGATCAGTGAAAATAATCGTCCTGGACCCTAGCAGATATTGGCGAAATTTTTCCAACGCAAAGACAACAGCTAAAAATTCCTTTTCAGTAGTTGTATAATTGAGTTGGGCTTCATTCAGCGTTCTGCTAGCATAATAAATTACGTGTTGCCTAGTATCAATACGCTGCCCTAAAACAGCGCCGATAGCAAAGTCCGAGGCATCACACATAATCTCAAAAGGCTTGGTCCAATCAGGTGCAGAAATGATAGGTGCTGAGACAAGTCTACTCTTAAGCTCCTTCCATGATTTTTGATATTCTTCATCAAATATAAAGGGTACATCCTTTCCTATGAGATTTGTCAAAGGTCTTGCAATGTTGCTAAACCCTTGAATAAATCGTCTATAGAAGCCGGCGTGCCCTAAAAATGATCTAATGTCCTTTAAGCATGTTGGTTCAGTGAGCTTTGTTATGACTTCCACTTTAGACTTGTCCACCTCGATTCCTATATGTGAAACTTTGTGCCCAAGAACGATTCCTTGCTTGACCATAAAGTGACACTTTTCCCAGTTAAGTGTCAAATTTTTCTCCATACAGCGTTGTAGAACCAACTTCAAATGGTACAAGCATTGTTCAAAGGAATCACCGTAAATCGAAAAATCATCCATGAAAATTTCCAGAAATTTCTCCACCATGTCTGAAAAAAGGCTCAGCATGCAATGTTGAAACGTTGCGGGAGCATTGCATAGGCAGAAGGGCATCCTTCGGTATGCAAATGTTCCAAAAGGACAGGTGAAGGTGGTTTTGTCTTGATCCTCGGGAGCGATCGGGATTTGATTATATCCTGAATATCCATCCAGGAAACAGTAGTATTCATGTCCCGCTAATCTCTCGAGCATTTGGTCAATGAACGGAAGAGGAAAGTGGTCTTTACGTGTGGCAGTGTTCAACTTTCTGTAATCGATACAAACTCGAATCTTCGTTGGAAGACGTGTTTGTATCAATTCTTTCTTCTCATTTTCTACCACAGTAAATCCTGCTTTCTTGGGCACAGCGTGAACTGGACTTACCCACTGACTATCGGATATGGGATAGATAATCCCATTATCTAACAGTTTTAAGATCTCGTCTCTAACGGCTTCCTGCGTGATTGGGTTTAGTCTACGCTGTGGGTCTCGTTTTGGCTTAGCATCTTCCGTCAAATGAATCCGATGTTGAACTATGGAAGGACTAATCCCCTTGATGTCAGCCATGGTCCAACCAATGGCTTCCCGATTTTCTCTTAACACAGAAAGAAGATCCTCTTCTTGTTGTTTAGTGAGATCGGATGCAATGATTACAGGAAAGGATTCCTTCTCATCCAAGTACTTGTACTTGAGATGGTCGGGAAGAACCTTAAGCTCAGAAGAAGGGACATGATCTATCACTGGTTGTTCTTGGTGCAAAGGAAGAATAGGGGTGGAATTAGTAGCCCATTCAACAGTTGACTCAACAATCTGATCAAGGTTGAAATCATCAGACTCCAACTCAAATTCCTCTTCAGACTCATACTCAACCTCCTCATCATGTTCACTTGTTAAACCTTCTATCAAGTTTACTTCGAAAGAATCATTATCCAAATCCCTAGGTTGCTTTCCCAGATGGAAAAAAATCACCTCTTTTGTCATATCTCCGAAGGTTAGACGCATCGAGCCATTTCTACAGTTGATGATTGCGTTTGCGGTGGCTAAGAAAGGACGTCCGAGAATGACAGGTGTCTGTGCTTTGTGATTTTGTACGGGTTGTGTCTCAAGAACGATGAAGTCTACGGGGTAAATGAATTCCCCGACCCGTATTAAAACATCTGTAATCTCTCCCTTGGGAATCTTTACAGAGCGGTCAGCCAATTGTATCGTCATTTGGGTCGGACGAAGGTTGCCTAACCCTAATTGCTGATACACGGAAAAGGGGAGAAGATTGATGCTCGCGCCCAAGTCAAGCAAAGCCCTATTTATGGTGTTTGTCCTATGATGCAAGAAATGGTTGGGCTCCCTGGGTCTTTGTATTTCACAGGGATCGGACCATTGAGCAGTTCACTAATGTTGGAAGCCAGGAAGACTTTTTTAGGGACATTTGCTTTTCTCTTCTTGGTGCACATTTCTTTTAGAAATTTGGCGTAGGATGGAACTTGTTGGATGGCATCAATGAGAGGGACATTGATTTGGACTTGGTTGAATATCTCTCTTATCTTCTCCATGTGAGCATTCATCTTTTGATTTGTAAGCCTATTTGGGAATGGTACATAGGCTTGTATGTTTGCTCATCAATCTTTTCTTTTCCTTTGGACTGGGAAGTGGATGGTTGTGTGCTTGAAGAAGGATTGTCTTGAATGGGTTGGATTGGAACAGACTGTGGTGGCTTTGACACAGATTTGGTGGGCTGATTTGAAACCTTGTTATCTACATGCTTTCCAGATCTAAGGATTTGAATAGCTTGGCATTGGCTGGGGCCCAAGTCTTCAACTTCGTGCAGGGGAAAGTGAGTTTTTGGATTGGGCACTGGTTGGCTAGGTAGCATTCCTTTTTGTCGTTCATTCAGAGAGTTAGCCAACTGCCCTATCTGGAGTTGTAATTTGTTCATGTCCTGCTGCTGATTGTTCATCATTGAAGCTTGGGTCTTAGATAAGGTCTCTATCATTTTCTCCAAATCAGAAATTCTCTTGTCTGAAGGATTTTGTGATGGATGATGCTGATATGGGGGCTGAAAGTTTGCTGGGTAAGGTACTGGATTTTGGTATGACTGGAATCTTGGTGGACTTTGGTATGAATGGACATTTGGTGGGTTCTGGTGGTAAGTCGGTGGATGAGACTGAGCAGGGTATTGTTGTGGAAATGGTTGCCTCGGCTGCTCAGGACCAGACTGACTCCAAGAAAAGTTGGATGGTTTCGCCATCCCGGATTGTATGTTTTGGAGTAAGGATTGTAAGTGGGTCTGGTGTATGCGGCATTCGTACTCTCCTGAAACATTTGAGTTTGATATACAGGACACTCCTCAAACAGATGATTAAGATCATGGCAATAGGTACAACCCGGGTTGACCACAGGTGATGGACTGGCCAGGTGATGGGTTGACCTGGTTAACAGCAGAAGATTCCCTAGACTCAAGCAGTTCTATCCTCCTCATTAGTTGTGTTATCTTGGCCTCGGCAGCTATAGAGGACTCGATGGAATGCATACCAGTTCTGGAAGTGGTGGGAGTGGGTTTGTCAGGACATGACTCCCACTGAATCGTTTTTTTGGCTAAGGCTTCAAAGAGATCCCACCCTTGGTCTTCATTTTTCTTTAAAAATTCTCCTTGGCACATGGTTTCAAGGAGTGTTTTCGTTTGGTAATCCAGTCCATCATAGATGATTTGGCACTGACGCCATTTCTCTATACCATGATGGGGACAAAGGGCTAGAAGGTCTTTGAAGCGTTCGAAATACTTCCAGAATGGTTCATTGGTTTCCTGCTTGAATTGCATTATGTTTTTCCTCATGAGGGCTGTCTTGTGGATGGGATAGAATTTCTTAAGAAAGACTTTTACAAATCATCCCATGAAGAAATCGAACTGGCGGGAAGATTGTAAAGCCATTTCTTAGCGATATCTTTTAATGCAAAAGGTATGAACCTTAACCTAACAGCGTCCTCGGTCAATTGGGAAATCCTCATCATTACGCATACTTCTTCAAACTCTCGAATGAAGAAAATACGCATCCTCAGATTCTAAGCCATGAAATCGAGGAAGTGTATTTATAAATTGTGGCTTCAGCTCAAATTGATTTCCATTTGTTGTGGGGAGAAGAATACATGATGGAAGTGATGTGCGAATCGGGTAGAACTTGTCTTGCAACGAAATGTGGTTTTCCATGGTTGGGAATGTGTCGAGTGGTGTATGTGCAAGTGTAGAAATTCTCACTAGCCTAGAAGAATTTGGATCCCGGTACCACTCTTGCATACACAATCACAGTCAATGTGCACCGATCACACAAGCGAGAGAAAAAAATGAAAATAACAAACAATAAAAGAAAAATCAATCCAAGCTATCTAGGATTCCTGGACCTAGACGACTCCTAACTGATTAGATCGTCCACGGGAGGTTTAGTGTAGACTTTGACTACAAGCTAATCAGCCAGGTCAGGGCAAGGTTGTTGGGAGGTTTTCCGTCAAGGACGTTCCTTAATTAAGTAACCACCAACCTTCGGGCTTTCGGCCCTCAATCCCTTTCCTAGACACTGATTTTGCAAAAATCAATTTCCAACACTTTTCCCCCTTAGGATAATCTCCTAAGTGAGTCCGGATGTCCCTAGGGCCAACGTCTATCAAATTTTATTACAAGCTTGGGATTGTGAGTGCTTGAAAAATGATTTTCGGGCTAAGGAAAGGGTGATGAAATCCCCCACCTTATCTTATTTATGGGTGATGCCCTTAAAATCAGTTTGGTGCAAGTGTACAGTTATAAGCAGACAAGGTTCACTCAAAGCAATTAAAATCAAACAAGGAGTGAGTCCTATTCAATATGCAATGCACATGTACCTTGCATCCAGCACTCTTCAACAGTAAAGTAAAAGAATTGAAAAGACACGTGCCTAGAAATGCAAATGTCTAATCAATTTTTAACTTTGCAATAAATTTTTTACTGTTGATTATTAGCAGGCATAAGGTGAAGCATACAAGAATTAAGTGTTGCAGCAGCTGTATTTTTCAGAGCAAGCAACCCTGTAGAAATTTGGTCAGTAGTTCACTCCTCCTTGCCGCGGATCCGCGGCTTTGGCCGTGGAATCGCGGCAATTCAGAGGGCAACTGGTTTCTGCTTTCAAGAGCAGAAGCCCAGAGCCACTTATATGTTACTGCAATGCAAATTTTCCTGTTCTCTTCACCTGTAACCTGCAACAGAGAAGAAGATTCGTTTAGTTCTTCACTTGAAATCAAAAACCGTTGCTCTCCCCGGCAACGACGCCAAAAATTTGATTAGGAAAAGGATAGTGTGGTAGATTGCACAAATATTCAATAAAAGAAAGAAGGTTTAGAGTCAACCTTAGGTGCTTGATCACTCCACAATGTATTTAAAATGATTGATATATCCTTTCCAAATCACCGTAGTAGCACAAGCTATACGGGTCGAATCCACAAGGAGAGCTCACGATGGAAGCTTTACGGTTTAATGTGAAGATAGAAAACGAAAGTTCTTCTTTGTTTTAAAAGAATGCAAAAGACATGGAAAAAAGAAATGAAAGAATTGGTGGTTTGTTTGTACATGAAATGAAAATATGGAAATAAAATGAAAAGAATCGAAGACAATATTTGCTTTGGAATTAATACTAAAAGAATGAAAACTTGTAGAAGACTTTTAGATGAGAAAGGCCATGACTAGCTAACATTACTAACTTGCTAACTTACTAATCTCCGTTAGGGTGATGCTTGCCTCATGTTGATTCATCGGCATATGTTTGTCTTGTGTGTTGGTCTAGTTACTTTCCCACTTGATTGACGGGTAATCTTCTTGGACTTGTCTTGTAGCCTCATTGATGTCATAGGCCTTCAAGATAGACTTTCAATAGTGGAATCAAAAGAGTTGCCACTCAAGGGATGCTAAGGAAGAAGATACAACATTCATTAATTGAAGTAAAGAAGTTGTACAACAAATAGCATATGGTTGGTGATCCATCTCCATGTTCCATCAAGGCACTTGTTCTAAAGACAAGGCTCTAAATGAGGCACACATGAATCATATGGAGAATTACAACAAGAGATTGCCAAGCATGAAAGTAACCCATCGGGGATGAAAAAGACTCAATCAATTGCAAGATGAAGAATTTGCATTCACCCAAGAGTTAGAAGTTAAGTAAGATTAGTTGTTAGCTAGTCATGTTAGAAGAATTTAGCTACTAGCCATTATAAGAAAAGAAAAGCAATTCATGAATAAGAGTGCAATGAAAGTAAAGCTTGAATGAAAGAATGCAAGTAAAGTACTAGAAAATGCTCAAGTAGAGAAAGGAGATTGGATTAAACCTTACTTCACAAGTTGTCACACCTTGATTTACACAAGCTTTCTCTCTCTCACAATCTCTCTTTTGCAGAATTTCTAGGGAGAAAGAAAACTAAGAGAAATAAAACCTAGAGAAAAATCAAAATACAATCTCTTTCTCTATTCTCTCCTCTCTCCTCTGTCCTCTGGTTTTTGCAAAGGCCCTGGTGGTGTATTTATAGCCTCAGAGAGAAGCCTCTAGAACCCAGGTTGTTGGAGAGAATCTCGGGCTCAACGGCCTTGTAACGGCCGCAGAATCGCGGCAGTTGCTGTGGATATGCGGCAGAATCTTGGCCGTTGTGGCCATGATTTCTGTTGCGATTTTCTCGTAGGTTGTTAGCCACGTGGACCTTCTGGAAGTTTGAGCTGGCGCGTGGATATCTCCAGATCCTGGCCTCAACCTATGGGCTCTCATTTGGGCTTTGATTTATTCTCCTTTAATTCTTGATAATTAAAGGGATTTTGGGCCTTTTCTCTATTAGAATATGGACCTGCAAAAATAGAGAGAAAAAGATTAAAAAATCACATTTTTATTTACAATATGCATGGTATGGATGTGGTAAAATATGCAAAATGAATAACAATCAGCTATGCCTTACTTCAAACTCTTAATGATGATGATATTTCTAGAGTCATTCATTGCAAATCCGCTTATGAGATTTAGACTCACTTACTTATCACTCATGAGGAAACTTCACAAGTAAAAGGGTAAAAATCGACCTTCTTCGTTCCTAATATGAAAACTTTCTATGCAAGAGAATGAAACCATAGATGATATGGTTACTAAGTTTACAAAGATTACTAATGAACTTTCTTCTTTAGGTGATGCTATTGACAACGACCAAAAAGTGAGGAAGAACATCTGTGCACTCCCTCCATCTTGGGAAGTCAAAGTCACAACTTTGAAGGAGCTCAATGACAAGGAAGAAATGGAGCTTATCGGTCTCATTGGGAATCTCAAGACCCATGAGATGGAAAGAAAAGCAAAAGAAGATATGGCTCCTCCCAAGAAGAAAGCTATTGCCTTCAAGAGTTCTTCCACCTACTCCGACGAGGATGATGAAGAAGAGGATGATGAAGATCTTTCTCTTCTTGTAAAGAACGTTCAGAGAATGTACAACAAAGCAAAGTTTCAAAATAGAAGGAGATGACAGGTAAAGAAAAGAAGAAAATTATTTGCTTTAATTACCGGAAGCCGGGTCACATTGTGGCGGAATGTGTGAAAAACAAAGGCAAACTCTCCACCTCCAAGAAGCCATACAAAAAGAAAGCTTTAAGGCTACTTGGGATTCGGAGAGTGAATCCGATGAGGAAGTCGACACCGCCAACATGTGCTTCATGACAAATGAAAGCACAAGCAAGGTAACTCCCGATACTTCCATTGAATGTAAACTATCTATAGATGAGCTAGGAGAAACTTTTGAAGAACTATCTCATAACTATGATTTTCTTAAAAGAAATACTTGAAATTGAAAAAGGAAAATGAATCACTCAACCACAAAGTTTTCATTCTCACAAAAGAAAAGATGAATAGTTTTCAACTCTCTCTTCTACTCAAAAGGATTTTGATGACTATAAGATTTCTTATAAAAGTAAATTTTCACAAATTGATCAAAACAAAATTTCTTTGCTAAAGAAGAAAATTGATTCATTAGAAGTAGTTTTGAAGAAATGTGAATTTGATAAAAATAAAACTAGAGGCTATGTTTCCTATGAAACATGTCCTAAAGAAACATTCACATGCTATTCATGCTCATGTTCATAAATACAACCTTTACATCATGCTAAGCACCCTAAACATGCCCACACTCCACACACTCATCATGCATTCATATATGGTAAAGTTTTTTCATGCACATTTTGTGATCGTAAAGGTTATTTGGTTAAATTTTGTTATAATAGGATTAATGCATCGCATAATCATGTTTGGGTTCGGAATACTAACATTCAAGGATCCAAGAAAGTTTGGGTACCAAAGTCAACAAATTTGTTAAATAATGTAGGTACATTCCAAAGCCCAACGACGTAAGGAGTTGTAGTATCTTAATAGTGGTTGCTCAAGGCACATGACTTGGAATAACAACAACTTCGCAACCCTATCAAGATACCATGAAGGTGACACCGTCACCTTCAGACACAACGCTAAAGGAAAAATCATTGGTATTGGTAATGTTAAACTGGTACATCTCCCTTAATAGAAAATGTTGTTTTGGTTGATGGACTCAAGCATAATCTCTTGAGTGTTAATCAACTTTGTGATAAAGGTTTTAATATTATTTTTATGACCTAGCATGTAATGTTATTGATAGCAATCCAATACAAGTATATTTTTCGGATTTCGTAAAAATAATGTATACATGATTGACATGTCTAATATGCTATGCAATGCTACTTGTTTGAAAGCCCTCGATGATGACTCTTGGTTGTGGCGTAGGAGATTAGGCCATATTTCTTTTGACCATCTATCTAGATTAAACAACAAGGAAATGGTGAAAGGTATTCCTTACTTGAAATTTGAAAAGGACCGCATTTGCGATGCATGCCAACTTGGGAAACAAACTAAGTCCTCTTTCAAATCAATCAAGGATATCATGACATCACGACCTTTGGAGTTGATCCTTATGGATTTGTTTGGTCCTACACAAACCAAAAGTCTAAGTGGGAATCGTTTTGCCTTCGTTTTAGTTGATGATTTCTCTCGTTTTACTTGGGTTCTTTTTAGAACACAAAAATCAAGCCTTTTCATATTTTCAAGCCTTTAAGAAAAGAGTTGAAAAGAAAAAAGATTCTTCTATTTTAAGAATAAGAAGTGATAAAGGTGGTGAATTCAATAACCAACCCTTTACCACTTTTTGTGAAGAACATGGAATTGAGCATGAACTATCTTGTCCTAGAACTCCACAACAAAATGGAGTCGTTGAGAGGAAAAATCGTACATTACAAGAGATGGCTAGGACAATGATAAATGAGTACGGTTTCCCTCATTATCTATGGGCCGAGGCCACTAACACATCTTGCTACATATCAAATAGGGTTTTCTTATGCAAAAACACTTCTAAAACATCTTTTGAGATTTATTTTTCAAGAAAACCAAATGTTTCATACTTTAAAGTTTTTGGTTGTAAATATTTTGTTTTGAATACTAAAAATAATTTAGGCAAATTTGATGCAAAATCATATGAAATAATTTTTGTTGGTTACTCTAACACTAGTAAAACTTATAGAGTTTTCAATAAGTCATCCTTGACTATTGAAGAATCTATACATGTAAAGTTTGAGGAATCTAATGTGTTTGTTGAGAATATTGTAGAAATAGATTCCCTAAATGAAGACATAAAGAGAACAACTTTGAAAGACTCACCTACTCTTGAAGACATGCCAAAGGGTGATGAAGAAAATGAAGTTCAAGAAGTTGAAGTGGAGATAACTCAACCACTTTCAAAAGATTGGAGATTCAATCCATATCATCCCAAGGATCTTATTATAGATGAAGTATTAAAAGGGGTAACTACTCGTTCTAAGCTTCATGATCTTTGTGGGCACTATGTATTTATTTCTCATTTTGAACCAAAGAACATCCTCGAAGCCGAGGGCGACTCATATTGGTTGCTCGCCATGCAAGAGGAGCTCAATCAATTCGAGCGCAACCAAGTTTGGCATCTTGTTCCTAAGCCCCACGATAGACCAACAATTGGTACTAAGTGGATCTTTAAGAACAAGTTGCATGAGTCAGGAAATGTTGTTAGGAATAAAGTTAGGTTAGTGGCCTAAGGTTACACTCAAGTCGAAGGTATCGATTTTGAGGAAACCTTTGCACCCGTAGCACGGCTTGAAGCCATACGGATGACACTTGCATTTGCCTCATATAAATATTTTAAACTTTTTTCAAATGGATGTAAAAAGTGCTTTCTTAAATAGATTTATTGAAGAGGAGGTGTATGTTGAACAACCCCCCATGTTTGTTGATCCTACACATCCTGATTTTATTTCAAACTTGACAAAACTCTTTATGGTTTAAAATAAGCCCTTAGGGCTTGGTATGAAAGACTTTCTTCATTTCTTATTTCAGGTTTTAATAAAGGAAAAATAGATGCTACTTTGTTTACCAAACATGTTGAAAATGATATACTTATAGTTCAAATATATGGTGATGATATCATATTTGGTTCTACTAATGAAACTCTTTACAAAGTTTTTGAATCATGCATGAAGGAGGAATTTGAGATGTCTATGATGGGCGAGCTTATCTACTTCCTTGGTCTCCAAATCAAGCAAAGGAAGGATGGGATTTTCATCAATCAAGCCAAGTACACGAAGGAACTCATCAAGAAATTTGGGCTTGAAAGGGCTAAGACAAGCAAAACTCCCATGATTACTACCACAAAACTTGACAAGGATGAACAAGGTACAAATGTAGACATTAAACTCTACCGTAACATGATTGATAGCTTGTTGTATTTAATGGCTAGTAGGCCGGACATTATGTTTTGTGTATGTCTTTGTGCTCGATTTCAATCGTGTCCTAAAGAGTCCCATTTGATTGCGGTAAAATGCATTATTAGATACCTTAAGGATACCATTGAAATGGGTTTGTGGTATCCGAAGACCGGACAATTTCAATGACGAGTTTTTCGGATGCCGACTATGCGGGTTGGAGAGTGGATAGGAAAAGTACAAGTGGAACATGTCAATTTCTCTTAATTGTCTTGTTCATGGTCTTCCAAGAAACAAAATTCGGTAGCCCTCTCAACCGTCGAGGCGGAGTATATTGCGGCGGGGGCTTGTTGTGCACAAGTTCTTTGGATGAAACATACTCTCCTTGACTATGATTTGCATTATGACCATATTAAGATATTTTGTGATAATACTAGTACTATTCATATGGCTAAAAATGCAAATCAACATAATAAGACTAAGCACATTGACATTCGATATCACTTTCTTAGAGATCATTATGAGAAAGGTGATATTGACATTGATTATGTTTCTACTGATTTTCAACTTGCCGATATATTTACAAAATCACTAGACTATACTAGATTTTCTTTTATTTGTGGTGAATTAAATGTTTGTGTTATGGAATCATGAAATTTTTTTTTAATGTTTACCCTTTTTGATGTATGACAAAAAGGGGGAGAAAAGTTAGTTTTTTGGTTTGAGTTTTGAGTTTTTGAGTTTTGAGTTATGTGTTTATATTTTGAGTTATTGTTTGTTGAAACTATATGTTTTGAATTCTTATGTCTTTTTATTTATGCCAAGTTCTTGTTTTTACTATTCATTCATGTATATAGCTATTCATATATATAGCATGTTTTGAGGGAGAGCTTCCAAGCTCCTTTCCCATTTTTCTCATTTTTTAGAATAACTCATATGTTTTGTCATCATCAAAAAGGGGGAGATTGTTGGCCGAAGGTTACAATCACCCGGTTGTTGAGTTTTGATAAATACAAAACATATATAGTTATTTGTACTAATCATATTTTAGTGTTTAAGTGTGTTTCAGGGTTCTATGGATTCAAGATTTCTTCTTCCCTAAAGGAAGGTATTTTTGACTTAAATTAATTTAATTCGGGTTCAAGGATTCAAGCTTGCATATGGAGAAGCCCTAATTTGAAGAACTTGTAGTCACCTAGAATCTTTGTAAGAATTAGTTTGTTAAAGAATGAGGTTATGATAAGTTGGCTCAAGAAAGCACACGCACACACTTTTCATTTTTCAAATACGGTTTTTGTATTGGTTAGTTGATTTACGTGCATGTCTTGATTGATATATGAAATAACACCTAGAGGGGGGGTGAATAGGTGTTGGCTAATCTAATGGTCACTTATGAACAAATAATGCGGAAGTTAAAACAATTATGACCAATTAAAACTTCTTTTAATTAAACACTTATGTATAACTCAAGAGTGTTGCCGAATTCCCCTTGCGAGGCTCTGGACAAACTCCTCTAGATTCCCCTTGAATGGGTTGAGGTGCCGCGTTGGCTCTCTTGGTTGAATACAAGTGTTAGCAACAATCCCACGCAAGTATATATCAAATATGCACAAGGGTATATCAAGCATGTAAAGTAAATACAATGTAAGTAATGCAAGATATAATAGAGACAAAAAGAGTAAGAGAGCAAGAGTGAGCAATCGCAAACACAAAGGGTTGTTTCGAGGTTCGAGCACACTTGCTCTACATCCCCGCCTTCGACACACGAAGGATTTCCACTATGCACGATCCAACCGGATCTCTCCTTGGTGCCGCAACACCTACAAGCCCTCGGACTCCCAAAGTCCCTTATACACCACAAGCCCACCGGCTCGTCGAGGCCGCACCTCAAGCTACAAGTCCTCACTAGGACCCAACAACACCAAGTCCTCACTAGGACCCTCAATCAAACCGCGAACACAACCGTCCGCCTTCTCAAAGAACAAGAAATGATCTCTTGGTGATCTAAACACTTGATCACCAATTACAAACTCTCACTACAACTCTCCTATAGGATAGATATGACAATGGATGCTCAAGTGTAGTGTGAGAAATCAAGGAAAAGAACTATGGTGAAAAACTCAAGAAATCACTTTTATCACTCTTGATAAATTCTTCCTATTTGATTGGAAGTATTTGCTCTCAAATATGTGGAGAAAACTTTCTGAAAAGAATGGGAAAAACTGGACAAAAGCTCTCCTAAAATCTTGGCTCAAAACAATGACAAAACCCCCTTTTATAGAGGTCAGAAAAATCTGACCGTTGGGGTCTGTCAGAGCTGCCGGTCGACCGGCCGGTCGACCGGTAACGGTCAAAAATCTGACCGTTACAGCCTCCGGTCGACTGGCCCGGTCGACCGGGAAGAACAGAGAGCACTGCTCTCAGTTCCGGTCGACCGGCCCGGTCGACCGCACAAAACGTGCACAGTTTTGTGCACGTCGGTCGACCGGCCCGGTCGACCGACCTCTGTGCAATGGGTTAACTTAGAGCACAGTTTTGAGGTCTAAAACATTCGAATTTGGGAATAAGTATATAGGATGAATTTTTAGATATTGAAGTCTTCTTTCTAATGCAACTTAAATCAAATCAATATCAATTCGGATTTGAAAGTTATCAATAAAATACTAAAAGGTATCAAATCAGAAACTGTAAACTGTTTTTCAGACTTCAACCCAATATTTGACATTCTTAACATTTAAATCAGAAAACGATTATTGAATATTAAATGTAGCTCTGAAAGTCATCTTTAAAATGCAATTTAAATCATGTTAATTGAATAAGAGAATCAAAAGTTATGACTAAAAGACTAAAAGAGTGTCGAGTAGATTAGCAGAACGGTCGAGAGTTCTAAAATGGTTTTGGTTAAAAATACATGTATATTTGAAACACCAAAAACCAAAACGGTATTTTTCTAGAACTAAAAATCTTTTATGAAAACACATATAAATCAAGAGTGTGTGTGTGATATGAACTTGAGCAATCCACCAACTATTCTATCCTTTACATTTTAACTAAAACAAAACAAAATCTTATACCTAGACACAAGTCTTCAACTTCTTGAAGTCTTCCCTTGAAGGCTTCTCATCTTCTTGACTTGGTCCAAAAGTAATCCACCGAGCTCATCTCTAGATGTGTACTTGATGCATAGGCTCGTGAATCAACCGGTGCTAGCTTCCAACTTGTCTTTAAATCCTTTGTTGAAGCTCCACACCTACTAAGATCTTGATAAGGAATCTGTCACTAATTAAACACAAGATCATTAGTAAATATAACTTCATGAGTTGATCATCATCAAAACTAGGGTGATAGGCCTTTGGGCCAACAATCTCCCCCTTTTTGATGATGACAAAACTCATGAAGTTATATATGCATGGATTAAAGTAAAGCTTCAAAGAAGCTCCCCCTTAACTCATGCATACCAAATAAATGATAAAGATATGACAATGAAGCACATGACATGTATGCAAATGAATGGAGATAACACAATCAAATCTTTTTCTCCTATTATTTGCAAGACAATGAAGCACATGACATGTATGCAAATGAATGGAGATAACACAAAATCAAATCTTTTTCTCCTATTATTTGCAAACCACAACATATATACATGAACATAAAATCTTCTCCCCCTTACACAAGGAAGACATGCATATAAAATCTCAAATTCTTCTCCCCCTTTTTGTCAATCATCAACAAAGGGTTCAAAGTAAAATACATCAAACAAATTTTCTCCCCCTTTTTGTCAAAAATAAAGAAATCAAGGAGGGGTAATCTAAATCAATCAAGAAGATCTATATGTAGAAGAGATGTTAAGCTCTCCTTGCATATAGGCAATACAAATTAAAAATTTGAAATTTTCTTATGAAAACAAAATTTTGAAATATCTTAAAATACAATATTTTCTTTTAAGGTACCAAATGTAGAACAACCAAATTTGAATTTTGATACCAATTATGAAATACAATGCATAAGCTTGAAGATAAATAAGATTTGAAGTAAGCTTAGCATTAACAACTTTGTGCTTTAAAAATATAAGTCCATTTAGATACAAGCACACAACAAATCATATATATGTATGAAGAACTAATATCAATTGAAGGTGATACATACATATATGGGAAAGCAAAATATGAGTATATACATAAGAGGTCAAATTGATACCAATTGAAAATATCCAATGATACCAATTGAAAATTAAGCTTAAGTGTATATATCATATAATCTACCACATGAAGAATTCGAACTAGTTAAATGAAGGTGTTTAACAACTAGTACGGAATCCTTCAATCAAGGAATAAATCAAAAGTTTTTCATGAAATATCAATGAAACACAAGGCACTAAAAACACTCTAGTATCCATAAAGTCCATATTGAAAAGAAGTGAGTGTACTAGTGTTATGTGGAACATGGCATCATGAAAAATAGCAATAAAGTTCAATATTCCTTTAAAACATAAATTTTTGAAAGCATGAAAATCATCACAAAAATTTCTTTATTTTAAAATAATTATATTTCAAGGTATATGTATATTTTGTCAACACAAGAAGCATACATACATATCCCTAATGCAATTGAGTCCATATATGTAGATTTGCATGAAAGGCAAATGACTCAAGAGGTATACATGTATATCTTAAAGTTTGGCCAAAATGCACATATACATGAAATGAAAAGCACATGATCATAAATCAAATCCAAAGAGAGAATATAAGTTTAAAGATGTATGAATCATCAAAACTAAGCAATACAAGCACATTTCATGGGTTCAAATAAGCATTCAAGCACAAATATAAATAGATTTATTTGTGGCCCATGATATGTACAAGTATAAATCCTAGTGTTGACAAAAGCTAACACTTAAACTAATATTCAAATCATGAATTATCAAATCTTGAGAATACAAATTAATTATCCAAATTATTGTAAAGTAGGATCATGTGTAAATCTCAAAAACTATTTGAAGAATAGATAACTAGTATAAATAGATTTTTGACAAACTAGTTAAAGATCCTTCAAATACATCAAATCATATGTTTTTTATAAACATAACTAAATACATAAAAATTTAAGCACTCATGGTCTATTAGGCTCATAAATGATTTTAACAAGAAATGTGAGTGTTAAACAATCATGTAAATAGCATTTTTATGAAAATAGACATTTAAGCTCAAAAAGATCATAAGACACATTTTTAACAAAAGCACGAAAAATCATTTTTCATCAAAACACTAATCTTCATGGTATATGTATGATTAATCCAATCCTAACAATACACATACATATCCCAAATCTAAAAGAGTCTATGAATGATGTTTGCATGAAGGCAAGAGACTCACGGGTATACATGTATATTTATTAGATTTGAATTAATAATACATATACATGAAGTAAAGCATATAAATAAGGCAAAAACATGTATAAAAGAGAATCATCAAAACTAGCCTATACATATGCATATAGTGGATACAAATGAGCATGAAGTTCAATAATATATGAATCAATTGTAATTCACTATTTGTACATGTATACATGCAAGTTTTGATAAAATCTACATTTAAACTAGTTCATACCACATGAAGCACAAATAATCTTAAAACATGAACATGCTATGAATATTATGGATGAACAAGCATGAACATAAAAAATAGGAGTTTAGAAATTGTTACCAACTCCAAAGCTCCAAATATGGTGGTCTTTCCCACCAAAATCTCCTTGATAGCAATGCATCCAAAAGTTTGTCCATCATGTCCATTGCATCCGCTATCAAGGCACCAATCCTCTCACGTTTTGTGAGAGCCCTCACCTATATCAAAATCAAAGGGTGGGGGTTTGGTACCCATACTTTCTTGGGTCCTTTGGGGTTAGCATTATTGTAAGGATCCCAAATCTTTTATACTTAGCAAAATATAAATGAGGTTTCTTATCAAAACAATACTTTGCTAAATGGCCTTTGCGGCCACAATGTGTACATGTGTACACCTTAGTATGATGCTTATGAGTGTGATTGTGATCGTGATGTGCAACATAAGCATGAGCATGATGAGTATGTGCATGAGCATGAGGAGTTTGTTTCTTTGAAAACATTGACTCCAACTTAGTATGATTAAATGCACAAGAGTTCAAAGTTGAACTCAAATTATCCATTTTATTTTTCAAAACATTTATCTCATTTGTGGTGGCATGTAAAGCATGATGAGATATACGATCAATTTTCTTTTTCTTTTGTGAAACAAAATCTTTTTCTTTTCAATAAATTTCTTTTCAAAGTAATATTTTCTTGAAAAACATCTTCCTTTTGTTTTTCCACCAAATCAATCTTATTTTTCAAAATAGTGTACCCTTCACATAAATCATTCAATTTAGACATTAAGGAAATATTCTCATTTTTCAAATCTTCATTTTCTTTTCTAAACATGCAAGTTTATTTCTAAAAGAATCATTTTCTACATGCATGCAATCAAATTTCTTTTTCCAACTTTTATTATCTTTTTCTAAGCATGCAATGTTATCTCTAAATGAGTCATGTTCTTTATGCATGCAAGCAATGTCCTTTTTCAAATTTTTATTTTCTTTTCTAATCATGTCATATTTTTCAAGCAAAAGATGACAAAAAGTAGATAGCTCATCATATGACATGTCCTCATCATCGGATTCGGAATTTACCTCAAGGGGGTCATCCCCTTGGACCATGTAGCATACGTTGGAGGTGTCGCTTCCAACGTCCGAATCGCTCCCCGCATAGTATTGTTCATTTTCACCAAGGGAGATGATGACGTTCCAAGCTACAAAAGCCGATTCAACATTAGAAACCCTAGATAAATAATCATCATTTAGGGTTGACTTAATAGCATGAAGGGCTTTTGCATTAGCCTCAATGTTCTTACCATTTAAGCAATATCTTTATTAGTTGTGGCAAGATATACACTAAGGCCAAGTCCTTTGAGGAACAAAGACATCTTAACCTTCCAAATTTGGATGTTAAGAATGTCAAAGGTGGGTGGTGACATGAAGTCCATTGTGTGTGTACAAATCTTGTGATTAGCCTAAAAGAGGATCTTTAACTCTTAGGTTGTTAGACCCAATATCAAGAGCACTAGCTTTGAAAAGGGCAAGGCTCCTGCTAAACCCTCTTCCCATGTTCCTAAACCTAAAAACCCCTTTGTTAATGAGGTTGCTGAGCATAGGTATATCAATTTGTCCAAGAGAAATCTCATTTCTGGAAGATTTGTTGTCTTCCAAGACCTTGAACACCTGGACATTGCCCGGATCATGCATAACAACTCTTTAGAGAGGTTTGTGACCATTAGAGAGAAAGTGTACTCACCCCTCATGCCCTACTTCTATACAAACATTTCTCTTGAAGGGGACACTCTCTATACCAGAGTCTTAGGTAGGGATATCAAGCTCAACCTTGACCAGTTCGCTAGTATCCTACATCTCTCCCTGGTGGAGTTGATGTTTATTCCAATGATTTACAGGATTTTGGAGAATTTCCGGAGGGTGAGTCTACACTCACCGCATCCACTTTACTTCACGGGGATAACAACCCCGGCTTGGTAAGGAACGAGGTTGTAAGTAGGTATACTCTACAATCTCAAGTCCTAGCCAAGATTGTCTTCAATAACCTTCTCCCAAAATCTGGCGAATTCAGCCATGCTAGGGGTCCTGTTCCTCTTATCATTTATTGCCTTCTGCGAGGCATTAAAATTGATGTACCCCGTCTCATTGCATCACACATGGCTTCTGAACAAATCCGTCTGTCCGGGAGAAGCTTGCCTTATGGCATGCTGATTACCCGTATTCTCAAGGCCTTAGATTTTGATCTCTCTTCTGTTGAGTATGATAATCCTTCACCTAACATTGATGGGACTCTCCTGAAAAGGATGGAAGCCCAGCTGCGGAGACAAGCACCTGTGCCACCTCCTATTCCCCCTCCTGTTCCTCCTCCAGCTCCAGGACCATCCTCTTCTTCTTCTGCACCCATTGCACCTTCAGATTTAGAGTCTCTCATTTCATCTGCAGTACGCTCTCAGATCGAGGCACATCAGGCCTGGATTGAGCAGCGAGATACTGCTTTTCGTGCTGAGATGGATGCACGGTATCAGGGACTTCGTACAGACATGACTTATTTTGCTGATTCCATGAGATACATGGACTCACAACTTGAGGGTCTCTATACGAAGTTCAATATGGCTCCACCTGATCCCACGACCATTTCTCGTCCTCTTCCCTCCAGAGGTCCTCCTTTTCCAGCAGAGCTCCTTCTTCTACTGTGCCACCACGACCCAGAGTTGATGCTGATGATTCTGAGGGGGCAGACTCTTCTTCCTCTTCCAAGTCTGATGCTGATGGTGACCAGACGATGGTGGCTGCGGAGTCTTCTTCCGAGGACGACGACGATGAGGATGATGACGGCGGTGCTGGCAGTGCAGAGTGACCTCCCCTTTTGATGATGTCAAAAAGGGGGAGAGATTTAGAGAGAGATATTTTGTGACACTTTGTTATT
>JAVJIF010032103.1:0-132395 GCA_038442645.1 Agave tequilana | reverse complement strand
GTCTTCAATAACCTTCTCCCAAAATCTGGCGATTCAGCCATGCTAGGGGTCCTGTTCCTCTTATCATTTATTGCCTTCTGCGAGGCATTAAAATTGATGTACCCCGTCTCATTGCATCACACATGGCTTCTGAACAAATCCGTCTGTCCGGGAGAAGCTTGCCTTATGGCATGCTGATTACCCGTATTCTCGAGGCTTTAGATTTTGATCTCTCTTCTGTTGAGTATGATAATCCTTCACCTAACATTGATGGGACTCTCCTGAAAAGGATGGAAGCCCAGCTGCGGAGACAAGCACCTGTGCCACCTCCTATTCCCCCTCATGTTCCTCCTCCAGCTCCAGGACCATCCTCTTCTTCTTCTGCACCCATTGCACCTTCAGATTTAGAGTCTCTCATTTCATCTGCAGTACGCTCTCAGATCGAGGCACATCAGGCCTGGATTGAGCAGCGAGATACTGCTTTTCGTGCTGAGATGGATGCACGGTATCAGGGACTTCGTACAGACATGACTTATTTTGCTGATTCCATGAGATACATGGACTCACAACTTGAGGGTCTCTATACGAAGTTCAATATGGCTCCACCTGATCCCACGACCTTTCTCGTCCTCTTCCCTCCAGAGGTCCTCCTTTTCCAGCCAGAGCTCCTTCTTCTACTGTGCCACCACGACCCAGAGTTGATGCTGATGATTCTGAGGGGGCAGACTCTTCTTCCTCTTCCAAGTCTGATGCTGATGGTGACCAGACGATGGTGGCTGCGGAGTCTTCTTCCGAGACGACGACGATGAGGATGATGACGGCGGTGCTGGCAGTGCGAGTGACCTCCCCTTTTGATGATGTCAAAAGGGGGAGAGATTTTAGAGAGAGATATTTTGTGACACTTTGTTATTTTGTTATGTACTTGACATATTTTGTTGTTTGGACATCTTTTTTTTTGGACATGAATGTTTTGTTTTATGTATTTATGTCATGTATGAGACTCATTTCTCATTTCCTTTATCTATGATATGACATGAGTAGTTAATATTTTATTGGCATGGATATGTGATCTTGGATGTTTATCTTGTTGCTATACTATGCCTGAGTATATTTTTGTATATATGCATGTGTTGAGGGGGAGCTTCACTTGAAGACTCTACCCAAAATATTTGTAATAACTACATATGTTTTGCCATCATCAAAAAGGGGGAGATTGTTGGCCCAAAGGCCATTATCCCGGTTATTTTGATGATAGCAAAACATATTTAGTTATGTATTTAATAATCTTGTTTAAAAGTATTTCAGGTTCAAGAACAGGTTTTTTGACGACTCCACTAAAAGACTCACACATTTGGAGTTCGCCCACATTTGCTTTCCCAAGCTAAAGCACATAGGAAGCTTCGGGAATATGCGTTGAAGAAAAGATCAAGAACAAATCAAGACTTTGCTAAAGAATTCAAGATTTGTGTTTTGTTTTATTTCATTTTAGATATTTTGTCAAAACTAGATAGTAGAAATAGAGTTATGGGATTTACACTTACACACACTTTCTATTTAAGTTCTAGACTTCAAAAGGCCTTTTTTCAAAAATCATTTCTTACCTTGATTTAGATCCAACATGTTTTTCAAGTTAGATTTTTTCTTTTGAAAAGAAAATTTGGAAAAATAAGTTTTTGTCAAAAGATTTATATCAACATGTTTTACTTGATAGAGCTATGACATATGCTCATACTCTATTGTTTTACAAGTGCCAAAACATTTAACCAAAACCTAAACCCAAAACCCAGCATTTCAGGTTCTGGCAGTTCTGATTTTTCAGAACTGTCAGGAACCGGTCGACTGACCAGTCGACCGACATGCACAACTGTGCAAGTGTGTGTCGGTCGACCGACCAGTCGACCGAATTCTGGACCCAACTCTCGCTCCAATTGGGTCGACCGGGCGGTCGACCGATGACCCCCAACGGCCATATTTTTGACCGTTGTCGGTCGACCGGCCAGTCGACCGACCGCTGTCAGAATCTCTGACAGATTCCAACAGCTATATTTTCTGACAGTTTTGACTTGGGATTTGATTCCAACGGATTTCTTAGGCTGTTTTTGACCCCTATAAATAGGTTCACTTCATATGATATGACTAATGATTGAGAGCTATCAAGTGCATTTTTACAAGAGTTTTCAAAAGATTTCTAAGTTTTCCTTTAGACAAGATTTTCTCTCAAAGGCCTAAATTTCTAGACACTCATCTTGTAATCCTATTCCTCTACTTCTCTCTTTGTTTTGCACTACACAATCCCATACTCTTACTTTACTATTTGGTTCTAGGATTGTGCTTAGTGAGCTTTTGTAAAAGTGATCAAGTGTGATCACTTCCTTTGTAATTGAGTGAAGTTGTAGAGGCATCGGCCTCAAGGCGAGCTAGTGTGCTCAAGGTGGTGAAGTGTCATCACGGGAGACGGACAAGTGTTGTCCTTGTATTGTTGATCCGGTGGGATCCTCAATAGTGGAAATCCTTCAAGTGTGAAGGCGGGGACGTAGAGCGTGGCTCGAACCTCGGAAACATATCGGCGTGTTTGCGTTTGCTCAAATTCTTCTAACTCTATCTCTTTTATTACTTGCAATTTTACATTGTCTTTTACTTGCAAGAAATATTGTATTGTGCTAATTGTTTAGAGTTAAATTTTTAAATTCCGCATAATTGCCATTATCATATAGCCATCACCTATTCACCCCCCCTCTAGGTGATTTCAGAACTCACCAGAGACCTCTAAAATACAACCCACTAGAATGATGTATATTTATGATTTTAATTAAAGTTTTACCCCATCTAATTTCTAAATTTTCAAAATAATTTCAGAGTCAAATTTATCAAGACCCTTGTCCCAGAATGGAATGATTGATTTGGACTCAGGAAGTACAAGAACTAATACCAACTCAGGAAAAAGACTTAAGTCAAGTAAAAGTTCAGGAGTCGAGATTGGTTTAGAAAGTTGGTCTAAATCAAGAAGATGAAACTCAAGTCCGCATTCATTTCCCCATGATGGAATATGACTTCTTAAGGTTGGTGATTCAAGTTCAAGAATGACAGGTATGAGAATCAAAACTGACACTAAAATGTTGGTCAAATTGGGTAACAAAACAGGAGTCAATATTGATTTAGAAAGTTGAACTGGATAACAAATTTGAGAATTGAAGTCACATTCTTCATTGAGTTCAATTCCATAAAAATGAGAACTTGCCAATTTGTCAATGGGACTTTCAAAAGTATGAAATTGGTCAAGTTCAATATAATGATCATAAAGATTGGTGATTTAATTTCACAATGGATTGGCACTAGATCCAATACTGACTCAGGAAAGGCCTGATTTCAGGTAAAAACATCTCAGTAAATATTGAATCAGAAAGTGAAATTGAATTACCAAGTTGAAGTTCAGGATCATATTCATGTTCAAGTTCAATTTCAGGAAAAGGATAACTTGTCAAAATGTCAATAGGTTTTTCAACATTTGAAGTATGGTCAAGTTCAGATGGTGTGCTGAAATTGAATCTTGGTTTCTAGATTAACAAGAGTCCTGGGTCAGATCAATAGAGTTAGGAATAGATGAATTGGTTAAAGGTTAATAAGATAGAGTTTCCTCATTCTTATAAATACTAATCAATTTACTCAATTATATTTCCAACCTATTGATAGACTGGGCAGAAGATTTTTGAAATTGTAGTGCGGACTCCTGCAAGATTTTTATACTCTTTTCTAGATGTGATGTATCTTCAAGTGGTTGTTCTAGAAAAGGAATGTAAGAATCTTGGTTTCCAAAACAACAAGAGTCATGGGTCAAATTGATAGAGTTAGAAATATTTAAATTAGTCAAAAGTGGAGAAGAGAGAGTTTCTTCATTCTTATAAATGTTGACCAATTTATTTAATTGTGTTTCCAACCTATCAATAAACTGAGAAGAAGATTTTTAAAATTGTAATGTGGACTCCTGCAAAACTTCTATACTCTTTTCTAGACTTGATTTTTCTGCAAGTGGTTGTTCTAGAATAGGAGTGGAGGAATCTTGGTTTTGGAAAGATAGTGAAGATTGTGAGTCCAAGAGATTGAAGCTTGGACTCACACAAGAGTTTCTTACTCGTTTCCAGGGTAGTTGGTTGTTCATTATGAGGAGTGAAACTAAGACTCTTGAAATATTGTGAAATTGGAGAGGCCAACATTTTTTAAAGTTGTCGCTTGGCCTCTTTTAGGTTGGTTTCTATACTCATTTCTAACTCATATTTTTCTTCAATGGGTTGGGCTAGAAAAGAAGTATAGGAAGTGGATCGGGGACTGAATATTGAGAGATTTGTGGACAAGGTGGATACGTGGACAAGGAGGTTGAAAATTTAACTCGGGGGAGGTGAATCCCCATTGACTCTGTGATGAGTTAAAATTATTTTAGAATTATAGTCATAAGATTAGGGGTATGGGTTGTATTGATGCGGATAAGTCCAACCCGGTGTATTTACTTGGTCATATGGTGAAAATGGGGTTGGAATTATTTGAAACAAATGGGGTCGGTGTGAAATATGAAATCATATTAGGATTGAAAGAATTGTTATTGTTGAATTACATTTCACAAACAATCACAAACAAAAAAATAAAAATCAAACACAAACAAAAAGAAAAAAAAACAAAACCAAGCCTATATTAAGGTTGACCTAAACCTAGACGACTCCTAACTGGTCGATTACCCTGGGGAGGTTGTTGCTTGAATCCGACCACAAGCTAATCAGCCAGGTAGGGGCAAAATACGGTGGGAGGTATCCGTGCGTAAGCAATAGGCCTTAATTACGCCAAACCACGGTATCTTTCGAGGCGTAACCTCTTAATCCCCAACCTTAGACATCGATTTCATAAGAGTAAGATTCAAAACAAGTTCCACCCTCGATCAATCTCCTAATGAGTCCGAGATGTCCTTAGGGGCCAACGTCTATCAATTTTTATTAGGGCTTGGGTTGTGTGAGTGGGAGGTGGTTTTTGGGCTAAGGAAGGGTGATGAAATCCTTGGCAATGACGCCAAAAATTTGATCGAGGCAGAACCAACACTCTTAATACGTACTTTATGAAATCAATAAAAAGCTTGTATGTGCTAATGTTCCCTCGATACTTCCGTTATAGCATTGGCTCAACGGGTCGAATCAACAGGGACGGAAGGTGATAGAAGCATTAACAGTCTTTATTCACGTGTTATGTTAACAATTCTTCTTTGTTTAAAAGAACTAGAAAAAGGAAAGAAAAGAAATCAAGCATGTGTAGGTGGAGAGACGATGAAAAACGATGTGAAAGCAAAAGAGAAGTGGTTTGAAAAATAAAATAAAGATGGAACAAAGGTGAACTAAGAAAGTGGTGATGACATCGATAGAAAAATGATAAAAGGATTTTGAAAATAATTTTCAAAACAAAGTAAAAGCGAGAAGAAAACTATAAAAGAAAGCTCATAGCTACTAACTACTAATTACTCCACTAACTATGCTAACCTCTTAGTGATAGTTGCCTCACATGAATCCTTGGCCATCACTAATTCTTGGCTTCAAGAGACGATACAAAGCATGGTTCATAAGATTGTTCTTCTACATTCAAACAACACATCAATACCACATAACATGTTGCAAGCTACTGTTAAATCATCAAAACCGGTTAAAGGTGAGAATGAAAAAAGAAGACATTGCAAGTTAGCAAGTTAGTTAGTTAGATGTTAGAAATGTTCGAATGTAGAATCTATCATCATGAGCCATCAATGGCGCTTGCAAGAGCAAGGCCTTGTAGAGACTATTAGATTCATGTGGATTATCAAGTAAGTGGTTAGATGTTAGTGGTTAGTAGTTAGATTGTCATGAGAAGAAAAGTTAGCCAAGCATCATGCAGAAGATGGAGAAGATTACATTGGAGAAGAAAGGAGGCACATTTACATAGATTATCACCATATATTACATCAATCTCTCTCTATCTCTCTCTGAATCTCTCAGCCCTACTACAAGATCTAAAACGAAATAAAAATACAAAATATAAAAAGGAAGAACACCTACCCTACACTACCCTAAGATAGAAAACCTAGCCTATAATCAAAAATTCCTCGTTTTAGCCAACTCCTGCCCTTTTTATACGCAAAGGTAGGTTTCAGAAGACGAGACGGGGCTGCGTTGAAGATCGATGCGTGGCCTCACCAATTGCCGCATAAATGCGGCATTTGCCGCGTTTTCACAACAAAACGATGGAGTTAAATACCTGGTTTTGGCGAGAAACATCTCCGGGCTTCGAGGACCTTCTTGGTATATTGGTTTCATGTATTTTCGCCCGAATATTTGTCTGACATGCGCAAAGTCTAGATTCAATGCATCTTATAGAAGTTCCCTTGCTTGGCCTCCAAAATTACGGATTTAATTATCCAAAAAAGAGTTAATTAAGCTCTTATTACTTCTTTGTCCTTAATCTTTTGATTTATCTGCAAAAGAGACCAAAATACGGTTTAGACCGACAATTTATTCATAAATCGGTAGGGAATGCGATGTAATAATGCATAATTGTAGACTAATCACTTTTCTTCCTCATATGTCTACATCTATTATTCAAAAATTGATCACCATTACACTTCTCAATTGAAATTTTCTCACTATGAATGCCTAAGAATTCTAACTTAGTTTCATACATCTCCTCAATTTTAGATCAATACTTTCTCCTAGAGGTATGTAATTAACCAAAATATCCCTATTCGGTTCATCCAATCACATGAGTTCTTCTTCGAAGAGGTTTTCAAGGATTAGGTTAATCGAGGTTCTTGAATTATATTCTCATGCGATATATCATTGATTGACTTATTGAAAATGAAGATATTCAAATCAAATTTCCTTTTTTTTAAAGGGGACTCTAAAGTAGGATCTCCAACATATGTCTTCTCATTAATATAATCGCATTCATTCTTAAATAATTCATCAAGAAAAATAGACTCATTCTCTATACCTTTACTTTCTTTATCACACCTCAAACGTTTGGTTGTTTATCTTATGAGGTTATTTTTCTAGGTTAAAGACATTGACTTCTCTAGTCATGTCCCCAAAGGTTAACCTCATGGACCCATTCCGACAATTGATAATAGTGTTGGTTGTAGTAAAGAATGGGCACCCTAGAATAACAGAGTTTGAGCCCTAGGATTGGACACAGGTTGTGTCTCAAGAACTATAAAATCAACGGGGTTGATAAACTTGTTGGCCCAAGGTTACAATCACCCGGTATTTGAGTTTGATGATTACAAAACATATATAGTTATTTGTACTAATCATATTTTTAGTGTTTAAGTGTCAGGGTTCTATGGATTCAAGAAGTGTTCTTCCCTAAAGGAAGGTATATTTGACTCAAGTTGGTTCATTTCGGGTTCAAGAAATCAAGCTATTCAATATCGCATATGGAGAAGCCCATTTGAAGACATTGTAGTCACCTAGAACCTTTGTAAGAATTAGTTTGTTAAAGAATGAGGCTATGATAAGTTGGCTCAAGAAAACACACCACACCTTCATTTTTCAAAATACAGTTTTTGTTTTAGGTGATTGATTTAGGTTCATGTCTTGATGGTTATACATGACTAAAATTATTTTATAATTTTACATCTTGTTTATATCATGTATAACCAATCTTTATAGCATGATACTTAATCATATAGCCTTACAAAATTATTTTGAAAATTTTTTAAAGTTCAAAATTTTCCCTAGAAATATCCTATTTCAGGCCCAACGTTGACCGAACGGTCGACCGGATCCATTTCAGGCTTGATCGGTCGACCGCACCGGTCAACCGGGCCTAGTGGACTTGGCGTGCACGTTTGTGCACGTCTGCCGGTCGACCGGACCGGTCGACCGACTGAAAGTCCTTTGCTCTCAGGTTTTGTCGGTTGACCGGGCCAGTCGACCGACAGAACAAAGAAATGTTTTTGTTTAGCCTTCCGGTTGACCGACCGGTCAATCGAGTCCAACGGCTAGTTTGCCAATGGATTGCCGGTTGACCGAGCCGGTCGACCGTCAGCCGCCAGCAGCCCCAACGACTACTTTTCTGATTTTTGTGTCTTGAATTTGATTGGGATTTATGTGTCAGCTATTTCTGAAATTTTGTAGGCTATTTTCAGACCTATTAACTAGTTATAATGATGATTAGATCTCCTCTAATCCCTATAAATAGATGGCATTGGTCACTTGCAAAAATTAAGAAAATACCCATTGTTTTCAAGTTTCAAAAAAGAAAAGTTTTTAAAGCTCTCAATTTTCTAAGTTCATTCTTGGTTACTATTTTTTAGTTGTGTTTCAAGCTATTTATTACTACTTTACAGCTGAATTTTTCTCACTACACTTCTTGAGCCAAAAATCCTTCTCATTCTATAAGAAAGTTGTAAGAGAGAAATTTGTGGTCTTGTTGATCACCTTTTTACTTATTCTATCTTATGTTGAGATCCCTCTTGTGTAGAGGGTTGGATTGGTGGGAGTTCGGTACTCCGGTCTTCAGTAGACCTCTTGTATTTCCTCGGTGGATATAGTAGAAACCCTTCACAGTGGTGAAGGCGGGGACGTAGAGCGGTGGCTCGAACCTCGAACAAATCCCTTGTGTTTGTGATTGATTTCCTTATTGCCTTTTATTGCTTTACATTTCTATCTTGTGATATCTCTTGTGTGCACTTCATTATTGCATCCATTTCATTACTTGCATTTTCAGTCTTTACTCATCTCAACAAAAAGCAATTATGCGCCTCAACTCATAATCTAGAGGAATCAAAGAGGAGAAGTTCTAGAGCCCTTCAAGGGAAATTCGGCTTCAATTTCTTGTTTTGAGTGACCGTTTGCATCATATACACATACTTGATTAAAAAGATTATTAGATTAGCATTAACACCTATTCACCCCCCTCTAGGTTTTTTCAAAACTCCCCACTCGGATAAGGACATCATTAATTTTCCTTTGGAAACTTTCACAGAACGGTCAGCCAGTTGGATTGTGACTCGAGTTGAACTAAGATCGCCCAACCCGAGTTGTTGATAAACTGAGAAGGGAAGCAAGTTGATACTTGCCCCTAAGTTAAGAAGTGCACGACTAATCTCGGCTTGTCCTATAGTGCAGGTAAGGTGGGACAACCCAGATCCTTGTACTTGACTGAGATCGAACCCGACAGTAGCTCACTAATGTTAGTGGCTAAGAAGAATTTTTTAGGTACATTAGTCTTTCTCTTCTTAGTGCACATGTCCTTAAGAAATTTTGCATAGGATGGGACTTGTTGGATGTCATCAAGAAGTGACACATTTATCTTCACTTGGTTGAAGATCTCAATTATCTTATCCATATGTGAATTCTGCTTGTTGTTCTTCAGCCTATTAAGAAATGGTACTATAGGCTTGTGCACCTGACTGGTTGACTTATCCATTTCAGATTTGTCATATTTGGAAGGATTGGGACTAGATTAGGTGGATGCTTGAGTATAATTATGCTGAATGGAATTTGATGGTGTTGACACTTGATTATCGACTTTCTTTCTTGACCTCAATGTATGAACATCATTACATTGATTCAATGACTGATCCTCAGCCAAATGAGCTTGTTGAGAATTTCTAGGATTCATTACTGGCTGACTGGGCTAGGTACCCTTTTGCCTCTCATTCTGTGGATTGACTAATTGGCTCATTTGAACCTCTATTCTTTATATTATTTGCATGAGGGAATCTTAGTTCTTCATGTATCTTTCCGTATTTCTCTCCAAATCAGTCATTCTCCTTTCTAATTGAGGATTTTGAAAGGAAGATTGTGGAGCTTGGTTGGAAAAGTTTTGTTGATAATTTGCAAAATTGGGCGGATGGTTGGGAGAATTATGATGGTAATTAGAAAAGTTGGGTTGATGATTGGAAGAATTATTGGAATGATAGAAGTGGCTTACATGGTTTGATCGTGAGTGGTCATTATTATTTTTGGCTCCATGAGAAATTCAGAACTAGCCATTAGGTTCGGTCGACTGGGCAGTCGACCAGACATCGATCGCTCCATCGATTGGCTCAAACAGAAACTAAAGTTCAGCCAGTTGGTCGACCTATCGGTCGACCGCAGGGGTTGGCAGTCGACTGGTCGGTCGACCGGTAGATGTGCACACATGCACAAACCACTTTACCTGAGGATCGGTCAATTGCCTTGGCCTGTTATAGGCAACGGTTGACCGGTCGGTCGACCGATCTAGACCAAAATTCTGACTTTGAAATATTTTGAAATGTAAACTTATTTTTAAAAATATTTTGTATTAGTTTAAAAGTGATATAGCAATGTATATGCAATGAAATATATGTTCCAAACATGATATAAAATTTTATAAAAATTTGAAACATGTATCAAGTACCTATTATGCAAAACGCCAATACGATGAAAATTTGTATTTTTGAAATCGTGTATTTTTGTATGTGCAACTTCTTGAGCATCAAATCTATATTTTATACTTTAACAAACTATTTTCTTACAAGATTCTAAGCAAATACAAGTGTCTTCAAGCAGGCTTCTCCAATAGTAACGTCCAGTGCATTGAGCTTCAATTCCATACTTGAATACTCTTGAGTCTTCAATACCTTCCTTTGGAGGAACAAAATTTCTTGAATCCTTTAGAACCCTGAAACACACTAAAACACTTGAGCTTGATAAGTACTAAATAACCATATATGTTTTGTTATCATCAAAATCATAAACCGATAATTGTAACCTTGGCCAACATCTTCTTGAATCAAACTAAGTACACAAAGGAGTTGATCAAGAAGTTTAGACTACAAAACATTAAACCATGCAAAACACCCATAGCCATTACTATCAAGCTTGACAAGGACGATCAAAGATAAGTGTGTTGATATTAAAGTTTATAGGGGAATGATAGGTAGCTTGCTATATTTAATGGCAAGCAGGCCGAATATTATAGTGTATGCCTATATGCTCATTTTCAATCATGACCAAAAAATCTCATTTAATTGCGATTAAACATTTATTAGACATCTAAAAGGCGCAATTAATATGGGTCTATAATATCCAAAAATTAGACAATTTATAATGACGAGTTATTTGGATGCTGACTATGCGGGTTGTAGAGTGGATAGAAAGCGTACAAGTGAAACATGTTAGTTTCTCAGTAATTGTCTCGTTTCACGGTCCTTTAAGAAATAAAATTCTATAGCACTCTCAACCACTGAGATGGAGTATATTGCAGCGGGGCTTGTTATGCGCAAGTACTTTGGATAAACATACTCTCCTCGAATATGGTTTGCATTTTGAACACATAAAAGTATTTTGTGATAATACTAGCATGATACACATGAAAAAAAATATAAATAAAAAAGTAAACCAAACATATTGAGATTAGATATCATTTTCTTTGAGATCACTTTAAAAAAGGTGATATAGACAAAGATTATGTGCCTACTCACATGCAATTAGCGGATATTTTCACTAAACCATTAGATTTTAATAATTTTCATCTATTTGTGATGAATTAAATTTGTGTATTTTAGATATTTAATCTTATGTCATGTTTATGATACAAAATTCTTTTACTATTTTTACTCAATATACTTATCTACTGATTGTTGTTTAAAAAAATATTTACTTCATACATGAACTATTTTTTTTCTGTTCTTTTTTTGAGTCTCCAATTGTCGACAATTACATAGACCTGTCAAAAGCAAGTTTTTGAAGTCTTACTGACCTGTCGACAGCCTGGACATTTACGTCAACAGCCTGGTATTCATTTCTCCTACCCACTTCTTTTCTTTTCTCATTTTCTCTCTCCTACCGAGCTCCTCCTTTAAAATCCTAACTTTTCTTAACTCCAAATTCTCCAGGTTCTTTTCATCTATCAAAGGTTTCTCTAAGGATCTAGCCTCTCCAGATCTATTCCTTCTTCATTCGTGTGTTGGTAAGAATTTTTCTTCTATTTTCTTTTAAACCTTGTTCTTCATTTTCTTTATCATGTCTCAACACAAGAGATCTAGACCTGATGTAGGTTTCTCTAAGACTTCTAGGGTCCTCACTTCTTGGTCTAAGAGGATAAGAGTTTCTAGATTTAGAACTCCTCCCTCTTTTCAAAGATTTGTGAGCCCTAATGCTCTTCAAAAATTAAACAGTCTGTATTCTAAGAAGTCTATTTTAACTGAAAATCCATTACTCTAAATAGTTTTGCTGAGTATAATCTTGAATCTTTGATTGTTCATATGTGTTGAAAAGAATTTCTTGAGATAAATAAGAAATTTTATCCCAATCTTGTTCAAGTATTCTATGTTAATCTTTCCATTGATCAACATAATATACTCCATAGTTGAGTTGGTGGGGTTTTGTTTTCCCTATCTGTTGATGATCTTGCCAACATACTTGCTCTTTCTAGTAAAGGATTTGACATTTATCATGAACATCTCAATTCCTTCGAGTTCTATCCTAAAGGGAAGTCGCATGAGTGTGCTTCAATGCTCTTACACAATGATGATAACCACCGACTCATTTTGAATGACAAGGTCTTCTTACTCACGCTCCCTTGTCAAATCTTAGCAATGAATATCATGCTCAACATTCTTCCAAGTTTAGTGAATTCGGTAAAGCGAGAGGGTGTACTACTTCTTAATTTACTATACTATGAGAGGCCTCCTGATTGAGATTAAAATAAAAGTTCAGATATGCTTAGTCTCAATGTGAATCCGCTGTAGCAAGGGCTTGAGCGGGTCGTGATCCTCAGGGAAGGATGCGATGCAAGCTTTTCGGCCGATTCCCTTGTATGCTTCAAGTAAGAAGAAAAATATTAGATTTGTGATGAAATATGAGATTAAAACGTGGTTTTGCTGATCTTCTACCACAACCCTATTGCAAATTAAAGCTTGATCTTCATCTTAAGATTGATATGACTCACCCTAGGTTATTGCAATTATATCAAGCAAGAGAAATTAATACACGATTCTAACTAAGTTACATTACTCAAAAACCTAACTATGGTTCCTCCTAACATCTAGGTACAGCCTAATAGAAGACGAATCCCAACTTATGCTGTCCTAGTTCTTAAGTTGAAGTCATGAAAAGTCTTTTTATCATGTAGCTTAGATTAAGAATTTTAAGTATTTTTTAATCTTCTAGAATTAGTTGCCTTTTAAACCTAGGGTTTCTAGTGATGTTCATTAATCGGATCAAGTTTTAATTGCTTCTAGGGTTGCTTCAAGAATCTCAGCAAACCACTAGGAGGATTAGTTCTTCATAATTATTTTTATCTTTTCAATATTTATTTTTTTTTATTTTATGAGAAAGATTGCAAAAGAAAGAAAAAACGAAACAAGAAAAGATCGAAGATTAAAACACGAGAGAGATGACAAAAGAAATAAATAAAGTGCAGAAATTAAACAGAGAACAAAAGAGTGACCTTTTATTTCGATGAACTGCAGGTTACACAATCGTCTCCTTCTCCACAACGAGCATGAATAAAAATTACAACTTTCGCAGAAATTTAAAAATAGCTAAAGAAACCCTAATTTGTCTCTGCATGCCCTCCATGTTGCGAATGCTCTGATATTTATAGTGCAGAATGTAGAGAGTCCCGGATAAACATCACCACGAAACCTGGTATCCTTCCCTATCTAAAATGCCGCCGCGTTCCCACGGCTTTTGCCGCGCCTACGCGGCAATCCTGGCTCTGTTGGCCACGCGCTTTGGCGCGTGGCCTCTCCTGGTCCGTCCATGTGGGCGATTACTTCTAGAAGTGTGATCCTGGCCTTTTAATCTGGATTTTCGAGATAACTTGGTAATCAAGTTACCCTTAATCCAGATTTCTTCAAATCCTTTCTCCACGAAATTCCTCTCTATCTTGGCCTTTTATCTTCATCCTGCAGGTGTTTAGGGTTTGATAGAAGTCTATCCAACCCTAATTTCTGATATTTGCAACTTTTAGCCCTTGTATTTGCATTTTGAATCTTTGTATTTGCACTTCTTCACCTGGGCTTCAAACATGGGCTTGGATCTGGGCTTTTGGGCTCTTTAAGCTTTATTCTTTATTAACTTGATAATTTGAGGCCTGCACATATTAAATAAAGAAATATTAATAAATGTGCATTATAATATGAATAAATGTGCAAATGCGATGGTATATATGATGACAATTATGCATTTTTCACTACCTATCACACCCCCACACTTATCTTTTTGCTCGTCCTCGAGTAAAAATCAAAAAGAAAGAGAAAAATCTAACCTAGCTAACTCACTTTCCTAGGAATCACGGTTACACTTAGCATGTGCAACAAGCCGTTAAACCTCTAGGTTACCCTAGAGGACGAGTGTTGTCTCGTGAGGGTTTTCAGCGGATTACACCCACAAAATCCATAAAAAGGAAAATATTTGAATTATATTTGAAGAGACTAAGTAGTCTATAAGTTTTAGGATTATCATTTTTATTCATTCTTCAAACCTGGTCTTTATAAGTTAATTGTTATTCATTTTAGGTAAGGATTAAAATTGAATTTCTAATATAGTCTTTTTCGTTACCAAAAGTCATACGCACCCTTGTGAATCTAGGAATTCCTTAACTTGGACTCTCATGCCTCATTATTATTTTTATAACATCATCTAATTTTCTTTCGTGTAAGTATCAAGGCTTCTTGAGGCCCTCATACCTAACTAATTGACTATTAGATGTGTTATATATATATATATATATATTTTTTTTTTTTTTTGCATGTATAACTCATCTAATTTTCTTTCGTATAAGTATCAAGGCTTCTTGAGGCCCTCATACCTAACTAATTGATTATTAGATGTGTTAATACATATATTATATTTCTTAGTTTTCTTAGGCTTTCTAATCCACCCATGTAGCGAACTTAAAGTCGGTGGCTCCCAAACCGGTTGGCTTTAGGGCACCAGGTGAGAAACACCCCGCGGACTCAAATCGAGTGAACTAGGCCCCAAAACTAAGGACTTTATTTTATTTACTCACCTTTAGGCATGAATACTTATGCTTCTTGAGGCACATGTATCAGCTTAATTGGTGATTTTTTTTTTTTTTTTATGAGTTTTTTTTTTTTTTAAGAGGCACAAGGTCTTTGTCTTAGAATCCTAGATATGCATTTGGTATGCACATTTCATTAAGGTAAAAATCAAGACTAATTATTTATTCAATTTCTCTCCTATACCTAAAAATTAAACAATTTATTTATCTTGACCAAGTTTTTAGAAATCCTAATCATGATTTTCCTAATCCTTAAAACTAACTTAAATTTCATTCAAAAAATAAGTCAAAGTATTTCCTTTTTATAACATTTTTTTTTAAATTTTTTTTTTTTTTTTTTTTTTTTTTTAGTACATACCCTTCCCCCACACTAGTTTCATGCATTGTCCCTAATGTATGAATGAAATGTATGGAATGCATGAATTGGCAGAAAGATATAATCACCGATACAGTGGGTCAAAAAGACCCATCGCCGCATTAGCTTCCGGCACAGACTCCAAAAAGATTTTAAGACGTTGACCATTTACCTTGAATGAATTGCCATTTTGGGATCGTAGATCTCTATGGCTCCGTGTGGAAACACCGTCTTAACAATGAATGGTCCTGTCCATCTTGACTTCAATTTACCGGGAAAGAGATGAAGTCTAGAGTTGTAAAGTAAAACTTTTTGTCCTTGGACAAAAGTTTTTCTCGTGATGAATTTATCGTGAAAAACCTTAACTCTATCCTTCGCAATCTTTGCATTCTCGTATGCATCATTCCTCAACTCCTCTAGTTCAGAAATTGTAATTTCCGAAACTCACCGGCCTTATCTAAATCGAAATTTAGCTGCTTAATTGCCCAAAGGGCCCGGTGTTCTAGCTCGACAGGAAGGTGGCAAGCCTTTCCAAAGACCAGTCTGTAGGGAGACATTCCTAGAATCGTCTTAAAGGCAGTCCTATATGCCCATAGGGCATCCACCAGTTTGGTGGACCAGTCCTTCCTATTCTGATTCACAGTCTTCTCCAAAATGAGCTTGACTTGTCTATTAGAAACTTCTACCTGCCCGCTAGTTTGAGGATGGTAGGGCGTAGACAATTTGTGGGTAATGGCATATTTTCGCATAAGAGCTTCAAAAGTTCTATTGCAAAAATGTGTGCCATTGTCGCTAATGATGGCTCGAGGGATTCCAAAGCGTGAGATGATATTATCTTTCAAGAATTTGACAACAACTTTGTTGTCATTTGTCTTGCAAGGGAGAGCTTCTACCCACTTCGACACATAGTCTACGGCCAACAAGATGTATTGGTGCCCAAACGAATTAGGGAAGGGTCCCATAAAATCAATGCCCCATACGTCGAAAAGTTCTACTTCTAGAATGGGATTTAGGGGCATCATATTTCGTTTGGAAATTCTTCCTATCATTTGACATCTTGTGCAAGTCTTGCAATACTCAAATGCATCTCTAAACACAGTTGGCCAATAAAAGCCACTTTGCAGAATTTTCTCGGCAGTTTTGCGGGGACCAAATGTCCACCGCAAGCGAACTCATGACAAAAAGCTAGCACGCTTCTAGTCTCCTCGTCGGGGACACATCTCCTAATGATTTGGTCGCTACAATATTTGAAAAGATAAGGATCTTCCCACATGTAATACCGAACTTGAGACAAGAAACGGTATCTATCCTGTTTGGACCAACTAGGTGGTGTTTGGTTTGTGACTAAGTAATTTACTATGTCAGCAAACCATGGCTCCTTAGAGATGGCTAGAAGTTGCTCATCGGGAAAATTGTCATTGATGGGCAGCTCGACAGAAGGTGCGTTGGGCACACGAGAGAGATGGTCAGCTACGACATTTTCGACACCTTTTTTATCTCGAATTTCGAGATCAAATTCTTGAAGTAGAAGGATCCAACGAATGAGTCGGGCCTTCGCATCTTTCTTAAGCATCAGGTATCGCAGAGCAGAATGGTCAGTGAAGATCGTGGTCTTAGTCCAAGTAGGTATGGACGGAATTTCTCCAAAGCGAACACTACTGCCAAGAATTCCTTCTCGGTGGTAGTATAGTTCATTTGGGCCTCATTAAGCGTCCTACTCGAATAGTAGATCACGTGCTGCTTATTGTCCTTACGCTGTCCTAAGACAGCACCTATCGCAAAATCAGAAGCGTCACACATGATCTCAAAAGGCTTGGACCAGTCCGGAGGTGAGATGATAGGGGCAGATATAAGTTCCACTTTCAATTTCTCCCAAGCACTATGGCACCTATCATCAAAGATGAAGGACACGTCCTTAGCTAGAAGGTTTGTAAGGGGTCTAGCAATTTTGCTAAAGTCCTTAATGAACCTACGATAAAATCCGGCGTGTCCTAAAAAGGATCGAATGTCCTTCACACATCGAGGAAGTGGAAGTTTCGCAATGATTTCCACTTTGGCCTTGTCTACCTTAATCCCTTCCCTAGATATCTCATGACCTAGGACAATCCCTTGTTGCACCATGAAGTGACACTTTTCCCAATTGAGGGTCAAGTTCTTCTCGGTGCACCTACTCAGCACTAGCTCCAAATGATGGAGACACTGGTCAAATGAATTTCCATAGACTGAGAAGTCGTCCATGAAAATCTCTAGGAAACGCTCGACCATATCAGAAAACAAGCTTAACATACAACGTTGGAATGTGGCGGGGGCATTGCATAGGCCGAAAGGCATTCGACGGTAAGCAAATGTCCCAATGGACACGTGAACGTTGTTTTTCTCTTGATCCTCCGGGGCTATAGGATTTGGTTATACCCTGAATACCCATCCAAAAAGCAGTAATACTCATGACCTGCTAATCTTTCCAACATTTGATCGATGAAAGGGAGGGGAAAATGATCTTTCCTAGTGGCTGCATTCAACTTACGATAGTCTATGCATACTCTCACCTTGGTAGGCAATCGTGTTTGCACTAACTCATGTTTGTCGTTCTCTACCACAGTAAAGCTAGACTTCTTAGGGACCACGTGCATTGGGCTCACCCATTCGCTATCGGAAATGGAATAAATTATCCCATTATCTAACAGTTTTACTATCTCGGCTTGTACAGCCTCCTGCATAAGTGGGTTTAGTCTACGCTGTGGATCCCTTTTCGGTCTAGTCCCTTCCTCAAGATGAATACGATGCTGGACTATCGTAGGGCTCAGTCCCTTAATATCTGCCATAGTCCAACCAATGGCTTCCCTATGTCTCCTAAGGGTTGCCAGCAGGTCCTCCTCTTGCCTATTGGTCAAATTAGATGCAACTATGACCGGTAACGTCTCTTGTTCACCTAGGTAGGGCGTACTTAAGATGTTTGGGCAAGGCTTTTAACTCCAAAGAAGGAGTTGGCTCAATGGTGGCGGTGTGATGCTAGAATCTCCCATTTCTATCGAACTCAGATTTGATTCCCATTCGATCTCATCAAGACTGATATCACTTGTTTCTAACTCTTCCTCTTCCTCTGACTCAAATATGATCTCATCATTATGCTCACTCGTCATGTTCTCAATGGAGTTAACCTCAAAGGGTTGGTCGTCACATCGTAGGGATGCTTACCTAGGTTGAAAACATTGACTTCCTTGGTCATATCCCCAAAAGTCAGTCTCATGGAACCGTTTCTACATTTATAATTGCATTAGCGGTTGCTAGGAACGGTCTTCCTAAGATAACAGGAGTTTGGGACCTAGGATTAGACACAGGTTGTGTCTCTAAGACAATGAAATCGACCGGGTAAATGAATTCTCCACCCGTATGAGAACGTCATTGATCTCTCCCTTTGGAACTTTGATAGAGCGGTCAGCCAACTGAATAGTAACTTGGGTCGGGTTGAGTTCACCTAATCCAAGTTGTTGATACACGGAGAAAGGGAGCAAATTGATGCTGGCTCCTAAATCGAGGAGTGCTCGATTGATTTCGGCTCGACCTATGGTGCAAGAAATGGTGGGGCAACCTGGGTCCTTATACTTGATAGGGATCTGGTTGGACAGTAACTCACTAATGTTAGTGGCTAGAAAAATCTTCTTAGGCACATTAGTCTTTCTTTTCTTGGTGCACATGTCCTTAATAAATTTGGCATAACTAGGGACCTGTTGGATTGCATCAAGAAGTGGAATGTTGAGCCTAACTTGATTGAACACCTCTAATAATTTCTCCATGTGTGCATTGTTGTTGCTTCTAAGCCTATTTGGAAATGGAGCTATAGGCTGGTGCAACTGATCTGCTGACTTTTCAGCTTCAGTTTCCTTGGGACTGGATGGAGAAGGAGTGGAGCTAGATGGAATGGATGGCATGGATGGATCCAAGGGCATGGATACTTGATTATCAACTTGTTTCCCCGATCTGAGTGTATGGACCATATGACACTGATTTGGGTCTTGAGCCTCATTGGCTGGCCTAGGATTCCTAGGTTTGGCAATGGTTGACTCGGTAGGGTACCCTTTGTCTCTCTTGCTGGCTCAATTGGATCTCTATCCTACTTAGGGCTTGAGCCAGCGTGTCTTGGCTTTTAACTAGGGTGTCCATCTTCCTTTCCATGTTGGACATCCTTGTTTCCATTTGTGAATATTGGAAAGAAGGTGGCTGATTTTGACTGGGAAACCTTGCTGATAGGGCGGATTTTGGAAATTGTTGGAGAATTTGGGCCTAATCTGCTCATTGTTACTTGGGCCCCATGAGAAATTGGGATGGTTTCTCCAACCGGGATTGTAGGTGGGTGCATAAGGATTGTTGGCGGGCCTTGTGAAGGCCGCACTCGTATGTTCGGGCAAGCTTTGATGCGCGATGAAAACAGGACATTCCTCGAACACATGGTTCATATCTTGACAATAAGTACAGCCCGCCGAAGATGTTGGGCTGACTTGGTTCACAGTGACTGGCTCTTTAGTTTCAAGAGCCTCTAGTCTACGCATAACAGCAGCTAACTTAGCATCGGTTGCTACGTTGGCCTCAATGGAATGGATACCTCCTTTAGAAGAAGTAGGGTCATTAGTCCTAGATTTTTCAGGAGTAGGGTCCCATTGGATGGATTTTTCAGCTAATTCCTCAAACAATGTCCATCCTTCATCTTCATTCTTTTGCAGAAATCCTCCTTGACACATGGATTCTAACAGTGTTTTAGTAGAATAATCTAATCCATCATAGAGAACTTGGCAAAGTCGCCATTTCTCTATCCCATGGTGAGGACATTGGGCAAGGAGATCCTTAAAACGCTCGAAGTATTTCCAAAAAGGTTCATTGGCTGTTTGCTTAAACTGGAGGATATTCTTCCTAATCAGTGCAGTCTTGTGAACGGGATAAAATTTCTTTAAGAAGGCCTTAATGAAATTATCCCAAGAAGATATAGAACCGGCCTCTAGACTGTAGAGCCATTTCTTTGCTAAATCCTTCAAAGCAAAGGGGATAAACCTAAGTTTGATAGCATCGTCTCCTAACTTAGGCATATTCATCATTTGACATACTTCTTCAAATTCCCTTATGAAGAAGTATGCATCCTCAGATTCAAGTCCGTGAAATTTGGGAAGAGTGTTGATGTATTGTGGCTTGAGTTCATATGGGTCAACACTTTCGATAGTGAGCTGGATGCAAGAAGGAAGAGAGGTTCTAATAGGATAGAACCTATCTTGGAGTGACTGTTGTTGTGCCATGTGTGAGTCGGGCTTGAGCTCGGGTGGTGAACTAGTTCTAGTTAGCCTGGATGTGAGTGGGTCTCTCGACCAAGCGGTCATGCACAATCAGCAAACAAGTTCACCCAATCAATCAAAAAGAAAAAGAAAAACAAACAAAAATCCTATTCTAGGGTTATCCTTGACCTAGACGACTCCTAACTTTAGACTGTCCTTAGGAGGTCTATTGTCGACGTTAACCACGAGCTAATCGGCCAGTTCAGGGCAGACCGGTGGGAGGTTTTCCGTCGGAGACGTTCCTTAATTAAATAACCACCGTTCTTCAGGCTTTCGGCCCTCAATCCCTTCGCTAGACACCGATTTGGTAAGGGTTAATTTCGAACAACTTTCCTTCTTCGGTCAATCTCCTATTGAGTCCGAGTTACCTTAGGGCCAACGTCTAGTCAAGTTTTAATTAGGGTTAGGGTTGTGAGTGTGACTGGTATGATTTGTGGGCCAAGGAGGGTGATGAAATCCCCACCTTATCTTTGTTATGTTATGCCCTTAAAATGGATTAGTGTACGTGTAAAGCGGTAGAAAAGTAATCACTCAAGAAAGCGGTAAACAAACAAGAGTGCTTCCTAATCTATATGCTATGCAAACGTACCTTGTCGCCAGCACTCTTCAACAGAATAAAAGAATTAAAATAAACACGTGCCCTAAAATGCAAGAGTCTAAAAATTTTTTTATTTTTTTCAACAAATAGGTTAATGTTAATTATTAACAGTTGCAGAGTGATTACAGAGAGAAATAACACAGCAGAAAATATTTTTTTGCACTGCAGAGCAACCTGCAGAAAAATCCTTTAGTAGTGAGCTACAATTGCCGCGGATTCGCGGCTTTTGCCGTGATTCGCGGCAAACTTGTAGGTCCAAGTGCTCTGCCTTCGAGGGCAGAGGCACTGGATAGCAATATGTGTCTTCTGCTGCTCTGTTTCTGCTTTCTGTTCTCTGTACCTGCAACAGAAAAGAAAGAATGATTAGAACTAAGAAATCGTGCCGTTCCTTCCCCGGCAACGGCGCCAAAATTTGATTGAGATTAAAATAAAGTTCAGATATGCTTAGTCTCAATGTGAATCCGCTGTAGCAAGGGCTTGAGCGGGTCGTGATCCTCAGGGAAGGATGCGATGCAAGCTTTTCGGCCGATTCCTTTGTATGCTTCAAGTAAGAAGAAAAATATTAGATTTGTGATGAAAATATGAGATTAAAAACGTGGTTTTGCTGATCTTCTACCACAACCCTATTGCAAATTAAGAGCTTGATCTTCATCTTAAGATTGATATGACTCACCCTAGGTTATTGCAATTATATCAAGCAAGAGAAATTAATACACGATTCTAACTAAGTTACATTACTCAAAAACCTAACTATGGTTCCTCCTAACATCTAGGTACAGCCTAATAGAAGACGAATCCCAACTTATGCTGTCCTAGTTCTTAAGTTGAAGTCATGAAAAGTCTTTTTATCATGTAGCTTAGATTAAGAATTTTAAGTATTTTTTAATCTTCTAGAATTAGTTGCCTTTTAAACCTAGGGTTTCTAGTGATGTTCATTAATCGGATCAAGTTTTAATTGCTTCTAGGGTTGCTTCAAGAATCTCAGCAAACCACTAGGAGGATTAGTTCTTCATAATTATTTTTATCTTTTCAATATTTATTTTTTTTTATTTTGAGAAAGATTGCAAAAGAAAGAAAAAACGAAAACAAGAAAAGATCGAAGATTAAAACACGAGAGAGATGACAAAAGAAATAAAATAAAGTGCAGAAATTAAACAGAGAACAAAGAGTGACCTTTTATTTCGATGAACTGCAGGTTACACAATCGTCTCCTTCTCCACAACGAGCATGAATAAAAATTACAACTTTCGCAGAAATTTAAAAATAGCTAAAGAAAACCTAATTTTGTCTCTGCATGCCCTCCATGTTGCGAATGCTCTGATATTTATAGTGCAGAATGTAGAGGAGTCCCGGATAAACATCACCACGAAACCTGGTATCCTTCCCTATCTAAAATGCCGCGTTCCCCGGCTTTTGCCGCGCCTACGCGGCAATCCTGGCTCTGTTGGCCACGCGCTTTGGCGCGTGGCCTCTCCTGGTCCGTCCATGTGGGCGATTACTTCTAGAAGTGTGATCCTGGCCTTTTAATCTGGATTTTCGAGATAACTTGGTAATCAAGTTACCCTTAATCCAGATTTCTTCAAATCCTTTCTCCACGAAATTCCTCTCTATCTGGCCTTTTATCTTCATCCTGCAGGTGTTAGGTTTGATAGAAGTCTATCCAACCCTAATTTCTGATATTTGCAACTTTTAGCCCTTGTATTTGCATTTTGAATCTTTGTATTTGCACTTCTTCACCTGGGCTTCAAACATGGGCTTGGATCTGGGCTTTTGGGCTCTTTAAGCTTTATTCTTTATTAACTTGATAATTTGAGGCCTGCACATATTAAATAAAGAAATATTAATAAATGTGCATTATAATATGAATAAATGTGCAAATGCGATGGTATATATGATGACAATTATGCATTTTTCACTACCTATCACCTCCCAGCCAAACTCCCTAAATTGATCTTTGATAATATAACTGTCGATAATTTTGAACATAGGAATTTACCCTAGGTATGGTCCTTACTATTTTGTTTGATTCCTGGAGTGTTGACTTATGTGACGAATCCTTCCTTGCTCCTCCTAAACCATTTAATAGGAGCTTCATCAATCGCATGTTAAGTCATACATCTAAGCCTTCTTATGATGCCCCTCCTAAAGAGGAAGAAGAACTTCATGAACTTGAGCACACTTCTCCTCCACCCTTCCTCCTTCAGATCCCTATTCGACACTTTTGGCCTCCATGAGCCAACTTACTGTATCTCTCAACCAACTTCGTGATGACTTCTACTCTACTGCCTCCCACTTTGCAGTATTACAGAGGCTTGTTAAGCTGCATCTTACATGGATCCAGCATTATCTTACTTATGAGATCCCTCTTTCTTCTCAGTTTGTTCGTCCATTTTCTCCACTGGTCCTCCATTTCCTCTATATGATCCATGGTCGGCTCCACTAGTAACTACCCATAGCAAGAAGATGACAACACTGTCAGAGATGATCCATTTGGCTCTTTTAGATCAATGACAAAAAAGGGGAGACTCATATCAAGCGCACATTGCAAATTGGATTTGGATTTTTTCAGTAGCTTTACTTGTTGTTTAGTGGACTTGTTATTCATTGTTTTTCTATTAATTGTATTTCAGCTTTGCAATCCTTAAAAACTATTATTATTTCAAAGTCATGGAATTTATGTTTGTATGATATTTATGGCACCGTTATGAGATTATGTTGTGTTGTTTTTATCCTATGAAAGATGGTGGTATAGAAGGTAAGTGGTCATTTTTGCATACTATAATCATTGATGTATGTCATATATGCAATTATATATGGATGATAGATTTTACGTTTATTATATGCATTGTTTAAGGGAGAGTTTATCTATAAACTATCTTCTTGAATATTCATGTTGTCATCATCAAGAAGGGGAGATTGTTGGCCCAAGGGTACAATCGCTCTCTATTTTGATGATTTTCTACCATCAATATACATGAGAACTAATAGAATATTTAATAGTTTATTATTTCAGGTTCTGAAAGTGATGAATTCATCTTCAACTACAACTCAAGATTGAAGTTTGGTTATATACTCATCTATGTAAAGATGTATCTTATATAGAGTAGTGGGTTTAGTCTATGTAAGCTTTTAGTTTGTTAAAGTTTAGTTTAAAGAAAGAAGCTCAAAAGGATTCACACATACACAATTTACACAAAATGATTTTGAAATACCAGTGTTTATTCTGCATTATTTTCAACAAGCAGCTTGGGTTGTCGACAGCTCTTGAGAAGAGACTGTCAAACAGGTCTTTTCTGAGAGCTCTGTTATGAAATGTCAATTGAACTGTCAACAGCTCTTCACTGAGACTATCAATAGCATTTTACCAAGAGTTCTGTTGCTTAATGAATCAATAGATCTATCAACATCTGAACTTGACTATCGACAGCAGATACTGTTTGTATCAGTGTGGACTGTCGACAGTGCTATTAGACTATTGATAGCAGTAGTTGTAGAACAACTTGTTTGTGAAACAGTGCACTTGGCACTATTGACAGACCTCTTGAGCTGTCGATGGTGGCAAGTGATCGTTCACAGGTTTGAACTTTATTAAAATATTTTTATTTACAAATTTTTCATGTTTGAATTTTCTAAATGGATATTTCTAAACCTATAAATTGAATTGTTTTATAATGATTAAATAACAGTTTTAAAGAGGAAAAAGCATCCTATATCTCTAAAAAAGTTTGAACTTTCTTTTCATACTCTCCACTACATTTCTCACTTCATCGAATCCATGAGCAATATCTCCTGTTGGCCCAAAGGCCCATCACTATAGTTTTGATGATGATTAACTCATGTAGTTATAGTACTAATGATCTTGTGTTTAATAAATTTCAGTTATTTATAAGATTTTAGTCGGTATTTAACTTCAATAAAAGATTCGAAGTCAAGTTTTAAAGCTAATACATTGATTTAAGAGCTCGCGCTTCAAGATTACATCAAGTACTTAAAGAGGAGTCTAGCCATGGATCGAGTTTGGATCAAGTCAAGATGGTGAAGAAGATTTTCAAGATTGAGTCTATTTTTGTAAGTTAAGATTTGTTTTTAGATAAAATGTAAAAGATATATTAGTTGTGGATTGCTCAAGCTCATATACACACACACAAAATATTTTATAACATATCATGCTAAATAGTTTTAGGTTTTAGAAAATACGGTTTTGATTTTGGTCTTCAAAGAACATATTTTTTGGTTTCATAAATAGAGTTCATCAAATAAGTTTACATGGTTTATATGTGCATTAGATTTCATCCATATGCATTGTTGCTTCATAATGTTTAGAAAAACTTATTTTGATATTTCTAATTCATGATTTTAAGTTTTGTTAAAGTCAAAACTTATTTGAGCTTATTGTCAAAAACAAGTATATTTCATCTTCTATATGTATTGGATCATTTTCATATATACTATGATTTAAATGTATTTCAATATCTTATTTTGTATTTGTATAAGTTTTGAAAAAATCATTTTTCATTTAGAGTTTGTTTTTGAAAAATACGGTTTTCAGTTTAAGCTTTAAATTTTATGCCTCAAAAATAGCACAAATTATTTGTAATATGCGTTAATTTTTGATCACACATATTTGTACTTTAAAGTATTTATATAAACCTATTTTTGTGAAATTTATGGGATTTAAATAAAATTTTTCTAGGTTTTACAAGTCCAAGTTTTAATCTTCAAAAGCCCTGATTTGGGCTACTAGCGGTCGACCGACATGCACAAGAACATGCACAGCCCACAGCAGTTGACCGACCCGGACAACCGACTGAAAGAGACTTGGTCTTTGTTTGGCCCGGTCGACTGAGCGGTCAATCGACCTAGCCTGGCCAGAGTGCGGTTGACGGCCGGTCGACCGGTAACCTTCAACGGTTAGATTTTTGACCGTTGGCGGTCAGCCGCCGGGTCGACTGATAGGCCATCTGGTCTGGGTATTGAGTCCCAACAACTAGTTTTTTAACCTTTATAAATAAGAGCCTTTTGGCCAGTTTTGGGTAATATTTTAAAGAAGTTTTAGAGCTAGTTTTTTCTATCTCACTTAGAGTTTTTTCCATCAAGTTTTTAAGCTAAATTTTCATATCAAAAGGAGAGTTTATCAAGAGTGTTTTTTTTGAGTTTTCAAAAGAGTTTTCTTGAGTTTTCCACCCTTCAATCTATTTTGTTTTCTCACACATGCTTGAGCTTTTCATTGCTAAATTCATCCTCTAGAATCTTTATATGTGAGAGTTTGTTTGTGATTAAGAAGTGATCACAAAGTTTTCTTCTTTGCGTTCAGGAGGAATTAGAGGTCGAGGTCTCAGCGAGCTTGCGGGTTCGCATTGTGTAGGGTTCTTGAGAGAGCTTATTGTAGAGACGTTGCGGCCTTGACGAGCTTGTTGGTTCGCGTATGTTGTTCTTATAGGAACAAGTGAGGAACTTCTAGGTCCTAGAGTTCTGGAGGGAGCTTATTGTAGGTATTGCGGCACCGAGTGATCTTGCGGGATTGTTATAGTGAAAATCCTTCATAGTGGTGAAGGCGGAAACATGAAGCAAGTGTGCTCGAACCTTGAAACAAATCTTCCGTGTTTGCGATTGCTTATCTCTCTCTCACTTGTGTTTATATCTTGCATACTTATATTGTTTATATCTTTATATGATTGATATACTTGTACTTAATTGTTATATGCTTGGGATTGATTGTGTGCTCACACTATATTTAACAAAGAGAGTTATAATAGCACCTCAACTCTTAATTTAGAGAAATCATACTGATAGTCCAAAGCCCTTTACTAAAAATTCGGTTACAGCTTTTGTTATACTTGATGTTGAAAATCACCTAGAGGGGGTGAATAGGTGATTATGCTAATCTATTGAACTAAATGCGGAATTAAAAAACTAATTGTAATTTCACAAGAGATGCACATTCAAACAAGCCAAGCAAATAATTATGAATGAACAATGTGAAATTATGCAAGGCACAATATAGAGAGAGAGAGCCAAGGGATTAAGCGCAAACAACAAGATATGTTTCGAGGTTCGAGCACCCAGCTCTACATCCCCGCCTTCACCCAGAAGGATTTAAAGTCCACTAGCTTGTCCACAAAGGACTCCCACAAAGGGAACCTCCACCGAGGATTTGGGGCAATAACAATTACAAGGAGTACCCAACTCCTCTCCTTACAAACACAACCTCCTCCTTGAGGCACAACTCCAAGCCAACAAACAATCACCTCACAACTTGAGGGATTAGCACAAAGCAACACAAGGATCACCTCACAACTTGAGGGATACAACCCAAAGGCATAAAGCCAAGAAAAGATTGGGTTTACAACTTGGTGGTCTAACAAACAACCACAAACAATCTCTTTCTCACACACAAAGATCCTATAAAATAAGAAAGTAGATGTAGCTCAAGTGTGGAGAAAACCAATGGAATGGAAATCAAAATCACAAAGAAAATCTTTGGGAAAAACTGGAAACCAAGATGAAGAAATTGAATCAAAACTCCTTTTCCCAAAAGCCCTTTTCTTTGATTTTCCAAACCCTAGCAAAAATACCAAATAGATTGTTCAATTTAAATCCAAAAACTTCTTTTGATTGCTGTGAAAACACTAGAGAGTCAGGAAAAATTCGCACAAAAAAAATCTTATAGAAAACCTCTTTCCAATGGGGTATTTATAGCCCCTAGAAAAATATAGCCATTGGCAGCAGAAACTGCCAAAAATGAACCACCGGTCGACCGGGCGGTCGACCGTCCAACGGTCATATTTTTGATCGCTGATAGCTACCAGTCGACCGTCCCAGAACCAGAGAGCAACGGCTCTCTGGCCGGTCGACCGCTCGGTCGGCCGAAACAAACAGAGAGCAACCTGCTCTCAGTCGGTCGACCGTGCGGTCGACCGGCTTATGGGACAGCGAGCGTGCACGTATCCGTGCACGTCGGTCGACCTCTACAGTCAACCGGCTTCTTGGTACGGTCGACCGTTTCGGTCGACCGACCTAGCCTGGCAGCAGCAATTCTGGTCAGAAAAGTAAGTAATTTTTAATCCTAAAAATTCCCATAAAGTCTCTAAAATTACACAAAAGTAGTTTTATCATTTTATTTTGAAATATAAACTTGTGATAAAAATTTCATCACAATAACAAACACTTTTGAACCATTTTTGTGTTATAGAAATTTTGCCAAAACCAAAAATCGTATTTTCTAAAACTTGGATTTTGAATAGAAAATACATTTTGTCCAAAACTTATCCAAATACAAAAACATGATATTAAACAAAATTTAGGCATGATGTATATGGATATAATCCTATATACATGAAACATATATATATATATCCATGTTTTTGACTTTAATTCTAAAATATGTTTTGTTAAAAATACCAAAACATAAAACACATGAATAAGTGAGTCAAAACTAAGTTTGTCTAGGAAGTTAAGCATGCATGTATATAGAATGAATCCACTATACATAAAACCATGTAAACTTGTTTTGATCTATCTATTCATGAAACCAAGATCGGTTAAACCAAAAACGGAAAAACCGAAAACCAATATTCAAAACATGAAACTGTTGGCCCAAAGGCCTTCCACTCTAGTTTTGATGATGATTAACTCATGTAGTTATGTTTACTGATAATCTTGTGTTGTTTAAGTTTCAGATTATTAACCAAGATATTAGTTGGTGATTAGCTTCAACAAGGTGTTTAGAAGCTTTTCATGATGATTCCAGGGCCAAAGGTTCAAGATCATACATTGCCTAGCCCATGGATGGAGTTTTGGAGCAAGTCTACTTGAAGATGAAGATCATCAAGAAGACTTAGGTATCTATAGTTTAGTTAGTGTGTTTAGATTCAATTTGTAAAACTTAGTATAGTTGATATGCTCAAGTGCACAACACACACGTTTTCATGTTTTGGATTTGGTTTTCATGAATAGTAGATAAAAATAAGTTTACTTTATTTCTATGTATATTAGATGTATTCTAGATATACATACATGGTTTAACTTGCTAGACAAACTTATTTTGATATCCCTATTCATGTGTTGAAAAATCAAGTTTGATAAAAAAATACAAGTTTTGTTTTTGATAAAATTTGCAAGACTCAAAAATGAATTGATATGATTGATATATGTCTTGAAATTTTTATCACAAGTTTGTGTTTCCATATAAAATGATAAAACTATTTTTGGTGATTTTTAGAAGTGTTAAAAGATTTTTTAACATGTTTTTCTGACCCAGATTGTTGTTCCAGGCTTCAACCAAGTCGACTTGGTCCTCTGACTAGTCGACTAGGGGAGGAGTCGGTCGACCGGGCCGGTCGACCGACGTGCACAAATCTGTGCACGTTTGGAGGCACTGGGACGGTCGACCGCTCCGGTCGACCGGGGCACTTACAGTGCTCTCTGTTTGTTTCGGTCGACCGGCCGGTCGACCGCAGTTGCCCAACGGTCATATTTCCGACCGTTGGCGGTCGACTGGGCCGGTCGACCGTTGCCTGTCAGAGCTGCCAGCTCAGCTCTAACGGCTAGTTTTGTATTGGGGCTATATATACCCCATCTCTTCATAGTTTTTGTAGAAGTTTTGAAGGGCAAAAATTTCAGACCTTCTTAAGTGTTTTTTAAAGAGTTTTCAAAAGTGTTTTGGGCTTTAAACTTCCAATTTGATTTGTGTTTTGGGTTTTGGAAAATCAAAGAAATAGGAATTTGGAATATTTGTATTGGTTTTTCATATCTCTATCTTTTACAAGAGTTTTCCCAAGTATTTTCTTTGTTGCTTGTTTCCAAAAACACCTAGTTTTTCACACTTGAGCTATCTTCTATCCTAATCTATTAGGATCATTTGTTTTGTGGAAAAAGAGAGAAAAAGAGAAGTGTTTGAGGTTAAGCCTCTAAGTTGTAAACCCTCCTTGCTTTTGTTGTATCCCTCTTTGGTAGAGGTTTGATCGGAGTGGTATTGTGGTTGATCCCTCTTCGGTAGAGGTGATTGTGTTTGTATTGGCTACGGGCCTTATCCCTCTTCGGTAGAGGTGGATTGTGGTTGTATAGCCTCGGTGGCTTTGTAAGAATTGAGAGAGGAGTTCGGTACTCCTATAGTGGATTGGATATCCTACACGGTGGTGTAGGCGGGGATGTAGAGCTAGGGGCTCGAACCTCGAACATATTCGTGTGTTTGCGTTTGATCCAATATCTCTCAACTCTCTCTCTCATTTATTTGTGCAAAGCATCACACATAACATCATATCATATTTGCTTGTGTTGCCTTGGATATATTCTTATTGCTATTCATCCTTATTTGCTTGGCTTGCTGTGTGTGTGCCTAACTTATACTTAACCAACTAGAGCTTTACATAGCACCTCAACCCATTCAAGGGGAATCAAGAGGAGTTAGTCCAGAGCCCTTCACGGGGAATTCGGCTACACTTGTTGTGTTGTATTAAGTTTGTGCAAGATTTGCATTAGCTTCCGCATTTAGCGCACTTAGTTTTGCATTTAGTTTTAGATTAGCACTAACACCTATTCACCCCCCCCTCTAGGTGTCCTTTCAGAAACGTGTGTGTTGTGAACTTGAGTATATCATATGATTGAGATTTTTGCCTGCACACAAAATATAGAATTTCAGTTTTAAGAATAGGATGTGCAAGGTGCTCAATACTACCGTTATAGCAAGTGGCTATGCGGGTCGTGATCCACAGGGAGGGACTAGCGATGGAAGCTTGTTTAGTAAGTTCTTTAAAGTGTTTGAATTAATAGTTGTTTAAAGTCAGGTTAGAAAGAAAGTGGTATTAAGAAGATGGAGAAACTAGAAGTAATATTTACAATGATATGATATTTACAATGAAAAAGAAGAAGTGTGAAAAAGATTGGGAATTGGTGATTTACACTAAAATTAAAAGAAGAAAATTAAAACCTACTTACCTCTTCGGTGTCTGCTTACCTTGGAACCGTTGCAACGACTTACCTTGTCTTTGAAGGCAAACGAAGCATGGAATATGAGATCTTCCCTATTCCCGATCTATACTACAAATAAAAGGCGAGCTATACTACCATGGAAATAGATATTCATCACAATAAACCATCAACGACTCTTGCAAGGAGAAGGCAATTCGAAGCTCCTGGTTTCATATGGATCCACAAACACAAAAGAGGGAAACAAAAACAAACAAGAATAGAAAAAAAGAACAAACTTCGATTTGATTCAATTAACAATGGAAGAAAAGATTACTTACACCGATGTCACCTCAGTACAAGCTTGATCTCCTTCCTCCATGAAAGTATCCTCTCCTCTCAGTTGCATAAAGAAAATTAAAAAATTATAAAAAAGAAAAAAACTAAGTTACAATCTACAAATTAGAGAATCTAAAGAAAACCCTTAGCTCGTTTTTGTACTTGAGCTTCTGAGATCTGCCTATCCTCTGTTACTATGCAGGGGTATTTATAGGAGAAAATCAGAGGATAAGAAGCGTATGAAGATAAGAGGAGCAAAATATCTCTGAATTTGAATTCTTCTTTTATCTCCAAACTTGTTTTGACTTATACATAGAAGTTCAATTCTGTCCTGCAACTTGTTATCATTTGATTGCCGAATATGGCTTATCTGCTGATTGAATTAAAAAGTTTAATCAACATAATAGATGTAGGCCTTCAAATCTTCTTTCTGGAGCATCTTGAATCATCAGATTTGCATAGCTGTAGAAAAGTTATGATCTGAATACTAAAATGTGTATAGTCTGAATCCGAATTTTTTGAATTTTTATCTTTGCACTCTTCTCCTTTTATCTTTAGCCTTTTTCTCTGCAAGCAATTAGCGTTGAGTAGAAGTCCATTCCTTTCCTCTTCTTTTAGCAATTAGCAGTTCTTTCTTATCCTTCCTTTTCCTCCCTTAGATTTTAAATAAAGAATTTAAAAAATCTAAGTTTAGATTAGGTTAGATAATAAGAAACTTCTATATTACTACAATTTTTGTACATGGGCTTTTTGGGCTTCATTCAGGCTTTTATTTCTTTATTTTTTATTACTCAAGGCCTGCACACAATAAATAATATAACATTAGTAATAGTGCATAATTGTAGGAATAAATATGAAAATGTGATAGTAAATGTAGTGATAAATATGCACTTTTTACTACCTATCACACCCCACACTTATCTTTTTGCTCGTCCTCGAGTAAAAATCAAAAAGAAAAAAAATTAATCTATCCTAACTCACTTTCGTAGGAATCACGGATGCACTTAGCACGTGCAACAAGCCGTTAAACCCCTAAGTTACCCTAGAGGACAAGTGTTGTCTCGTGAGGGTTTTCAGCGGATTACACTCACAAAATCCATAAAAAGGAAAATATTTGAAATACTTTTGAAAAGACTAAGTAATCTATAAGTTTTTAGGATCCTCATTTTTATTCATTCTTAAACTTAGTCTTTATATAGTAAATTGTTTTCCTTTTTAGGTAAGGGTCAAAATTGAATGTTTGTATAGTCTTTTTCGTTACCCTAAAATCATATGCATCTTTATGAATTTTTACTAGGAATTCCTTAACTTGGACTCTCATGCCTCTTTATTATTATTTTTATTATTTTATAACTCATCTAATTTTCTTTCGTGTAAGTATCAAGGCTTCTTGAGGCCCTCATACCTAACTAATTGACTATTAGATGTGTTAATATAATATTTTTTTTCTTTTTTTTTTAAAAATGTATAACTCATCTAATTTTCTTTCGTGTAAGTATCAAGGCTTCATGAGGCCCTCATACCTAACTAATTGACTATTAGATGTTTAATATATATATTATATTTCTTAGTTTTCTTAGGCTTTCTAATCCACCCATGTAGCGAACTTAAAGTCGGTGACTCCCAAACTGATTGGTTTTAGGGCACCGGGTGAGAAAACACCCCACGGACTCAAATTCGAGTGAATTAGGCCACAAAACCAAGGACTTTATTTTATAAAATCACCTTTAGGCGTGAATACTTATGCTTTTTGAGGCACATGTATCCAGCTTAATTGGTGAACTTCTTTGTTTTTTTTATGAGGCACACGAGTCTTTGTCTTAGAATCCTAGATATTCATTAGGTATGCACATTTCATTAAGGTAAAAATCAAGACTAATTACTTATTCAATTTCTCCTCCTATACCTAAAATTTCAACAATTTATATATTTTGACCAAATTTTTAGAAATTCTAATCATGATTTTCCTAATTCTTAAGACTAACTTAGATTTCTTTCAAAAAAATAAGTCAAAATATTGTCCTTTTTATAAAAAAAAATTTTTTTAATTTTTTTTATCTACCTATGTTAGTATGTTAGTAAAGCCTCCCCCCACACTTATTGTAGGCTGTCAAAAATCACTAAAAGATAAGCCATTAAAAAGCAGAGCCTCAAGTTCTAGACGCGTGGGCTCGACACCCGCGTCTCAAGTTCTAGACGCATGGGCTCGACACCCGCGTCTCAAGTTCTAGACGCATGGGCTCGACACCCGCGTCTCAACATCAAGGCGCGTGGGCTCGACACCCGCGTCTCAGCATCAAGGCGCGTGGGCTCGACACCCGCGTCTCAGCATCAAGGCGCGTGGGCTCGACACCCGCGTCTCAGCATCAAGGCGCGTGGGCTCGACACCCGCGTCTCAGCATCAAGGCGCGTGGGTTGAAACCCGCGCCTAGGTTATAACCGCCCTGGTTATGGGGCCAGTCGCCGCCCACATAGCGGGGAGGTCAGCCCCTCATTGTGGAGCACTTTTAGGGGGCACGTTCACCCCTGGAGCCTCTATAAATTGCCCCGTCGCTATGAAGAAGGGGTCGATTTTTTTGGGGGAGGAGAAAAAGAAGGTCGGGAAAAAAGAGCTCTGAGAGAAAAGAAAGAGAGTAAAGCCCTTCAGAAAACTTGCTGCGCTCAAGTTGCCCTTTGCCTACCTTCTCTTTGAGAGTTTTGGTAGACAGAGCTGTGTTACTCCTTCTACCAGCCAAAGAGAAGATCCCTGACGATCCCGACGGTCATCCGGTCAACGGAGAACAAGATTCACTCTCCACCGCCACTTGAAGAACCCAGCACTAAACAAAGGGGAGATTCAAGACTCAACATCTTCCCTCCCTTGTAACTGGAAGGAAAAAGTTTTGTTGTAATTTTTCATCTGATTCAAGGAAATTTTACAGCGAACACCTTTATTTTTTTTCCGGCGCGTACAAGAGATGGCGACTCCGCTGGGGACTACATTTGTCACTGATGAGCAAATCGTGGCGCAAGATGACGTCCTTCGTAAGGGGAAGATGGTCGAATCGCTCGTTGTCGAGTTCGACCAGGCAAAGTACGAAGAGTTTCTCTCTTCCGGCTCCAAGAGCCCCAAGACCCGCGTCTGCCGCAGGGTCTCGACGGGGAATGGCCCCGAAGCCCGATCCGAGGTTCTCTCGGGCACTGCTGCTGCCAACTGTGCCAAGCAAGATACACGCGCCAACGCCTCTCAGAAGGCCCGCGTGATCTCAAGCACAACTGCCGCTGCGATCAACCGCGCGGCACGGAACACACGCGTCAGCGTCTCTCAGGAGACCCGCGTGGTCAAAATCCCTGGTGTCCAGCATCAGGTCGTCGTCGGTCACTCTCCACCTCCCCGACGCAACCGAAACGCTGAGCGTCGACAGAGGAGACGTGCGCGTCAGCTACAAGTTGGAACCTCTGGTTGTCCGACTGAGGCTGGACGCGACGTACAATCTGGCGCCTTGCCCGCGCCACGTCCAGCACGTGAAGTCCGCGTTTGGCGGCCCAAACGCGAGACTCCTCAAGCTAGGTCCTCTGAAGACCAACTCACCAAACGCCAAGGTGAAGCCTCTGCGCCTCATCAAGCGCGAGAGGCACGCGCCTATAGGCGTGGGGCCCAGCAGCCCATCCTCTCTCAAACGTCTCTGCCCCGACGCACCGAGCGGCAGCGCGGCAGTCGCGTCTCGTCCCAACAGAGACGCCAGACGCGCGTCTTACAGCCATGGCGCGAAAATCGCGTCCCTGAAACCCGCGTCCAGGCTGTACAGCACATGGATGCCTCCCGTCTTCGACGTTGCGAGGTTAATCTCTTCGATCCCCCTCCCGTGGATCTGAGGGATTACTTGACGAAGAAAAGAAGTGCCAATCAGGTCACTTCATCATGTTGCTGCCAACGGCTCATCTCTATGCTCTCCGAGTGCCGTTGTGGTTCAGGTGTGCACCAGCAGTCTTTAGTTAGACAGCTGACCCTGATTCCCCCGTCAGCCAAAAGAAGGCGCTCCCACAGAAGGAGAACCTTCTCTGACATTGAGTACCCGGAGCTCACTGCGAATATGACAAGCAGGAGCAAGGGAAAACAACCTGCAGTCAGCTCGGATGAGTCTGACTCTGAACCGGAAGGGGTGTATCAACACACTCGCACCCGGACTGGGGCCATTCCCCCGATTGATTATAATGCCTTAGCCCATGGCATTAAAGTGAATGATTCTCACTCCGCCGTGGCGGAATCACGGGCTTCAAACTCTTCCGTTGAGAAGGAGGCCTCCGCCTACATGATAGGCACTCCTGAGGAAACGGCTAGACGTTTAGAGCAAATCCAGAAGGCCCAAATGGATATGATTCTTTCTCAGCAGGAATCTATCGACTCCCTCAAGCAGATGCTTGCACAGTTGCTCGAGGACAGGAGGAAATCTCCTCCTAAAAAGACGAAGGGCAAAGGGAAAAAGGGAGAAAGCTCATCTTCCGAACCTTCTGAGGAGAGGCCGCGATCTACTTCTAGTTCGTCCAAATCCTCGTCGCAAGTAAAGGGCGACCAAGACCAGGGAAAGGCTCATGCTAAAAGAATGAGTCAATTGGAGCAACGCCTCGAGGCCCTTACCAACCGTAAAGGCCTCCAAGAAGCTGGAGTGGTCCGGCCCTATCCTGCTGAATGGGACTTGGTTCCATACCCGTCCAAGTTCAAGGCTCCAACCCTTCAAGCATTCGATGGGAAAGGGTCACCCAACCAACACATCTACTACTTTAAATCCCAAACAGGGAATGTAGTAGACAACGATGCCATCTTGGCACGACTGTTCATTGGCACCCTGAAAGGGCTCGCCTTTGAATGGTTTATGAAACTCCCGGAGGGCTCCATCAAGAACTGGGGCGATTTGGAGAAGCTTTTCTTAACGCGCTTCTTCGAGGATGACTCGGAGGTCAACATGCCTACCCTTTTAGCCACTAAGCAGCGAAAGGGAGAGTCCGTTAAGTCTTTCGTGGAAAGATTTCGGAACGTAGCACTCCGATGTCCGAGCGGCATGACCCAGGTCACCCTGGTGGAAACATGCCGCCACAATCTCCAAACCTCACTCCTTGCTCAAATAAGAGTTGCTGAAAGCCGCACCTGGAAGCAGCTGGTCCAACAAGGTGAACAGGCTGAGGAGATTGTCGCCCGCGTCAGGGCAGAAGAAGGGAAGCCACGGCCAGAGAGGTCAACCAGGCGTGCGCCAGACACATCCCTCCAGACAAAGCGGAAGGATAATTTGGCAACAGAGACCAAATCTCCCGCCAAACCTCAACCGGTCAAGGCGAGTGGCTCTTCGAGCCAGCCACGCGCCAACAAACAGTATTCTTTCAAGGAGGAACATGTCGATTCGCTCTTTAAACTACTCAACAAGAGCAATAGACTGAAGCTCCCTGAAGCCAGGCGCCCTGGAGAAGTCGGTAAAACCGACAATCCTAATTACTGCCTATACCACAGAATGTTGGGACACCCCACCAAAAGCTGCTACGTCTTCAAGGATATCCTTCAGGCCCTGATTGACGCGGAGGTATTAAAACTCTGACCAGAGCAGAAGAAGGTGACGGCTAACATGACGTCAGTTCTCCAGTTCGGAAGACAACCCCCAACGCCTTCGGGGGTGGTCCCTGTTCCGAAAGGAGAGCTAAGAGTGGTCAACACGGATCCTCACCAGCAACAAGAGAAGGGCCTAGTACCCGTCCCTACACCTCGAGGGGAAATCATGTGGGTCCACCCTGACCTTGTTGACGCCCAGCAATGGACTACTGTAACTAATAAGAAGTCCAAAGGCAAGGCAAAGGCGTCATCCTCCAATGTGGTGTGTGCCTCTTCTCGAGAAACGGATACCGATATTCCTTCGCTAACCGACTCGGAAGAGGAGACAATAGTTCTGGCCGCAGAACCCGGTCGGCTAGTGGCAGAAACCCGCTCAGGACAGCCCTACTTGAAGCAGTATGGCGAAACGGCGGCAACCCCTCCACAACCAGCTGCAGAGCCAACCAAGCCCTCCACAAAACAACCAGTGGAGAAACAGAAGGAGACTCGATTTTCTCGAGCCCTTCAAAAGGGCATCGCGGAAGGATCTACGGCGCCTTACCGCTTTGATGTCCTGGCTCAATTGGCCAACATCCCGGCACGGATTACCTTGTATGAGCTTCTTAGGCTATCAAAGTCAACCAGAGAAGCTCTACAAGAGGCTCTGGCAAACGCTGAGGTCTTCATGACCCAGGTGCCAAAGGAGGAAGATGTAGAGAATTGTCTCCACACCTCCCAGAATGCCCCCTGCATCACCTTCACGGCAGAGGATATGCAGGTTAAAGGGAAGCATGATCGACCCCTGTACTTCACAGGGTATATTGGATCATCTGAAGTGAACCGCATTCAGGTAGATCCAGGGTCCGCGTTGAGCATCATGCCTCGCCGGGTCATGCAACATCTGGGCATTCCTACTCATCGTTTGAGCCCTACCCAGACAACTATCTACGGGTTCAATGCCAACAGGACCCGTCCGATGGGGAAGATTAAGCTCAAATGCCAGATTGGAAGTTTAAAGTCGGAAGTGACATGCTACATCATTGATGCCGACACTTCCTACAACCTATTGCTGGGACGGCCGTGGATTCACCGCAACTCCATCGTTCCCTCTACTCTCCATCAAGTCATGAAATACATTGACGAGAATGGAAAGGTGCAGACGTTGATTGCCGAAAGGCATCCATTCAAAGGAGTCGAGAATTATTTCACAGACTCCTTACTGTACCAAGATCCCGGGGAGACGGATGAAGTCCCGCAACCGGAAGAACCAGACTCTGGCAATGAAGCCGATACTGAGCTGGAGGAAGATGAGTGTGTGTGGGAGCTAGATCCACCTGTAAAGAGCATTGATAAGCTCGATGTTGATAATACCACCGACGATGTAGGCGGTTGGTACATTAATGAAGAATTAGATTTAGCGTATTTGTCTGTGTTTGCTTCTGATTCAATACCGTCAGATACTAGCACTGATGTAGATGATGACCTCTGGTCGGCAATGGATGCTTTGACATCGTTGCATGTACCAGTAAAATCATCCTTCGGGACATACCAAGATAATGGTAATGCACAAGAATCTATATTTATGGTTCCAGCCAGACGGAAAGGCCAAAAACCAATTCTTTTTGGGCGAATCTCGTCTGAACCAACGCCCCGCGAAGAATCGGGAGGCGAGGAGGAATCCCCTCAGTTCGGTCATTATGAACCAAAAGCGCTCAAAATGATGAAGTGCATAGGATACGATCTAACCAACAGACCCGGGTTGAACTTCGGCAAAGGAAGGAGAACGCTACTTCGATCCTTTGTGCCGAAAGGGAAAGCCCCCGATTATTATCATCGGACACGCCGGGGGTTGGGCTATGTACCGACTCCGATCCCATCAGCCTCTGATTCTGGAGGGCCATCAGGTCATAATTACTCTTCAGGCACGTCATCGTGGGAGTCAGACGTCAGTGTCGGCAACATCTTCAGAGAACTTTCAGTGAACATGGTTTCAACAAGCCACCTGGAAGACGGAGATGAAGAAATGATCCAGTCTGATACAGATCCTTGGATCAAACATTTAAATACTCTTTGGGATACCCGCTTTGAACAGCGCGAGCCACCCACAGAATACAAGGTTGTTCAAGTCAATCTAGGAGATGAGGCCAATCCTAAGCCCATCTTCATAAGTGACGGCCTGTCACCTTCGGAGAAGAAGGATCTAATATCTCTTGTACAAGAGTATATAGACGTCTTCGCCTGGAATTACGAGGACATGCCTGGACTTGATCCTCAAGTGGCTATGCACTGCCTCAACATCAATCCAGACGCAAAACCTATCAAACAACAGCAGCGACGGTTCCGTCCAGAAATAATGGAGGCAATTCAATCAGAAGTCAGAAAACTTATTGATTCTGGCTTCATTAGGGAAGAACAACATCCCGACTGGGTAGCCAACATTGTCCCAGTTGCCAAGAAGAACGGGAAGATCCGGATCTGCATCGACTTCCGTGATCTAAACGAGGCTTGCCCCAAAGACGAATTCCCACTGCCAATCACAGATGTCATGATTGACAATACTTGTGGATTCGAACGAATGTCCTTCATGGATGGATTCTCAGGATACAATCAAATTAAAATGTATCCTGACGACGAAAAGCACACCTCCTTCAGGACACCATTGGGGGTCTACTGCTATACCGTCATGCCCTTCGGACTGAAGAATGCGGGGGCAACATATCAAAGGGCCATGAACGCCATTTTCCATCAGCAAATACGCAAAACGGTGGAATGTTATGTTGACGACATCGCGGTGAAAAGCCGCACTAAAGATGATCACATAGCTGACCTGAAGGTGATTTTTGACATCATGCGAGCTCATCAGTTGAAGATGAATCCCACCAAGTCCTTCCTGGGGGTGGCCAGTGGCAAATTCCTAGGATTTGTTGTAACCTCCACGGGAATTCATCTGGACCCGGAAAAGGTTCGCGCTATCCAGGAGATGCAACCTCCGAGAAATCTCAAGGAACTCAGGGGATTGCAAGGACGATTGGCGTACATCCGTAGGTTCATCTCAAACCTCTCCGGAAGATGCCAACCCTTCACTAAGCTAATGAAGAAGGGTGTCTCGTTCATTTGGGACGACGCTTGTCAACAAGCATTTGAGGAAATCAAACAATACCTCACCCAACCACCAGTCCTTGCAGCTCTGATATCTGAAAAACCTTTTCTGGTATACGTCCGGGCAATGGATCATTCTTTGGAAGCTCTACTAGCTCAGCATGATGATCAAGGACGAGAGCAAGCGATCTACTATCTGAGTAGAATAATGATCGGAGCCGAACATCGGTACAACCCGATCGAGAAGGAATGTTTGGCACTGGTGTTCGCCATTCAGAAAATGCGACACTACCTGGCGGGCCAAACCATAAATTTCATATCAAAAGTCAACCCCTTGAGGTTACTCATGACAAAACCTTCATCGCTAAATGGCCGACTGGCAAAATGGGCCATATTGTTATCTCAATATGAAATGCACTTTTTACCACAGAAGGCCATTAAAGGACAAGCGGTGGCGGATTCCTGGCTGAGCATCCAGATCCGAGGGCAACCAAACTTTACGACGATCTCCCAGATGAGGTCGCTGAAGCCTGCCTAACTCAGACATCGTTCGAAAGTCAAGTGTGGCAACTCTTCTTTGACGGTGCATCCAGAACAAGCCCAAAAGGACACATCGTAGCGGGGTAGGAGTAGTACTCGTCTCGCCACAGAACTATGTGATTCCTCGAGCTGTCTCGCTAACTGAGCCTTGCTCCAACAATGTAGCAGAATACAACGCTCTTTTGATTGGGATGCAGCTCGCCGATGAGATTGGCGTTAAAAATCTCGAGGCATACGGTGACTCCAAACTCATTGTTAGCCAAGTTCGCGGGGAGTACGAAGTCAGACATGAGGACCTAGTACCCTACTACAACGCAACTATCCACATGGCCGAGAGGTTCACAAACTTCTACATTGACCATGTACCGCGCAGGCAAAATGCGCATGCAGATGCACTGGCGTCCCTCGCGGCCTCCTTAGCTCTTCCAGCTGGAGCAATGGAGAAGGTATTCGTCTACAGCCACGACCTGTATTGCCCGAGAACTGCCCTCGAAGACTATCAGGAGTCAAAGGGAGAGTATCAAGGCAAAGAAGCGCTGGAATTGTCAACCGGGCCAGAGCTTAAAGACTGGCGGTTCCCCTACATCGACTATGTCTTGTATGGCATCCTGCTGAGGACGCCAAGGAAGCGGCTGCCATTCGAAGGAAAGCCCCTAAATTTTACTACAATGCGATTGCACGAACATTGTATCGTCGATCGCATGACGGGGTCTTGCTCCGGTGCCTCTCACCAAAGGAGGCCCAAGAGGTATTGAAAGAAGCCCACGATGGTATGTGTGGAGCCCATCAACCTGGCCCAAAACTGGCACATCGACTCCAAAGATTGGGTTACTACTGGCCCAAGATGATTGCCGATGCCATCACTTATGCTAAAAGATGTCACGCCTGCCAAGTACATGGCGATTTCATCCATCAAGCACCAGGGTATCTCCACTCCACGACCTCTACCTGGCCATTTGAAATGTGGGGGATGGATGTGGTTGGTCCTATCAGCCCACCATCATCAAAGGGACATCGGTTTATTTTGGCAATAACCGATTATTTCTCTAAATGGGCCGAAGCTATTCCTCTGAAGGAGGTAAAATCGTCTAACGTGATCAAGTTCGTGAAACATCACGTTATTTACCGTTTCGGTGTACCTCGGCGAATTGTCCATGACAATGGACCCCAGTTCATCAGCCAGGCGTTCCAGAGATTCTGCGCTAAGCTCAGAATCCAGAGTGTGTCCTCGACGGCATACTATCCTGCCGCTAACGGCCTCGCAGAAGCTTTCAACAAGACTATTGCCAAGCTTCTCAAGAAGTTCGTCTCGAAAAGTCAACGAGACTGGGACGATAAGCTAGGTGAATGCTTATGGGCCTATCGCACAACTGTGCGAACCCCAACTAAAGCCACGCCATTTTCTTGGTATATGGGTGTGAAGCCGTGCTTCCACTGGAAATCCAAATTCCATCTCTACGCGTCGCCTTGACAGCGGAGATGACAACAGAGGAGAAGCATCGACAGCGACTCCAAGAATTGGAGGCCTTAGACGATAAGCGTTTGCAGGCCCAACAACAAATCGAGCTTTACCAAGCTCGAATTACCAAAGCCTTCAACAAGAAAGTTAAAATGCGAACTTTCAAGAAAGGCGATCTTGTCTTAGCCGTCAGAAGACCCATGGTGATGACGCACAAGACAAAAGGAAAATTCCAACCCAAATGGGAAGGACCGTTTGTGGTAGAGTCGGTCTACTCGAATGGATCATATCGCCTCATAACCTCGAATGGCGATACACTCATGATGCCTATCAATGGCAGGTTCTTGAAGAAATACTATCCTTAAATGGTATTCTTCCGCTGATCAAGTTCAAAATACACCTCTGATCAAAACAAGAAGAGTTTCTTTATTAATATCCAACGCCCCCGACGGCTAGGGATAGAGGAAAATGTTGGCTTCTAAGCCCAACATAAGTCTTCGACAACTCATCATGCTGAGGGGAATAGCATGGCTAGCCCAACTCAAACGGTAGTTGGTAAAGGCATATCAAACCCGTTGATAGCTGAGGGTTTGCTAAAAATCCTAAGTGGACTCAACTTCACTCTCCTCCAAAATCCCTTACCAATTCTCATCCACAGAATGGTAGGCCTACAAGATACAGTTGTTGCCAAGTTAACACTATACCTCTGGCACTTCAAACTCCACCTGTCCATTCTTATCAATAGAACGATAGGTCCTCAAATTGCTCATATCGCAAATCAAGTTTCTGTCAAGTTAATATCACACCTCTGACAAATTACTGTTAAGTTAACATTACACTTCTAAACAGTACATCAAGTTTCTGCCAAGTTTAATACCACACCTCTGACAGTCACTTTCCTTCAGACTTCCGTGTTGAAGCTGAAACGAATGATGCTAAGTTAACATTACACCTCTAGCATCTAAGTCATTGCTAAGTTCAACAATACACCTATGGCCATGACTTTTCCTCGACTTCCTTATCCAAGCCGAGATGACCAATGCTAAGTTCCACATTACACCTCTAGCATTACCCTCACTGTCAAGTTAAACATTACACCTATGTCAGTGACACTCTCAGTTTTCCCAAACGAAAGCTGAAATGCTTCTGAGTCAAGTTAATATCACACCTCTGATTTACATTCTTGTCGAGTTAACATCACACTTCTGGCAAGACAACTTTCAACCCGTTAAGTTAATATCACACCTCTAACGGTAAAGATTTTCCCAGATTCCCTGCGAGTCTAGTCTCACTTGTTATTCTCTTCAACAAAATAACAAGTCTACCTAAACACATTGTTAGGTTAATACTACACCATTAACAGTGTTTTCCTTCAAATCCCCAGCTGAGCTTAATCAAGTGAATCCTAAACCTTGATAAAGGCCCATTTTCCCTGGGGGTACGAGTTTCACTTGTCATTCTCCTTTATAGATTGACAGGTCCACTAAACATTATTTCATCTCTGTCAAGTTAATATTACATCTCTGACAGTATTGTTAAAGTTCCTGAAATAGGATCTTTCCCTACAAAATTTGACTTATTAAGATTATCATCATAATTTTGACGAAGTCAAAGATCTTCTGCTTCTATGCGTCTGACTGAAGACAAAAGGTTCAAGACAATAGAAAGAGGCAGAAAGAAAAATGTCACTTTTATTTATATCCGGGCATATGAAAGTGATACAAAAACGCTCTCTTATACAATAAGATTGAGTGTTACAATTAAGGAGTACTAATAAGTCCCTCTCTCTCTCAGAGGCCGTACTCACTCCTTGAAGCCGCATCTGATTCCAAGTGCACGACGTTTGGAAAAGCGCCAAACTGTGGCGACAATTGGAGCCGATCGCACTATGATGCATGATGTAAACATCGAAAGAGCCCTAGCTGATTAAGCTAAGAGCAATGGTGTTCTTGAGGTCCGGTGGCAGCAGAAAGCCCTGCAACCCTTCATTCATGAGCATCTCTCTCGCCAGAAGGCCATCCAACAAATATGGAGTGTCCTCGATGTCACTTCTGGGGTGAGAGAGGAAGGGGATGCTATCTGCCACTATATCCACCGTAACCCCCTCGCCGCCATACCCACTGTGACCGTGACCAGCCTGCAAGCATGACTGGTGCGTCACGTTCAAAGAGATCTTGACGAGGGTTAAGTCCCCGTCAGGGATCGTGATTTCTTCCCTTGTGGACGACGGAGACTATGATTTCTTCCCTTGTGGACGAACATCGAACAAGTTCACGGCCGATATATTCTCCCACGGGCCCAGCGAACGTGAAATAGGATGATCAAGCCTACCTGCAAGGAATAAACAAAGGAATTAGACATTCAGAACTTAGTACACTTCGACAGAAGAAAACTAAGTCACAAACGTGGTTATTGCTGAAGACTTCAGACGCGGGAATGACCCACGCAGTGAGCCAAAACTTCCGCGGTGGCAGAAACAGATGCGAGTTAAAACTGTGATACACGCAGGGTTCAAACGCAGTCCAATTTTTTGCATCTGCGTCTAACACACCAGGCGCGAAAAGACTCAGACGCCGAAAAAATTGCCATCTCCCTGTTGAATGAACAGGAGTTGCAAGATTCGGGTCTGAAACCTTCAACCCGAGTTGGAATTCATCCAAGTCAGTGGCCTTAAAACGCGAGCTTCATGAGCAAAGCCAGCGCCAAGTGCCAAAGACTTCTGTACTCGCGTCCAGAGAAGTTCAAGTCGATGGCGCAAATTCCAAAAAAAAAAGGAATGCACCAACTAAGACTTCATCCAGATGGTGATATCTCTTTAAGAGATGCCAAGGTGCAAGCCTGGGTGGACTAAAAGATATCATGGCAAGTCGGGACGGCATACCCTCAAAGGCCTCTATCAAGAGTTGAAAAGAGATGCTTTCTCCTGAAGAGACCAAACAGAAGCGTGAAAGCTCTGGGTCATCTTCATCCACAGAGTCACCCCCATCCATGGAGACAGACCCCTATTAGAAACTCTGAAGAAGGCGGAATTTCTCAGAGCAAATCAAAAGAAAACAGTCTAAGTTTGGGTTGTTAAAGGGGGAGAGGGTGAACCCTATTTATAGGCAGCCCCTGATAACTGCCATTAATGGTTCCCGTCGGCTTTAATGACCGCACGACCGTCAAAGTCCAATAGGAGTCTGACGCGTGGAACGTTGCTTCGGGAAGCGTCGCAGACGCTGGCCTGAAACCACCAGCGCCGGTTTTGCATTGAAAGGCATTAACGCCTGAGTCCAATGAGAAACCAACGCGTGGACAACTGCTTCGGGAAACAACGGACGACCCGGTTTCCCAATCGTCAGTGAAGACTTGAAAGTTCTCGTGAAATCTTTATGTCAGGCCGCATTTAACGCCTGGGAAGTTACATCAAGACGCAGATGAGAAAGCCGCGTCCAGGAATCCGCGTCCCCTTTTTCAAACTGAATGACGTCCACCTGCATTCCAGAGGAATGTCCGCGTGATCCAAAGTTGCGTCCCTTCAGCAAACGGGGCCCATTTTAAGGGAAAACACTTAATTCAGCGAAAGACTTGGGCCATTGTGGGATTAGTCGGAAGATACGCAAGGCCGCGTCCCTCGCGTCTTCATCAGAGGAGCTGCATCTGCATGGGTAGTGATGGGTTTTTGCACCTAGTCAAAAGACCCAGCGCTGCATCCTTAAGGACTACGACCAGTGAGTCACACTCAAAAAACTACATTCTTCACGTCCACTTGAACCGCGTCTTCATTAGCAGGACGGATTCGCGTTTTGACGCCGCGTCTCAGCAAAAGGACTTAGTTCTGCCTAAGTTCCTATGAACTGATGACCGTGTCTCTCTCTATGAATCAATGCCGCGTCTCATCAAGAAGACTTGAGTCAACGCCGCGTTTCATTAAAAGAAGTGAATTCATCTACAGCAAGGCAATAAAGATGGAACAAGAACTTCAAAGACTTTTACTATTCAAAAAAAAATGGTAAAAGCAAGTACAAACACTCTCGGTGAATAGAGTGTCCTTTTTCTTTAAAAAAAAAAGAAGAAGGCTACAAGTCCTGGTTCGCCAAGGAACGGATTTGCTCTCTAAGGCGGTGTATCTTATGTTGACGCGCCTTCTCAGCCTCCATGAGAGCTTGGGCCTGCAGATCCGCCTCAGATAAAAATCCCTGCGCTTGTACTCGGAGGGATTCCAACTCGGATGAACGAACAGAGCGGTTTGCTTCAACTCGCGCCTTGGCAGCCTCTAACTCCGCTAGCCTCTTTTCAGAGGTAGCGAGCCTCTGTTCGTTAAAAGCAATCATGGCCTCAGCCCTGGCTATAGCAGCCCGAGAGTCAAGGATAGCCTGCTTTGCAGCCTGTATGATCATGACAGATTCCTTGGACTCGACCGCTAGCCGTTGATGATCAGCCTGGAAACCTTCGAGAAGACGGGTGTTATCGATTATCTTCTCCTCCACCTCCCTTCGCTCCTGCTCTTGAGCAGCAAGGAGCCTATTCAGAGTTTCCTGGGCTTCATGGAATGAGCCGGTATCCTCCAGGGATCGAAGCTCTCTCAGGTCTTGTCCCAGCTGCTCCACCACCAGCAGACACGCCTGGGCTAGCGAAGGGCCTCCGGCCAACTTGATGTTCTCGGCCAAGTTTCCGAGAAACATCCGGGCGAATTCAAAGGAGCTACCCCCAGACAGGATGAATCGATGCATGATCGCATCGAGTCAAAGAAATGCTGCACTGTTTTGCGTGTCAGGAATTCCATAGTATCATCGCCCGAGGTGCTCCCCGACCCCCTTTCTATCACGAGGTGAGGGATGTAAGCCGGCTCTTCTCGCGCAAGAGTCGGGCTGACCACCGGTACGGCAGGAGCAAGAGTAGCCACTAGCGCTTCTGGGAGTGCTACCTCTGCAGGAACCTCCACAGCTGATGACATAATGGTGAGCTCGACCTCCTCAGAAACCTCGGCCGAGGCTTGAGCTGTGTGGCCTTCCGGAGGGGCACTGACCGTCAGACTCTCCACTTGAGCCCCCCCAGTTCTCTCTGTAAATTATCTCAACATTAGCTACAATGCTGAAAAGAGAAACATCCAAGACATCAAAACTTCCTTACCAAGTTGGAGGTTCAGAGATGTCAATTCTTGGGCAAATCCTGCAGAGTAGAAGTCTCCCTGGCTTCAGTGGTTGCCTCCTCGTCCTGCAGAGTGGGAGTCTCCCCGATTTCAGTAGTTGCCTTCTCTGGAGGCATCTCGGTGGCTGGAGTCTCAACTCCTTCCGGCTGGGTCAACTCTTGCACCATCTCCTCGATATGTGAGGAGGTTGCAGCCTCAATATCCTCGGCCAACCCTGCAGCATAAAAGGAGAATGTTAAAACCTCCTTTTCAAAATGAAAAAGAAATTAAGTCAGAAGGTAAAAAAAAGTACCTTCAGCGGGAATAACTGCCGCCGATGGTGATGCCGTCAACGGCTCGCACCCATGTATTTCCTCCTTCGAGATGTGTGAAAATTTACTCGGATCAGGAGGGGCGGGTTCGTCACCATAGTCGACCTCATCCTCAAAATCGCTTCCCTCTGTGGATAAGGAAGACGACAGTTCAACGCGAGAGGCCTCGGTAGCAGGAGCCTTGCCACCAATTACCCCAGTGGTAGGGCTGGGGTCAACTGTCCGAGGACTGGAGATGAACACACTTGGAGACCCAGGTTGTTGTGCCTCATCTCTCCTTTCATGAACAGGGAAGACCCGGGCTGAGTTGAGACTCCTGCAATCTCAACATCACTGATGATGTCGACCTCCGGTTGCTGTACCTCATCTCTTCTTTCGCGAGCTGAGGAAAACCCGGGCTGAGCTGAGACCCCTGGAATCTCAACATCACCTCTGCTCATGATGTCGATTTCGAACTGCTCGGCCTCGTCAGCGGCGGTCGGTTTGTCAGCAGGCTCCGCTTCCTCCACAATCCTGGGGCCCCTGCTGCGCAACCTGCGGGCATGGACTAAGGGGGCATCATCCTCGTCCGCCTCTTCTTTCCTTGGTTCCTCAACACCAGAAGGGATGTCTTCGGATAGAGAAACTTCGGCCGTCAAGTCTCTCCGGACCTTCTTTGGGGCAGGGTCAGCAGTGGAAGTAGAGCCTCGAGCACGCTTGCTCACTGCTTGTCGAGCCTTTGTTGCTCGTGGCTCCTCCCTCGACCCTCTCCCTACTTCCCTCAGAGCCTTCAGATACTGCTCGACGCCTCGCGAGCGTTTACCGGACCCCGACCTTGCTTCCAAATTTGCATTGATACTCTCAATGCATGAATACTCCGAAACAAAGTATGGTGTCTGGTTGACCTGGAAGTACCAGGTACAGAAGCTAAAGCTTGTGCGGCCCTTTGGCTCCTTGAGAGGTAGACGGAAAGTTGCCTCCGTCCCTCCGGCCACGCTATAGTACCAAGCCCGAGCACCTTCGAACAAGTTCCCACTGAAGGCGAGTCGAGCATTGGGGTTTCCGACGTAGAGTTGATCATAGCCGAACTGTCGGGCGAAGCGATTCGGCATATATGGCTCGATCGTGCATGAGGTACCTTGCCGAAAAAGCACATACCTTGGCCGGATGTTAACCAACCACCAGAAAATCCCCGTTGACAGCTTAGTGAAATCATCTTGGCCTGCGGAGTCGGTAAATAGTTCCCCGAAAGATGCACCAGGAATCTCGGGGAAGCAGCGGTTAAGCTGGTTGTTCGAAGCAGACAGAATGCACTTCCAAACGTAATACATGTAAGTATACGCCAGTCACAACCCTCCAACCGCTGTACAAAAGGGACAAAACCCTCGCTCCAAGGCACTGGCGTCATCAGAGAGGGGCAGTGCAATACGTACCAAGCCATTAAGTACGTGTAGGGCAGCTCGACCCGAGGGTTGGGGCGCTTCACCGTTGGCTTCCCCTCTGAGTCAACAATCGGCTTGCCATGGGAGTCGACAGCCTTCCCTGCCTCGCAGAAAGCATGGGTTAACGCCCGCAACCCGCTTTGAATGCCAGCCGCCATGGCCGGGAGAAGAGCTATAGGACAACCATAGGCCAGGAGCACCGCCGGGTATACTACATCGGCAACAATGACTTCATGTGGCAGCGTGGGCACCACACAGCGCTTCAACCACAGCATTAAGAAGCCCGCCAACAGTGCTCGATCGGAGATAGGAATCCGGGCTTGATGATGAAAGCTTTCGAAAACCATGTCAGGTTCGAAACCATCCTCGTTCGAGACCGTGGTGTAGAAGCCTTCAGAAGCCTTAACCCTGTCGTCAATCTCCTCGTCGGAGCTCGGAGCCAGTCAGGTTACCGGATGGTCTTTCTTATTAATACCATTAAACAAGTAGCTGGCCCAAGACTGCTGCTTGACTCCTCCCGACCTCCAAGAGGTTACCTGACCGCAAATGTGGAAGTGACATAACACCTCCCAATAAGTCTCGTACACTTGAGGAGACCCTTTCTTCATAAGGTTGAGCTCCTTAGTGGTTGGGACATATTCCTCATAGGGAGAGTCCCCTGTTGCCAGCCTCGAGACCTCATGCAACTCGTGCAGGGCAAGGCCCATCTCTCCGACCGGAGTGAAGAATGTCCCCGTCAAAGGATTGTAACGTTCCAGGATCCCGAAGAAGTTCTAAGAACTCGGCGGGATACCATACTAGACGGCCCTGACTGCTTGGTACAAATCCGTTTGCTCCAACAAGTCCCTAAGGTCGGCAAGGACGAAGCTTACCATCCTGCCCCACCAATACTTCTCGGTGGAATGAACCCACCCGGGTGAACGGAACTCAACCGGAAAATCACCCTCCACTTTCATGAATGCGTTGAAGAAAGTGGTGCCAAGTTTTGGTGTTTCTCCAACCGGGGGCTCAGTCCTGAGCGACCGGGGAACAGGCCGAGAACCGCCCTATCATGACGGTATACCCTTTTGGAGCCTAAGTCACCGAGAGTAATCTCAGGGACATATCGGGAAAGGTCCCATTTCATCTTCCGAGGGACGGACATGTGCTGGAGATAAGACAGCGGGTACATTCTCTCCATGTCCGGAAGAAAGAATCTTCTACCCCCTATCTGGCGGAGCCATTTATAATCTCCGTCATACATGGAATAGCCGCCATCGCCGATATGGTCTCCAAAGAAGAAGGCAGGCTTCTCCAGCGGAACGCGAGGATCCGTTGTGAATGCTGCGTCAGTCATAAGCTCCCGAAGAGTTGTCATGTCAACATTGGAGAGCCTTTTCTTGCGCTCCTGCGACCTGTCAGCAGTCACAGGTACAGTCCTTTGCAGCACAAAGGTTAAATCACGGTCAGCACCACCTACGTGCCCAAAGTGGCGCTTCTTGGAGAGGGGGCAGAAGAGTGTGGCACTGCAAAAGAAAAGGACACTTGATCAGACATCTTATCAAAAAAAAATGTGTTAAGTGTCTATATTCCAGACGCAGAAAAGATACTGGACACAGAAATTGTCAAAATTCGCGTCTAGACTTGAGAATCCGCGCAGAAAAGACACTGGACGCAGGAATTATCAAAATCCGCGTCCAGACCTGCACATCCGCGTCCAGATGTGAGGCCCGCAGGATCAAGCCCGCGTTTTGAAAACCAAGACTTATGAAAAATCTCTAAGTACTTGGGCTCAGGTGCCAGATTCATAAAAAATCAGCACTGATGTCATAGAACGCAAGGATCAAGTCCGCGTCCGAACCCTTCACAATTAGAAATATTCTAAGTGAAGAATCCGAAATGCAGGGCTCACTGGCACCGGGTCATCAAACCCGCGCCTTTGTTATCAACTTAAAGACCGCGTCTGAGACCGCGTCTGAGAATCAAGCACGGTTTATATTCTGTGTTGACGGTTCTCCTCCAAAAAAAAAAGAATATTTTTTTTAGGGGTTCCATGAACTTCCATTAATGGTGAAGGTTAAGCCTAAACGGCATTATACCTGGGAAAAGGACTTCCTGCGTGGAGGAACCGCCCCTCTGGGTCTCGGCGACGGCCGCTTTTGAAGATGATGCGGTGGGTTTAGCTTTGGGTGCCATCGTTAATCAAAAATCCGATGATGAATGATGAAGAAATAGAAAGAGAAAGAGAAGACTCCTTTTTCTCAAAAAAACCCTAACAGATGCGCTCGGAGAAGACGAGAATATCTCTCTGACTGTTGCCATTTATAGGCACAAAGATTTGCAAAGATACGCGGCGCGTGGCTCGATTAGCTCTATAGCGAGTCATCGCTTGACGCGTGGAACAGATCATTTAATGAACCGGGAAGTCCGCGCGCCAAAAGGTGATGTCCCGACGGTTCCCCAGAGCAAGTGGCGATGCACTCATGACATGGCACGGATTCGCACCCAACAGGCGCGTCTCTCCGAAGTTCGCGTCCTTCCAATCCGGCCTAGCATCGCGTCTGCCCAATGGAATACCAGTCGCGTTTTCCATTTTCAAAAGGCACACCCCATGAAAGTCGCGTCTGTAAAGCAGTACCATCTCTGCTCTTCAAAAAGAACTGGCGTTCAGTCCTTACTTCTGCAAATTAGTTTCAACAGTACACTGGCACAAGCAGACGATCGTCCACACTTGGCTTAAAACGCGTCCATGACAGACTAAAAGCAATCGGGGAGGTTTAGACTGTGTATCTAGACACTCAACACGATCAACTCTGGTGGCCTCAAAGAGTAAGATCAAACCCGGAGCATTAATAGTCCAGTCATAGAGGTGAATTCAGCTAGAGTCCAAAGTATTTCGAAATCCATCCCAGTTAACTGCGGAATATCGAAAACTTTGGAGGGGGTTCTGTAGGCTGTCTAAAAATCACTAAAAGACAAGCCATTAAAAAGCAGAGCCTCAAGTTCTAGACGCGTGGGCTCGACACCCGCGTCTCAAGTTCTAGACGCGTGGGCTCGACACCCTTGTCTCAAGTTCTAGACGCGTGGGCTCGACACCCGCGTCTCAAGTTCTAGATGCTAGGGCTCGACACCCGCGTCTCAAGTTCTAGACGCGAGGGCCCAAAGCCCGCGTCACAGTATCAAGGCGCGTGGTTGAACCCGCGCCTCGGTTATAACCGCCCTGGTTATGGGGCCAGTCGCCGCCCACATAGCGGGGAGGTCAGCCCCTCATTGTGGAGCACTTTTAGGGGGCACGTTCACCCTGGAGCCCCTATAAATAGCCCCGTCGCTATGAAGAAGGGGTGGGATTTTTCGGTCGGATTTTGGGAGGAGGAAAAAAGAGCTCTGAGAGAAAAGAAAGAGAGTAAAGCCCTTCAGAGAACTTGCTGCGCTCAAGTTGCCCTTTGCCTACCTTCTCTTTGAGAGTTTTGGTAGACAGAGCTGTGTTACTCCTTCTACCAGCCAAAGAGAAGATCCCTGACGATCCCGACGGTCATCCGGTCAACAGAGAACAAGATTCACTCTCCACCGCCACTTGAAGAACCCAGCACTAAACAAAGGGGAGATTCAAGACTCAATATCTTCCCTCCCTTGTAGTCGGAGCAGTAATCCGTTGTAATCTTTCAATTGATTCAAGGAAACTTTACTTCGAATTCTTCTACTCCGTACCGTACGTCGAGCACCCAGCTCGACATCCCGCCTTCACCCAGAAGGATTTTAAGTCCACTAGCTTGTCCACAAAGGACTCCCACTAAGGAACCTCCACCGAGGATTTGGGGCAATACAATCACAAGGAGTACCCAACTCCTCTCCTTACAAACACAACCTTCTCCTTGAGGCACAACTCCAAGCCAACAAACAATCACCTCACAACTAGAGGGATTAGCACAAAGGTACACAAGGATCACCTCACAACTTGAGGGATACAACCCAAAGGCACAAAGCCAAGCAAGAATTGGGTTTACACACTTGGTGGTCTAAACAACAACCACAAATAATTTCTTTTCCCACACAAAGATCCTATAGAATGAGATAGTAGATGTAGCTCAAGTGTGGAGAAAACCAAAGGAATGGAAATAAAAAACTTAAAGAAAATCTTTGGAAAAACTAGAAACTAAGATGAAGAAATTGAATCAAACACTTTTCCCAAAAACCCTTTCTTGATTTTCCAAACCGTAGCAAAAACACAAATAGATTGTTCAATTAAAAGCCCAAAAACTTTTTTTGATTGCTGTGAAAAACACTAGAGAGTCAGGAAAAATTAGCACCAAAAATCTTAGAGAAAACCTCTCTTTAATTGGGTATTTATAGCACAAACAGAAAACTAGCCGTTTAGGCTGATCTGGCAGCCTGACAGGCGGGCGGTCGACCGCCCGGTCGACCGCCAACGGTCATAAATATGACCGTTGGGCAAACTCGGTCGACCGCCCGGCCGACCGCTCAGATATAGAGAGCAGACTTCTCTGTCCGGTCGACCGCTCGGTCGACCGCCCAGATACAGAGAGCAAGGCTCTCTAATCCGGTCGGCCGACTGGCCGACCGGCCCTGTGTCTGACAAACGTGCACAGGGCTGTGCACGTCAGTCGACCTCAACGGTCGACTGGCCCTTGGTTCGGTCGACCGTTGCGGTCAACCGACCTGGCCTATCAGCCACAGTCTGGGTCAGAAACTGGGTTTAAAAATATTTCTAAAAATCTTTTATCTCTTCTAAAAAATCCCAAAAATAGTTTTAACATTTTGCATTGATATATAAACATGTGATAAACATTACAACTCAAATATCAAGCATATGAAACTATTTTTGTGTTTCAACATTTTTACCAAAAATCAAAAACTGTATTTTCTAAAACTTGGATTTTTGAATTGAAAATACATTTTGTCCAAAACTTATCCAATTACAAAAATATGATATTAAACAACATTTAGGCATGATGTATATGGATATAATCCTATATACATGAAACATATATATATCCATGTTTTTGACTTTAATTCCAAAATATGTTTTGTTAAAAATACCAAAACATAAAACACATGAATAAGTAAGTCAAAACTAAGTTTGTCTAAGAAGTTGAAGCATGCATGTATAAGAACAAATCTAATATACATTAAATCATGTAAACTTGTTTTGAATCTATCTATTCATGCAAACCAAGATCGGTTAAACCAAAAACGGAAAAACCGAAAACCAATATTCAAAACATGAAACGTGTGTATTGTGAACTTGAGCATATCATACTATTCTAATCTTTACAATTTGGATCTAAACACAAAACTAAACTATGGTACCGATGTCTACTTGTAGAGCGCCGTCTCCAAGCCGACTCGATCCAAAACTCCTTGATCCACCGAGCAAGTGCTATATATGATCTTTGACGCTCGGGCTCTTGAATCAACATGTGAAAGCTTCCAAATCATCTTGTTGAAGCTAATCACCTACTAATAACTTGATTAATGATCTGAAACTAAAATCACAAGATTATTAGTACACATAACTACATGAGTTAATTATCATCAAAACTAGAGTGGAAGGCTTCTGGGCCAACAATCTCCCCCTTTTTGATGATGACAAAACTCATGGAGTTATATATGCATGGATTAAAGTTAAGCTTCAAAGAAGCTCCCCATTAACTCATGCATAAACAAATAAACATAATGAATATGCAATGAAGGATCTTAAACATGAATGCATAGATATGCATAAACAATAAAAGGCTCTAGATACACAATGAAATTGTCAAAAACAAAACATGCTCTAGATACCAATTAAACTTAAATTAAATTAAACTTAATATATATATGCAAAAACATAAATGTGCATATATAAACTCAAAATCTTTCTCCCCCTTTTTGTCAATCATCAACAAAAGGGGTAAATAATCAAAACAAAACAAAATCTTCTCCCCCTTTTTACTACAAAAAAACAATCATCAATAAAGGGGTAAAAGCAAAAACAAATCAATAATTTTTTTCTCTCCCTTTTTGTTCGAAACAAAGAATCAACAAAAGGTTAAAAACAATAAAAATAATGTTCTCCCCTTTTTGTCTAAAATACAAATGTAATAAGGGGTGACAATCAATTAAGATATCAATTAAAAATTTGTCAAAGTAAAGCATCTTGATACCAATTGAAAGGAAACATATTGATACCAATTTTAAGTAAAACATATAAAAATCTTGATACAATTGAAATTAAACATAATAATTTTGAATGTCTAAACAAAAATTTTGATACCAATTGTAAATATTTTTCATCTTGAACATGTGATACCAAATAGAAATTTTCAATCATAAAGTATGGGAGTGGAAAACAAATACCAATTGAAAATTTTGAAATACCATTTGAAAGATGAAATACATGTTTTCTCTCTCTTTATGAAATACCAAATGAAACAATGAATAAGCTTGTATGTGGATACCAATTGAAAACTAGTCAATTGAAACAAGATAGTCATTATAAAACAAGCTTTATCATGATCAAAATTTGTGCTCTAAGATATATGAATATAATAAGCACAAATAAAAACATATATATGTATGAAAAGTTAGATACTGATTGGTAGTGAAAAGTGCATTTTTATCATCATATTTACCGTCACATTTTCATATTTATTTATATAATTCTGCACATTTATTAATATTTTGTGATTTATTGTGTGCAGGCCTCGAAATAATAAAAAGAAAGAATTAAAGCTTAAAGAGCCCAAAAGCCCAGATCCAAGCCCATATTTGAAGCCCAAGAGTAAAAGTGCAAATATCAATTGTCAAAGTGCAATTATGCAAGGGCTAAAATTGCAATTATTAAAGATGAGGGAAGGATAGAATTCTACCCAACCCTAAACTCTTGCAGGATGAGGATAAAAGCCAAAGAGAGTGCAAAGATAAAAATTCAAAGAATTCGGATTCAGACTGTACACGTTTTAGTGTTTAAATCATAACTTTTGCTACAGTTATGCAAATACGATGATTCAAGATGCTCCAGAAAGAAGACTTGAAGACCTACAACTCTTATGTTGATCAAACTTTCCAATTCAATCCGTAGATAAGCTGATTTCGGCGATCAACATGATAAGAAGTTGCAGGACAGATTTGAATTTCTGGAGATAAGATCTTTTTGGGAGAGTTGTACTAGGACTCTACATCTTCCAACACCTATAAATATCCCTGCAGATGCAACACAGAGAGTACACAGTCCAGAGAAGAGCCAAGGGCCAAAGTTAGGGTTTTTAGGTTTTCTTTCCACCTCTGTATATTTTTTATTTTCTTTTTGTAAAAGCTGAGAGGAGATGATGTATTCATGGAGGAAGGGATCTGCTTGTACTGATGGTGACAGTCGGTGTAAGTGTTATTTTTCCACCATTGTTTAATAATCGAATCAAGGCTTGTTTTATTTTATTCTTGTATTATTCTAGTTTCTTTTATTCTTATTTTAATCTTGTATCTACTTTCTTCTATTTGTTCTCTAATGTCTTGCCCACCATGAGATCCAACTGCTTCGAGAATACCTAGCCGAAGAAGGAACCTTGACGGCCAATGGCGATGAACAGGTCTTCATAGCTTGTTTTTCATTTCGTAGAGTAGATTAAGAAGACGGACGATCCCATAAGCCGTGCTTGTACACCTTCCAAGAAAAGGGAAATCATCGCAACGGTTCAAACGGCAAGCAGACTAAAGAGATAGTTTTTCTTTCTTTTTCTTTTCTTTTTTTTTTGTAGATTAAATCCACATCTTCCACAATTCTTTCCCACAACTCATTGTAAATACCACTTTTCATTATAAATACCATCGTGACTAACAAAATAACTAAAAAAGATAAATTTTTAGAGAAACTTGCTTAACGCTTCCATCGCAGTCCCTCCTTGAGGATCACGACCCGCATAGCCCTGCTACCGCGGATTAGAACTAAGACTTGCACATCTATTCTTAAGCTAACATATTCTAATTTGTGTGCAGGAAAAATCAGTCAACAAATTGGCGCCGTTGCCGGGGAGGGACGGTAAGTTTATCTCTAAAACAAAAAATTTAATTTTTAACTAATTCTTTATTCTTTTCTGTTTGCAGGTTTGGAGAACAGGAAACAGAAACATAGCAGCAGCAGTGGACATATTGCTATTCTGTGCCTCTGCCCTCGAAGGCAGAGCACCAGAACCCACTGTTTTGCCGCGGATCCGCGGCCAGAGCCGCGGAAATGCGGCAATAGTGGTGAATTACTGATCCAAATTTTTGCAGGGTGCTTCAAGTTAAAAATTCTGCTTTCTGCTCTGTTCTGATTTGTTCTGTGATATACCTGTAAATTGCTAATAATTCAACAGTAAATTATTGGTTGTTAAAAATAAAATTTGATTAGACGTTTGCATATTAGGCACGTGTCTTTTCAATTATTTTTATTTACTGTTGAAGAGTGCTGGAGGAGCAAGGTACGTACGCATTGCATGTAGAATAGGACTCATCTCTTGGTTGATTTTCTGCTTTGAGTGATTCTTATCTATTTATCTTGTACACTTGCACTAATTCATCTTAAGGGCATAACCCATTAACAAGATAAGGTGGGGATTTCATCACCCTTCCTTAGCCCAAAAATCATATCCCAAGCACTCACTAACCCAAGCCTAACTAAAAAAGAGTAGACGTTGGCCCTAGGGACATCTCGGACTCAATTAGGAGATTATCCTAAGGGGGAACGGTGTTGGAAGTTGACTCCTGCCAAATCAGTGTCTAGGAAGGGGATTGAGGGCCGAAAGCCCGAAGTGTGGTGGTTATTTAATTAAGGAACGTCTTTGACGGAAAACCTCCCACCACTCTTGCCCTGACCTGGCTGATTAACTTGTGGTCAAAGTCTGCACCCAACCTCCTGTGGACGGTCTAACCAGTTAGGAGTCGTCTAGGTCATAGGTCTACCCTAACTTAGGTTAGAATTTTTCTTTTTTGTTTGTTTATTTGTTTGTTGTGTTTGTGTTGGTGTGATATGGCATATAAGAAAAATTCCAATTTTAATCCATATTACACCCCTAACTATTATTCGGATATTACCAACCCGGCATACCCTAACTTTGACCAATCTAGTGTGCCGGAATGGTCTTATCCGAATGAGTATAACCCACACCCCCATCTTATGACTATAATTTCCATAATAATTTCAACTCGTCACAGAGTTCATGGGGTTTCGAGTCCCCCGAGTCTAATTCTCAACCAAATTGTCCTCCATATCCATCTAGTCCACATTCTTCCCAAGATTCATACTCAGATCCACCCATTCAGAATAGAAAACCATCTATCGGGGAAATGATGAGTATGCACGAGTCCAAGCAACAACCACCATCAATCTTAGACATGATGATGCGTGAGTCCACCGATTCACAACTTCATCACGATCTCACTTCCTCTTTCCAATCCAATTCCAAAAGAGGCTTGAAGCCATGACTCAGGCTAGATTAGCTCGCGAGCATGATTTAGATATGATGGTTCAATCTTTGCGTTCTTACAGTTCGGCAAATTCTGATATCGCTGACCATTCTCTTAGAGCCGACGAACCAAGTTGCTTTGGACAACAAGATTCTATTTTAGTGCCATCATCTGAACTTGCCGAAACTCCAATTCTTGATAATTTGACAAGTTTTTCCTTTCCTGAAATAGAACTTGAGCATGAATATGATCATGATCTCCCACTTGATGATTCAATTTTATTTCCTGATCCAATAATGACTCCAGTGTCTCCACCTGATTTCACTTCTCCCGAGTCAACATTGGATCCTATTCCAATTCATTATGAAATTGAATCACCCATTTTAGATGATCATATTGAACTTGACCTAGATTCTCATAATCTCTTTACTTCTGAAACTGATTGTACAATTCTGACGGAAGATGTTGACCTTAGTTTTGAAGAATTGTATGGCGATGAGCTAGAATTCCTTAATATTGGAAGTAAAGAGATATCACCCATATTAGGTCACATTCCATTGTGGGAAGAAGATTGTGGACTTGAGTTTCAATTTCTTGACTTGGACCCAATTCTTGAACCTAGCCCGACTCCTGAGCCCTTACTTGATTTGAGCATTTTCCCTGAGTCGGTATTCGTTCCCGCACCTATATTGTCCAAGTCAATAATTCCATCTTTTCATACTCCATTTTGGGACAAGGAGGTTGAGACAATTAACTCTGAAATTTATTATGAAATTTGGAAATTTGATAGGGTGGAAATACTAAAAAATGATTATATATATATTTTAGTGGGTTATGTAAGGAAAATTTCTGGTGGGTTTCACCAAATTATTTGTTATCTTGATTGGGCCGCATTTCGTGGACCAATTAGACCACCTCCGGAACCACCACCCTAAGGTAACTTCCGCCTTCCCTTGTTCTGTTTCATGCATATATGCATTCATTCATACATTGAGGACAATGCATGAGATAAGTGTGGGGGTGGGCTTTACTAACATACTAACATAAGTAGACACTAACAAAATTTGCTTAAAAAAAAAAAAAAAAATTTAAAAAAAAATTATTATAAAAAGGACAATATTTTGACTTATTTTTTTTTGAAAGAAATCTAAGTTAGTTTTAAGGATTAGGAAAATCATGATTAGGATTTCTAAAAACTTGGTCAAAATAAATGAATTGTTTAATTTTTAGGTATAGGAGAGAAATTGAATAAATAATTAGTCTTGATTTTTACCTTAATGAAATGTGCATACCAAATGCATATCTAGGATTCTAAGACAAAGACCTTGTGCCTCATAAAAAAAAAAAAAAGAAGAAAAAAAAATCACCAATTAAGCTGATACATGTGCCTCAAGAAGCATAAGTATTCATGCCTAAAGGTGAGTAAATAAAATAAAATCCTTAGTTTTGGGGCCTAGTTCACTCGAATTTGAGTCCGCGGGGTGTTTTCTCACTTGGTGCCCTAAAGCCAACCGGTTTGGGAGTCATCGACTTTAAGTTCGCTACATGGGTGGATTAGAAAGCCTAAGAAACTAAGAAATATAATATATGTATTAACACATCTAATAATCAATTAGTTAGGTATGAGGGCCTCAAGAAGCCTTGATACTTATACGAAAGAAAATTAGATGAGCTATACATGCCAAAAAATATATATATATATTAACACATCTAATAGTCAATTAGTTAGGTATGAGGGCCTCAAGAAGCCTTGATACTTACACGAAAGAAAATTAGATGATGTTATAAAAATAATAAAGAGGCATGAGAGTCCAAGTTAAGGAATTCCTAGATTCACAAGGGTGCGTATGACTTTTGGTAACGAAAAAGACTATATTAGAAATTCAATTTTAATCCTTACCTAAAATGAATAACAATTGACTTTATAAAGACTAGGTTTGAAGAATGAATAAAATTGAGGATCCTAAAACTTATAGACTACTTAGTCTCTTCCAATATAAGACAAATATTTTCCTTTTTATGGATTTTGTGGGTGTAATCCGCTGAAAACCCTCACGAGACAACACTCGTCCTCTAGGGTAACCTAGAGGTTTTAACGGCTTGTTGCACGTGCTAAGTGCAATCGTGATTCCTACGAAAGTGAGTTAGGTTAGATTAACTTTTTCTTTTTCTTTGTTTTTACTCGAGGACGAGCAAAAAGATAAGTGTGGGGGTGTGATTGGTAGTGAAAAGTGCATTTTTATCATCATATTTACCGTCACATTTTCATATTTATTTATATAATTCTGCACATTTATTAATATTTTGTGATTTATTGTGTGCAGGCCTCGAAATAATAAAAAGAAAGAATTAAAGCTTAAAGAGCCCAAAAGCCCAGATCCAAGCCCATATTTGAAGCCCAAGAGTAAAAGTGCAAATATCAATTGTCAAAGTGCAATTATGCAAGGGCTAAAATTGCAATTATTAAAGATGAGGGAAGGATAGAATTCTACCCAACCCTAAACTCTTGCAGGATGAGGATAAAAGCCAAAGAGAGTGCAAAGATAAAAATTCAAAGAATTCGGATTCAGACTGTACACGTTTTAGTGTTTAAATCATAACTTTTGCTACAGTTATGCAAATCCGATGATTCAAGATGCTCCAGAAAGAAGACTTGAAGACCTACAACTCTTATGTTGATCAAACTTTCCAATTCAATCCGTAGATAAGCTGATTTCGGCGATCAACATGATAAGAAGTTGCAGGACAGATTTGAATTTCTGGAGATAAGATCTTTTTGGGAGAGTTGTACTAGGACTCTACATCTTCCAACACCTATAAATATCCCTGCAGATGCAACACAGAGAGTACACAGTCCAGAGAAGAGCCAAGGGCCAAAGTTAGGGTTTTTAGGTTTTCTTTCCACCTCTGTATATTTTTTATTTTCTTTTTGTAAAAGCTGAGAGGAGATGATGTATTCATGGAGGAAGGGATCTGCTTGTACTGATGGTGACAGTCGGTGTAAGTGTTATTTTTCCACCATTGTTTAATAATCGAATCAAGGCTTGTTTTATTTTATTCTTGTATTATTCTAGTTTCTTTTATTCTTATTTTAATCTTGTATCTACTTTCTTCTATTTGTTCTCTAATGTCTTGCCCACCATGAGATCCAACTGCTTCGAGAATACCTAGCCGAAGAAGGAACCTTGACGGCCCAATGGCGATGAACAGGTCTTCATAGCTTGTTTTTCATTTCGTAGAGTAGATTAAGAAGACGGACGATCCCATAAGCCGTGCTTGTACACCTTCCAAGAAAAGGGAAATCATCGCAACGGTTCAAACGGCAAGCAGACTAAAGAGATAAGTTTTCTTTCTTTTCTTTTCTTTTTTTTTGTAGATTAAATCCACATCTTCCACAATTCTTTCCCACAACTCATTGTAAATACCACTTTTCATTGTAAATACCATCGTGACTAACAAAATAACTAAAAAAGATAAATTTTTAGAGAAACTTGCTTAACGCTTCCATCGCAGTCCCTCCTTGAGGATCACGACCCGCATAGCCCTGCTACCGCGGATTAGAACTAAGACTTGCACATCTATTCTTAAGCTAACATATTCTAATTTGTGTGCAGGAAAAATCAGTCAACAGATACCAATTGAAATTGATACTCTTTGAAGTGCAAACATACATATACAAAAAAAATATATGAGTATACAAAGAAGTCAATATTGATACCAATTGAAAGAATTCAATGATACCAATTGAAACAACAATAATGATCAAGTGTATACATCATATAACTACCACCCAACCATGTTCAAGTTTAGAAGATATTCAAGAAGGGTATACATGGCATGGTCTCCCAACCAACCGCCCTTTGGATGGTAGGGGTTTTCAAAAATAGGTTTGAAAATAGAGTACGTTTGAAAAACTCTACCAAAGTGAAGAACACGAACTAGTTATGAAAAAATTGTTAACTAGTACGAAATCCTTCAAGCAGGGAATAACAACAAAATATTGTTTTTCATGAAACACATGCAAATCACATGGCACTAAACACTCAAAAACTATAAAGCCCATATCATACTCATGAAAACAAAGTCATGAGAAACCAAATAAAGTGAGTGAACAAGTGTTATGTGACACACATCATCATGAAAATATACAATTAAGCTCAATTGAAATTCCTTAAAACATGAAACATGAAAATCTAAAATTTTCAATAAAACTAATCTATACTTCAAGGCATATGTATGTTTTGACAAAATAAAAAGTATACATATATATCCCTAACACAATATGAGTCCATAATAAAGATTTGCATGAAAAGCAAATGACTCAAGGGGTATACATGTCTATCTTAATGTTTGGCAAAATAAACATATACATGAAGTGGAAACACATGATCATAAAAACATGTCCAAAATAGGGAATACAAGTTAGAATGCATGAATCATCAAAACTAGACTATACTAGAACATCTAATGGGTACAAATAAACATCCAAGCACAAACATATATAAAGATTTATTTGTGGCCCATTCTACGTACAAGTATATACCTAGTCTTAATGAAAACTAACATTTAAACATATATTCAAATCATGAAGCACAAAACAAGACATAAATCATCATTATGTAAATCCACATGCTATTAGAGCTATGATGTGCATAATAGCTAAACAAATGGTGAGAACACAACATATGGGTCCATATAAATATGGGTGATCTCAAGAGCTATACATGCATGTCAATGATCTAAGAATCATGGCATTTAACATAATAAACTATAAACATCAAAATAAAACAAAAATCATAAACATACATATGATCATTATGTGTATGCATGTGCATTAGATCTAGGACATACATATTAGTTTAAAAACAAAGTGAGAACACAAAGATAGGTCTATAGGTGTCTCAAATAACTAAACATGAGATCACTAATCTAAATCACATGGCATAATCATAATGAGCTTTAAAACATGACATGCTATAAATCAACGACATGAAAAGCATGCAAATATAAACGGGAGTTAGAGATTGATACCAAAACCGATGAAGGCACCTCTTTAGTTCTCCAAACCAATGGTGGTCCTCTCCACCAAACTCCCCTTGAAAGTGATGCATCCAAATTTGTTTTCTTTAAGCACGGAACGCATCCACTTCAAGGCACCGCTACTCTCACGTGATGTGAGAGCCTACACCTACATCAAATACATGAGGGGTGGTCTTTGGTACCCATTTCCTTTTGGGTCCATAGGGGTTAGTATCTTTCCTAACCCAAATAAGATTATTTGCTAAATTTTTAATATGTAAACGATCATAGCAAAATCTAGCAAGGTGGCCTTTTCGACCACAATGTGTACACGTGTACACATGGGCATACATAGTGTGAAGTTTTTGATCGTGATGAGCATGTGTATGTTGTGATGGGTGTACATGCAAAGATGGACCTTGTTTCTTACGAACCAAGATTTCCAAGCGTGTATGATTTAAAGTACATTGGCTCAAAGTGGAGCCCAAACAATCAACACTTTTCTTCAAAACATTTATATCATTTTCAATAGTTGAAGATAAAGTGAAGCATGCAATAGATGTGCTAGATGAAGAAGCTACACTAGCATGGCAAACATGATTATCTATATCCTTTTTCAAAGATTTATTTTTATTTAAAACAAGATCTAATTCTTTAGTAATGAAATCAATTTCATTTTTCAAAACAAGGTTATCTTTTAAAACAAAATCCAATTTTGAAGATAAAACCTCATTGTTTTTCACAACATCATCACAATCATTTTTGGTTTTCAAAACATCAATCTCTTTTAGGGCAAAGTCTAGTTGAGATCTTAGTGAGTCACGTTCACTAGTAATCTCTTCCTTTTCTTGCAAAACCGATTCAAAAGTTGAGCACAAGTCCTTCATTTCTTCTTTTAAATCAAAGTTCTTCTTTTCAAAAGTTCATGTTTTTCTAAGAATTTTTCAAGCTTTGAGGCAAGTTCTACATTTAAATTTTGAACTTTCAAACACCCATAGCAATATGAACTAGAGCTATCATCTAGTTAAGAATCCGATTGTACCTCAAGGGAGTCTTTCCCTTGGACCATGAGGCAATGCTCGTCGGACTTGTCTCTCCTAGATCTTCTCAACTTGTTGATAATCCTTGGTAGCTCGGGAGAAGACAATATGCTCCAAACTGCAAAAGTCGAGTCATAATGATCAAACACATGTAGAAGATCTTCATTAAGAGATGCTCTAAGTGTCCTAAGTGCAAGTGCATTGGCCTTCTTATGCTTGCTAGCATTAGGGTAGGATTCTTGAGTAGTGGCTTGATAAACTAGATGTCCTAGGCTTTTTAAATGACTACTCATCTTGGCCTTCCAAATATTATGTCTAGAAAAATCAAACATAGGAGGGCTATCCATGAGTGCAAACTATATGTGTGCAAATGAACAATGCAAATGAAGATTAGCAAACCAAGATCTCACTCCTAGGTGGTTAAACCTAAATATCAGGAGCGGAGGCTCTGATACCAATTGAAATCACCTAGAGGGGGGTGAATAGGTGATAATGCTAATCTAATGAACTTAATGTGGGATTTAAAAACTAATTGCAATTACAAGAGATGCACACTCAAACAAGCCAAGCAAGTAAATATGAATGAACAATATGAATAGATGCAAGGCACAATATATAGAGAGAGAGAGTAAGAGCCAAGGGATCAAGCGCAAACAACAAGATATGTTTCGAGGTTCGAGCACCCAGCTCTACATCCCCGCCTTCACCCAGAAGGATTTTAAGTCCACTAGCTTGTCCACAAAGGACTCCCACTAAGGGAACCTCCACCGAGGATTTGGGGCAATACAATCACAAGGAGTACCCAACTCCTCTCCTTACAAACACAACCTCCTCCTTGAGGCACAACTCCAAGCCAACAAACAATCACCTCACAACTAGAGGGATTAGTACAAAGCTACACAAGGATCACCTCACAAATTAAGGGATACAACCCAAAGGCACAAAGCCAAGCAAGAATTGGGTTTACAACTTGGTGGTCTAAACAACAACCACAAACAATTTCTTTTCCCACACAAAGATCCTATAGAATGAGATAGTAGATGTAGCTCAAGTGTGGAGAAAACCAAAGGAATGGAAATCAAAAACTCAAAGAAAATCTTTGGGAAAAACTAGAAACCAAGATGAAGAAATTGAATCAAACACTTTTCCCAAAAACCCTTTCTTGATTTTCCAAACCCTAGCAAAAACACCAAATAGATTGTTCAATTAAAAACCCAAAAATTTCTTTTGATTGCTGTGAAAACACTAGAGAGTCAGGAAAAATTAGCACCAAAAATCTTAGAGAAAACCTCTCTTCAATAGGGTATTTATAGCCCAAACAGAAAACTAGCCGTTTAGGCTGATCTGGCAGCCTGACAGGCGGGCGGTCGACCGCCAACGGTCATAAATATGACCGTTGGGCAAACTCGGCCGACCGCCCGGCCGACCGCCCAGATACAGAGAGCAGACTTCTCTGTCCGGTCGACCGCTCGGTCGACCGCCCAGATACAGAGAGCAAGGCTCTCTGATCCGGTCGACCGACCGGCCGACCGGCCCTGTGTCTGACAAACGTGCACAGGGCTGTGCACGTCAGTCGACCGCAACGGTCGACTGGCCCTTGGTTCGGTCGACCATTGCGGTCAACCGACCTGGCCTATCAGCCACAGTCTGGGTCAGAAACTGGGTTTAAAAATATTTCTAAAAATCTTTTATCTCCTCTAAAAAATCCTCAAAAATAGTTTTAACATTTTGCATTGATATATAAACATGTGATAAACATTACAACTCAAATATCAAGCATATGAAACTATTTTTGTGTTTCAACATTTTTACCAAAAATCAAAATCTATATTTTTTAAAACTTGGATTTTTGAATTGAAAATACATTTTTTCCAAAACTTATCCAATTACAAAAACATGATATTAAACAACATTTAGGCATGATGTATATGGATATAATCCTATATACATGAAACATATATATATATATCCATGTTTTTGACTTTAATTCCAAAATATGTTTTGTTAAAAATACCAAAACATAAAACACATGAATAAGTAAGTCAAAACTAAGTTTGTCTAAGAAGTTGAAGCATGCATGTATATAGAACAAATCTAATATACATTAAACCATGTAAACTTGTTTTGAATCTATCTATTCATGCAAACCAAGATCGGTTAAACCAAAAATGGAAAAACCGATAACCAATATTCAAAACATGAAACGTGTGTGTTGTGAACTTGAGCATATCATACTATTCTAATCTTTACAATTTGGATCTAAACACAAAACTAAACTATGGTACCGATGTCTACTTGTAGAGCGCCGTCTCCAAGCCGACTCGATCCAAAACTCCTTGATCCACCGAGCAAGTGCTATATATGATCTTTGACGCTAAGGCTCTTGAATCAACATGTGAAAGCTTCCAAATCATCTTGTTGAAGCTAATCACCTACTAATAACTTGATTAATGGTCTGAAACTAAAATCACAAGATTATTAGTACACATAACTATATGAGTTAATCAACATCAAAACTAGAGTGGAAGGCTTCTGGGCCAACAAATGTGACTCACTTAGATCTCAACTTAATCTTGTTTTAAAAGAAAATGAATTGTTGAAATCTAAAAATGATAGTAATAACGTTTTGAAGAAAAATGAAAAATTATCTTCAAAAGTTGAACTCGTTTTAAGAGATAATGATTCTTTAAAAAGAGAAATTGATTTTATTTCAAAAGAATTAGAAATTTGTTTAAAGAAAAATAAATCTTTGAAAAATGATATTGTTTCACTTGTTTGCCATGCTAGGGTAGTTTCACCTAGATCACCCCTTGCATGCTCCACTTCTTCTATAATTAAAATGATATAAATTTATTGAAGAAGAGTGTAGATTGTTTGGGCTCCACCTTGAGCCAATGTGTTGTGGGCCATACACGTTTGGAATCTTTGTTTCGAAAGAAACAAGTTCCATCTTTTCATGCACACCCTCCACGGCATACACATGCTTCCCACGGTCACCACCATCACGCATTGTATGCTCATGTGTACACATGTACACATTGTGGACGTAAGGGCCACCTTGCTAAATTTTATTTTGATAGATTACATGATGTAAATTTAGCAAATAAGTTTGTTTGGGTTAGAGAAGGTGCTAACCCCCATGGACCCAAAAGAGTATGGGTCCCAAAGACCACCCCTCTTGTTTATGATGTAGGTGTGGGCTCTCACATGACGTGAGAGTAGCGGTACCTTGGAGTGGATGCGTTCTGTGCTTAAAGAAAACTTTTTGGATGCATCACTTTCAAGGGAGGTTTGGTGGGAAGACCACCATGTTTTGGAGACAAGGAGAGTTGCCTTCTAGGTTTTGGTAACGATTCCTAACTCCTTATTATTGTTTACATGCCTTCCATTTAATTGTTTATAGCATGTTTTATTGTTTAGTGATTATCATGTAAATACCATGTTTATTAGACCATTGACATATATGTATAACATTTGAGACACCCATGTTTAATATGGATCATTATTTTTTATGTTCTCACTATTGTTTAGCTATCATGTTTATCATAACTCTAATAACATGTGGATTGACATAATAATCATGTTTATGTTTTTCATGATTATTTATATCTTATTTTGATGCTTCATGATTTGAATATATGTTTAAATGTTAGTTTTCATTAAGACTAGGTATATACTTGTGCATATAGTGGGCCACAAATAAATCTATATATGTTTGAGCTTGAATGCTTATTTGTTCCCATTAGATGTGCTAGTATAGTCTAGTTTTGATGATCCATGCATTTTAAACTTGTATTCCCATTTTGGTTCTGTTTTATGATCATGTGTTTTATTTCATGTATATGTCTATTTTGCCAAACTTTAAGATATACATGTATACCCCTTGAGTCATTTGCTTTTCATGCAAATCTATACATATGGACTCAATTGTGTTTAGGGATATGTATGTATACTTTTTGTGTTGACAAATCAAACATATATCTTGAAATGAAATTTGTTTTAATGGAAATTTAGTTTTTCATGTTTTCATGTGTTTATGTTTAACTTCATGTATATGTCCATTTTATCCAAATTATTGTTATACATATACATCCTTTTGAGCCACGTGCCTTCATGCATATATCTTTGTGGACTCGTTGTGTTTGGATATGTATGTATACTTTAGTTTGTATAGGACATACATATACCTTGAAGTTTAAATAGTTTTGATGATTTTCATGTTTTCGTGTTTTAAGGAATATTGAACTTAATTGCCATTTTTCATGATTATATGTTTTACATAACACTTGCACACTCACCTCTTTTAAAATGTTTCTCATGATTGTGTTTTCATGAGTATGTATGAGCTTAATGGATTTTGAGTGTTTTAGTGCCATGTGATGCACATGTGTTTCATGAAAAATATTTTTGTTTTATTCCTTACTTGAAGGATTTTGTACTAGTTAACAAGTTTTTCATTTGACTAGTTCGTATTCTTCATATGGTAGAGTTTTCAAACAAACCTTATTTTTCAAATCTATTTTTTTGAAAACCCCTACCATCCAAGGGCGGTTGGTTGGGAGATCATGCCATGTATACCCTTCTTGAATATCTTTTAAACTTGTGCATGAATGGGTGGTAGGATATGAGGTATACACTTGACATTATTGTTATTTCAATTGGTATAATTGGAGTCTTTCAATTGGTATCAATATTGATATTTTTGTATACTCATATATAATTTTTTGTATATGTATGCTTGCACTTGAAATAGTATCAATTTCAATTGGTATCTACTTTTCATACATATATATGTTTTATTTGTGCTTATTATATCCCTACATCTTTAAGCACAAAATTTTGTTTATGCTAAAGCTTGAGTTTGAACTTTGTTTCAATTGATTCAATTTTCAATTGGTATCTCATTTCAAGCCTACGCATTGTTTTAGTTGGTATTTCATAAAGGGGGAGAAAATTTGTTTTTGTATTTCAATTGATATTTGATTTCCACTCCCTTGCTTTATGATTGAAAATATTGAATTTTCATTTTGATATCATTTGCTTTTAAAGAATAATAATTTCAATTGGTATCAAGATTTATGTTTAGGAATTCAATGTTTATAATGTTTAAATTTTTATTGATATCAAGATGCACTACTTTGACACATTCTTAATTGGTATCAAATTTATTTTATTGAGAAAATTTAAAAATTTTGTTTAAAGAAAATATTCAAAAGTTTTGATTTGTATTGCCTATATGCAAGGAGAGCTTAATATCTCTTCTACATATAGATTAATGATGAGTGTATCTTATATTGAAGAGCTTGACAACTTCTTCTTTATGTGGTACACGTGTGTAGGGGGAGCTTCACATCTCCTCTTATGCATTGCATAGTATACGTTATGTGAATTAGGGCTTGTCATCCCTCCTTCATGTAATATATCTATGTAGGGAAGCTTCACATCTTCCTCTTCATGAATGTATATAGCATATACCATTTATTTATTGATCTAAGTTTACTTTCAATTGGTATCAAGATGCTACTTTGACATATTTTCAATTGATATCTTAATTGATTGTCACCCCTATTTGGTTTTTGTTTTTGTTTTAGACAAAAAGGGGGAGAACATTGTTTTTATTATTTTTGATCCCTTTGTTGATTCTTTGTTTCGAACAAAAAGGGGAGAAAAATTTATTGTTTTGGTTTTTACCCCTTTGTTGATGATTGACAAAAAGGGAGAGAAAGATTTTGAGTTTGAGTTTTATATATGCATATTTATGTTTTGCATATATTAAGTTTAATTTAGTTTAAGTTTAATTGGTATCTAATGTTTTGTTTTTGACAATTTCATTGGTATCTAGAGCTTTTTATTGTTTATGCATATCTATGCATGTTGTTTATGCATATCTATGCATATTTTCATGTTTAATATTCATTGCATATTTATATTTATTTGTTTATGCATGAGTTAAGGGGGAGCTTCTTTGAAGCTTAACTTTAATCTATGCATATATAACTCCATGAGTTTTGTCATCATCAAAAAGGGGAGATTGTTGGCCCAGAGGCCTTCCTCTCTAGTTTTGATGATGATTAACTCATGTAGTTATGTTTACTAATAATCTTGTGATTTTAGTTACAGATCATTGATCAAGATATTAGTTGGTGATTGCTTCAAAAAGAGGTGTTTGGAAGCCTTTAACTTGGTGATTCCCGAGCCTGAGCATCAAGATCATACATAGCCTAGCTCGTGGATCACGGTTTGGATCGAGTCTACTTGAAGATGGAAGATCGTCAAGAAGACTTAGGTATCCTAGTGTTTAGTGTGTTTTAGATCCATTTGTAAAGATAAGAATAGTTGATATGCTCAAGTACACAACACACACGTTTTATGGATATTGGTTTTACGATTTTTAGTTTAACCGACATTTGTTTTCATGAATAGTAGATCAAAACAAGTTTAATTGGTTTATGTATAGTAGTTTCATTCTATACATGCATGCTTAAACTTCTTAGACAAACTTATTTTGACTTTCCTATTCATGTATTGAAAAATACAAGTTTGATAAAATACAAGTTTTAGTTTTTGGTAAAAATGTTTAAACACAAAAATAGTTCATATTGCTTGATATTTGAGTTGAAATTTTTATCATATGTTTATATATCAATGCAAAATGATAAAACTATTTTGGGAATTTTTACAAGATTTATGAGATTTATTAGAAATATTTTTAACATGTTTTTCTGACCCAGAACAGTGACTGACAGGCCAGGTCGGCCGACCGCACGGTCGACCGAACCAAGGGCCGGTCGACCGTGCGGTCGACCGACGTGCACAGAGCTGTGCACGTCTGGCAGCACAGTGGGCCGGTCGACCGGGCGGTCGACCGGACCAGAGAGCCTTGCTCTCTGTATCTGGGCGGTCGACCGGGATTGCCCAACGGTCATATTTATGACCGTTGGCGGTCGACCGGCCGGTCGACCGCCAGCCTGTCAGGCTGCCAGATCAGCCTAACGGCTAGTTTTCTGTTTGGCCTATAAATACCCCATTTCTTTAGGGTTTTGGCTAAGATTTTCTGAGTTAATTTTTCCCTGCTTTCTGGTTTTAAAAAGAAATTTTCAAAAGAGTTTAAAGAGAAAAAAGATTCATTTTGTTTGTTTTAAGTGTTTTGTTATTTTCAAAGGAAATAGGTATTTGGGAAATTGTTTTATTGTTCTTCATTTCAATATCTATTTGGTATTTTCCCAAGAGTATTTCTTTGATCAAAACACTTAATTTTCCACACTTAAGCTTATCTTCTATCCTATTCTATTAGGATCTTGTTTTTGTAGAAAAGAGGAAAAAGAGATTGTTTGAGGTTGTTGAGCCTCCAAGTTATAAACACCCTTACTTTTGTTGTATCCCTCTTTGGTAGAGGTTGATCGGGTGATTGGTTTGCTCCCTCTTTGGTAGAGGTTGAGTTGGTTGGTTTGCTCCCTCTAGTGAGAGGTGGAGTTTGGTTTGTAAACCCTCTTCGGGTTGTTGTTTGGCTACGGGCCTACCCCTCGGTTGTGAGGCGGTGTTTGAGAGAGGAGTTCGGTACTCCCTTGTTGTAAAAATTCTCCTCGGTGGAGGTTCCCTCGGTGGGAGTCCTCGGTGGACAAGATAGTGGATTAGAAATCCTTCTCGGTGAAGGCGGGGACGTAGAGCTAGGGGCTCGAACCTCGAAACATATCTTTGTGTTTGCGTTTGATCAATTGTCTCTCTAACTCTCTCTCTTTTATTTGCGCAAAGCATCATTCATTCATTCATATCTTATTGCTTGCATTTGTGCCTTGCATTATTTCATAATGTTCATCTTTATATGCTTGGCTTGCTTGTGTGTGCCTCACTTATACTTAACCACAAGAGCTTCATATAGCACCTCAACCCTTATCTAGGGGAATCAAGAGGAGTTAGTCCAGAGCCCTTCACGGGGAATTCGGCTACACTTGTTTGTTGTACTAAGTGTGTTGCAAAATAGTTTTTAGCTTCTGCATTTAGTTTCTAGATTAGCCATATCACCTATTCACCCCCCCTCTAGGTGATTTTCAATTTTTCCCGTATACTGAGCAATCAAGAGAGCTTTGGATTGCACAATAATCAAGATATTCATTATAGGATTTGCGCTTATACAAAATTAACTATCAGCACAATGATTATAATTTAATCACCAGGAAGAAAATAATTAGTGAATTTTAGGGATAAGTTTTGTAATATCCCCTATTTAATAATATCATATTATTATTTTTAAATATTTACCTGATTCTACATATTATCTTATATTATTAATTAACTTGATTTAGTATCATTATTAGTGTTATTATTATTTTCATCCAAGCCCGATAAGTTTAGCCTATTCTCCTTTTCCTTTTATTTGCTTTTCCTTTTTATGCTAGGCCCACTTTGCACAGCCCTTAAAAAAAAATTCTCAGGCCTTTCTGGCCTGGCTAGGCCGGGCTGGGCTGTAGGGAAGCACTGAACAGGGCCCTTGGGCCCTATTTGAAAAAAAAAAAAGAAAACAAGAAATTTCAGACCAGGCCTGGGCCTGGCCTACTCCGGCCTGGGACTGAGATGGGCCTGGGCTGCAGGTTAAAAAAAACAAAAAAAAAAGAAAGAAAGAAAGAAAGAAGAAAGAAAGAAAGAAGAAAGAAAGAAAGAAGAATTTCATATTAAAATAATTAGTTAAAAATATCACAAAAATAGAGAAAAATATAAATAATAGTCTATAACACTTCTAGTTTCTATGATAAAATTTTAAACTAATATCAATATAAATTAACTCAAATCATCCACTTTAAAGCTATTTTCCTTAATGGTAAATTTAGACCCGTTAAGTATTTTAATGGTTTAAAGCCTATTAAAAATCTAACAAAAAATTAGAAAACTAAAACTACTAACTTTATTAGACCCAGAAGATCATATTCTTAACTCCCAAACTAACTAATTAAGGTTAAAACTTCTTAAAACTCTCAAGTAAAATATCCTTTTAAAAATTGTAACAATTTTTATTGAAATGAACCATGTAGATTTATCGGGCCTTATGATTTTTAAAAGGATATTTTACTTGAGAGTTAATCATGGTTAATTAGTTTAGGGGTTAAGAATATGATCTTCTGGGTCTAATAAAGTTAGTAGGTTTAGTTTAAACCAATTTCTAATTTTTTGTTAGATTTTTAATAAGTTTTAAACCATTGAAATACTTAACGGGTCTTAATTTACCATTAAGGAAAATAGCTTTAAAGTGGAAGGTTTGAGTTAATTTATATTTGTATTAGTCTAAAATTTTTATCATAGAAAGTAGAAGTGTTGTAAACTATTATTTATATTTTTTCTATTTTTTTGATACTTTTAACTGATTATTTTAATATGAAATTTTCTTTCTTTCTTTTTATTTAACCTGCAGCCCAGGTCCATCTCAGGCCCAGGCCAGACCAGGCCTGGTCTGAAATTTCTTGTTTTCTTTTTATTTATTTTTTTTAAAACAGGGCCCAAGGGCCCTGTTCTGGGCTTCCTTGCAGCCCAGCCTAGTCAGGCTAGAAAGGCCTGAGAAATTTTTTTAAAATGTTGTGGCTACTGCGCAGTGGGCTGGCCCAGCCCACTGCGCAGCCTAGGCTGCTTGCTCCCAGGCCAGGGTGCGGGTCTACACCAGGGCTGTGCGACCTTGCACAGACCCGTGTGGGTCTGTGCAGGCCTGCTCTTGGCCATGGCCGAGAGCAGGGAACAATTTCCTTTTTTTTTCTTTTTTTGATTTGCAATCCTTTGTTGTAAAAATCCCAAAAAATATTTAAATTAAAATATGGGTTGGTATATCTTCATATGTATTTTAGTTGAATTTTAGATTGAGTTTTGATGTATAAAAATATTCATGGAGATCATGGTATAGACATATTTAATAATCTTTTTATATTAAATAAATTGTGAAAAGATAGATTACTTACTTGGATTTTGATCTCCCCTATCATGTTCCTCAATCTCTGCACTTCAAGATGCTTGTTCATGCTCCGCTTGAGGAGAAAAGAAAGAAGGAGGTAGGAAGAGTTGGGTCATGATTTTTCTTTGGAGTAGAAAAAATAAGTAGTTTAGGCTTTTTATAGATTATTAGGGATTTAAAAGAAAACAAAATTTCAGTTGAGTTTAAATTGTTTGATTTAGTAATTAGGATTAGGATTAATTAAGGTTATGATTTTAAAACTAAGATTTGGATTTGGGTAAGTTAGGATAGATATGATTATTGTTAGAATTTAGATTAGGATTAGTTAAGATTTAAGAAAAGATTTGATAAGATAGGATTTGGATTAGGATTAGGATTAGGTAGTTAAGACCTAGGATTTGAATTAAGATAGGATTATGAGAATTTGAGTTTTGGTTTATAGGTTATATTTGGGCTTTAGTTAAAAAAAAATAAGTAATATGAAGAATAAGAAAAATAGAGAGTGGGCTTGCGACTTAGTTTTTAGGCTTAAAGAAAAATAGAAAAATGAGAAAAAATAAGTCAGTGGGCTTAGCTCATGTGGGCTTAGCATAAAAAGGAAAAGAAAATAAAAGAAAAAGGGGAATGGGCTGAGCTTATTGGGCTTAGATGAAAATAATAATAATAATACTAATAATGATACTAAATTAAGTTAATTAATAATAATAAGATAATATGTAGAATCAGGTAAATATTTAAAAATAATAATACGATATTATTAAATAGGGGATATTACAAGGTTTTTTTTTGAAAGAAAATCTTTGGGATAAATTGAAAGAGAAAAAGTGTATACAACTAATGGGGTGTGGGCATAAAGTCATGGTTCCACAAACCTTTAAATCCTAGACTAATTCATAATGTAGTTTATGTCATTATTGTTTTAAACTCGATACTTGTTGCACCAGTACAGAAAAAGGATACCATGTCGGTTTAAAACTGTCGTGATAAACTATAGACGTCGGTTTAGAAAACGATGTATATGCGGGCGACATAAAAAGTCCACGTCAGCTAGTAACCGACATGGAATATCACTTATAGTTGAAAATAATTTATTTTCCAGGTGGAAAATTTTTATTTTCCACATCGGCCGAAATAGTGAGTTGGTTAGTTTAACGGTGTAGAATATTTGAAATCTAGCAAAAATTGTTGTGTTTGGGTTTTTAAGTGTTTAGATCATGTTAAAATAGTCAGATCGAGAATTTATATGTCCAAAGACGTAGGTCTAAGCAATATATTATTTTTGATCGTCTATTTTGTGCCTACTTAATGGATAGGCAAAAAGTATTCAAATTAATGATTTTTGCTTTTTAATTAGTTGAAATAATATAGATCATCTTCAATGTAATGGATCTTTCATTTGGATGTCGTAGGACTGTATTTGAGTGGGAAGGATTTGACCTTGAATCCTTTCGGATTGACACAAGTCTCTCTCTCTCTCTCTCTCTCTCTCTCTCTCTCTTTATATATATATATATATATGGGGTTACTGTACCTCAACCGACAGCTGAGAGAGTTTCTCAGCCAGCGGGATGTGGCAACATAATAGCCACGAAATTGACAATAATTTTGGCGGACAAAAAACCAAAGAAATCCCGCCTGAATTACTATCAGTCACTTCAACAGTGGCATTGACGAAAATACCCTCCCTCACAACTTTTTACCGTATGTAAAACATTTCCTTTCAAAAAAATTTACAGATCTAAATTTTCAGTTGATCATTCTGAAGAGATTAGTGGTATTGTTTCACAATATTTCTTAGTTTTTTAAAAATATATTTGCTACATATGGCGCCAAAGAAATCATCCACGGAAAAAGGTAATGGGAAAAAAAAGCAAATTTTTTTTAGGGTTTGTAAATTTTAATAGTTATATTTTTTTCAGATTTGATTCCATTTCTTTCAGTTTTTTTTGAAAACTTGCGATCATGGTCGTAAATAAGAGAGAGATTCGCAAACTTGAGATTATGAATCGCTTTTTAAATTTATAAATTTTGTAACACAGCGACAAAGGTCCAATTTTTTCTAGTTTTTTCATTCCCTTTTCCATCGACCTGGGTCACAGTTGTTTGAATTAGCATTGTAGATGTATGCGACCTTGGTCGTAGCGTTTTAAAAATTATTTATTTTTTTATTCCCTTTTCTGACGACCTGGGTCGCAGTTGTTCCAATTAGCTTTGTAGATGTATCCGACTTTGGTCGCAGAGTTTTAAAAATTATTTGTTTTTCATTCGCTTTTCTGACGACTTGGGTCGTAATTGTTTGAATTAGCCTTCTAGATGTAGGCGACCTTGGTCGCAGAGTTTTAAAAATTATTTGTTTGTTCCTTCCCTTTTCTATCAACCTGGGTCACAGTTGTTTGAATTAGCCTTCTAGATGTAGGTGACCTTGGTCGCAGAGTTTTAAAAATTATTTGTTTGTTCCTTCCTTTTCTGTCGACCTTGCAGCAGAGTTTTAAAAATTATTTTTTTTCATTCTCTTTTCTGACGACATGGGTCGCAGTTGTTTGAATTAGCCTTCTAGATGTAGGCGACCTTGGTCACAGAGTTTTAAAAATTATTTGAGATGTCGTAATGTTGCCGTTCAATCTCTCCTTGTTGGGGGTATGGTCGCAGTCTGTTACCTAGGTTACCGTGATTGAATATTGTGACCTTGTCGCTGTATGATGATGCAAAGGTCACCTTATGGTAAATTTTTTAGATTTATTACAAAATTGCAGTGCGACTTTAGTCGCAATTTATTATATTCTACTAAATTGGATTAACTGGACACTAATATATTACACTGCGACCTTGGTCGATGTACGATATAATTGGTGAATTATTTTGTTTAATTAGAAAATTGCGACCGGAGTCGCCGTGTAAAATATCAATCGACCTAGATCGTAGTGAATTATAATTTATTAAATTCTGTTGTGACTAAGGTCGCAGTCTTATTTTCTTTTATTTTTTAAAATAAACATTAAACTAATGTTTTAATGTTTCGTCATCTATAGGTAAACAACAAGTGAAGGTTCGTCCTCTGAGATCGAGCCTAAAGCCTATGTGCGGATTCATTAGGAAATTCAAAAAGCACATTCAGGACGATTTCATAGATGCGATGAAGAAGACCCCGTTTGGCCTAATCTTTATGGCCTTCTACAATGAGAAATTTGGAGGTGAAAAAGGTCTGAAATCAAACATCAGTGTACTGAGAATTATAGACTAGTATGATAGGGATACAAGGATCTTTAGAATTGGGGGCAAACAAATTGAGTTAACAGTGGAGGATGTTGCCTTAACTTTTGGTCTACCTATCAATGGGGCGGATTTTATTATGAATAAGACGTGTACAATGAAGGACAAAGGGGTTATAAAATATTATTTTTCTAATATAAAGAAGATCACGAAAGTATCCATTGAAGAAGTTTTGGATGATCTTCTGATCAAGAAAAGAAGAAAGAGTGAATTAGATGTGACCAAGGATGAACAGCTTGAGCAGCAAGTGACTTTAAATGAAATTATAAGAGACAGATAAAGACTTGCAGCTCAAGACTTTACGACAATAATCATCCTATATATGTTGGCCACTCTATTCTTTTCTGGCAGTAAATGCACGGTGCCGTGGTATATTGTGGAACAGATTGCTAATATGCAGCTGATGAGGACAATATGCTGGGTTAAAGCTGTTTGGCAATTCCTAATTGAGTCAATGGACATTTTCAGGCACACCACGTACGAGCTGCAAGGATGCTCCGTGCAAATTATTGTAAGTGTGAATATCATATTTTATAAACATTGTATGAAATTTCCTTATATCTTGTGAATATTTGTGTAAACTAATGTAATTATGCATTTTACAGTATTGGCTCTGTGAAAGGGCTCTTATTTTTGAGCCGAGGTCTGGTTTGGAGGACAAAACCCCACACGCAGTAAGATGGGACCTCCAAAATATTAGCAGAATTCTGCTTGAACTTGATCTAAATGAGTTTGATGAACATATCGTAAGTTTTTAAATATTAGCGACTATATATTGTTGATTAAAATTTTATACATTAAAATGGAGTGCGACCTCGGCCACAGTTCAATTTATGTGCGGCACATAAATTGTGGGCGACATTGTGTGCGACCGACCATGGTCGCATTTATGTGCAGCACATTGTGTGCGACCATGGTCGCATTTCCTTGATAAGTCGTTATAACTAAACTGCGACCATGGTCGCAGTTATATTTATTCCATTGATATGTGCTGCGACCATGGTCGCAGTAAGGATTTATTTATCTGATTTAATGCTTATAACTGCGACCTAGGTCGCAGTTCCTTATTAGCTATTTTGTAGGCTATCAAAAAGATAAAAAAAATTACTTAAGATAAAGCCTCAGACGCGAACCTCCCAGATGCGGAGATAGCTTCCAGCCTCAGATGCGAACCTCCCAGACGCGAACTTCCCAAATGACCTTGCGTTCCAATGTCAAACGCGGAGGTCGCCAAATGCGGACCTCGCGTTCCAATATCAGACGCGGAGGTCGCCAGACGCGAACCTCGCGTCCTTTCTCAGTCAAACGCGGAGCTCGCCAGACGGGGACCTCGCATCCTTTGTCAGACGCGAAAGTCGTCAGGCGCCAAGGTCGCGTTTCAACTCAAACGCGAGCCTGAGTAGCTCCGCGTTCTAACACAGACGCGAGCCTGTGAGCTCCGCGTCTCAACGTCAAAGCGAGGTCCGCATCCAGCGCGAGACCGCATTTCTGCTATAACTGACAGCCACGAACTTAGTCAGTTACACCCCATTTTCTCTCCACATAATAGGGATTAAGTTCCCATTATGGAGAGATTTAAGGGGTTGGTTACACCGCCTCTCATTATGGAGAGATTTAAGGGATTGGTTACACCCCAATTCTTCTATAAATAGCTATGAATAGCTAGAGAAGAAAGAGGACCCGGGGGGGACCTCTCTAAGGGACCCAGGGGGAGGAGACCTCTTCTAAAAGGGCTGAGCAGGAGAGTCCCGATGGAGGAATCCAAGAAGCCATGGGCCAGAGTTCGGCCTCGAAGTTCTTGTAGCCTGAGAAGAGTTCAACTCTTTCTGTTAACTTATTGAGTTCAAATTCTCTAAATCGCTTTGAGATTCCATTACTGATAGGAGCTGTGCTACTCCACCAGTAGATCCAAAGAGAGGATTTCCAAGAGATCATAACGTTTGGCCGGTCAACAGAGAACAAGACTCACTCTCCACCGCCACGTGAAGAACCCAGCTTTAAATAAAGAGGAGAATCAACCCTGAGATTCCCTCTCTTTTGTAATCGGATGGTATCCGTTGTAATCTTCTATTCAATCAAAAGAATTTTGCAATTGTGATCTTTTTCCGACGCGTAAAAAAGATGGCGACTCCGCTGGGGAAATTTTGTCATTCTCAACCAACGAAAAGTAGTGGCGCAAGCCGACGTCGGATGCTTAGATCCACAGTCGAATCTCTTATGATCGAATTCGACCAAGAGAAGTTGAACTCCCCCAAAGCTTCAGGAGTCTCCTGTGGAGACAATGTGGTCAGCCCCAACGTCTCTTCAGAGACCCGCACCATGACCCACGGTTAAGATGGCAATAGAGACCAATCTCTCCATCCTTTTATCAAGGCACTTCCAGTTTCGGATGCCAGAGTTCTCAACAACCTCTTCGATTCAAGCGGAATGCCGAGAGACGGCGAAGGCATTGCACTCATCGTCAGCAGACAGGAGTGGCTGCAACAGTATATGTGGCCTGCATCAATGTCTCCTACGAGACCTGTGAGGCCAATGATGATGAAGGCAAATCTCGCCGCAAAACTCCTCCCAAGGCTCAGCAAATCCAATTTGCAGGGGGTTCGCATCACCTCCTGCGAGCCAAACGGATTGCTGATCTTCGACAAAGACGCCAAGTTCATCATCAGCAAACAGAGCTCGCTTCCACCCCCGCGTTTCGACACCAAATGCGAAGTTCGCTTTCAGCCCCGCATTTCTATAACAAAACGCGATGCTCGCGTTCACGAGCTGCGCGTTTCGGCGCCAAAATGTGAAGTTCGCGTCCAGCCTCAAGCTGTGCCAAAACGCGAGAACGCGCAACCCACGTTTAGCCCAAGGCCGCGCCAGGACATGACCTTAGCGTGCGAGAGTCGCTGACAGTGTTAAAAGATGACCTTCGCATTTCTATTCAAAAGCGCAAGACACGCGTTTAGCAGGAGGCTACGCCAGAATGAGATCATCGCGTTTCACTTCAGAAATGCGAGGTTCGCGTTCAGCCCCAGGAGGCCATGTTCAAATATGAACTGAGAAGCTCTCATCCCATGGGTTCGAGTGCCATTGCGAGCAGTTCATCTCGGCGGTGCTCTTTGATTGTCACTGTAACTTTTAGATGACTGAGCTGTCAGTTTTTAGCCTGTAAGGCTTCAAACTCAAACTCCTCCAAGAGACGCAGACCTCGCGTTTCAATGTCAGACGCAGAGGTCGCCAAACGCGAACTTCACGTTCTAATGTCAGAAGCGAAGGTCGCCAGACGCTGATTAGACGGGAAAGGTGTTGTATTATGGAGTGTAAAAGAGCACAAATATATGTATTCAATGGAAAGGAGATAAGGTTTAGAAACAACCTCAAGTGCTTAGATCACTCCACAAATGTATTTGATATGATTAATATACCCTTTCCAATCTCCGTTATAGCATGGGCTATACCGAGTCGATTCTCAGGGAGAGCTTGCGATGGAAGCGTTACGGTTGGTAGTGAAGAAAGAAAACGAAGATTCTTCTTTGTCTTTAAAAGAATGAAACAATCATGGAAAAAGAAATGAAAGAATCGATGGATATGTTCATGATGGAAAAGTGAAAAGAAATTAAAGAAGAGATTGATTTGGTAGTAACACTAAAAGAAAAGAAAACTTTATAAAAGATTTGAAGGTGAGAAAACCATGACTAGCTAACCTTAATACCTTGCTAAAACTTACTAAACTCCGTGATAATGAATGCGTGCCTCATGTTGATTCATCGGCATGGATTTGTCTTGCGTGTTGATCTAATTACTTTCCCACTTGGATGACGGGGGGTTTAACCCATCGAAGAAGAGAAGACCATCCAACTTGCAAGATTAAAGATAACAATCACCCATGAGTTAGTAGTTAGCAAGGTTAGTGGTTAGCTAGTACATGTAGAAAAGTTAGCTACAAGCCATTACAAAATAAAAGCAAAGCATGAATTAAATTGCAAGAAAGCAAAGAAAGAAATAAAGAAAGCAAGTAAACTAGAAAATGCAAGAGTAGAGAGAAGAGAATGGATGAATCCTTGCTTCACAAGTTGTCACTCCTTGATGTACACAAGCTTTCTCTCTCTTACAAACTCTCTCTTTACAAAATTTCTAGGGAAGAAGAAGAGGGTCTAAAGAACTAAAACCTAGAGAAAAACCTATAAAAATTACAAGCATCTACTAATTTCTCCTCTCTTCTCCATTCCGTCCTTTTTTCGCAGGTCCAAGTGCAGTATTTATAGGCCTCAGGAGAAGGATCCAGAACCCAGTTTGTTGGCGCAAAATCTGGGACTCAACTGCCTTATCCTTGCCGCAAAATGGCGGGAAAATCCCGAATTTTGCGGCTCAACTAACTCTGTTGGGTAACAACTTTCTGGTACAGGTTAGTTACGAGGTTGTTATCCACGTGGCCTTCTAGAATCTTGAGTTGTTACGTAGATTTCTCTGGATCCTGGATTCAAATTTGGGCTTTATCTTGGGCTTGGAATTAATCTCTTTAATTATTGCTAATTAAAGTGATTATTGGGCTTTCTCTCATTTCAGTTGTGGACCTGTAAAAATATAGAGAAGATGAGTAAAAATCATATATTTATTTGCAATATGCATGGGAATAATGTGGTAAAATATGCAGAATTGTGTCACAATCACACCCCCACACTTATTCTTTTGCTCGTCCCGAGTAAAACAAAGAAAAGAAAAGAAAAACTATACTACCAATTTTATTACACCACTTTCGCAGGTGACGCGATTGCACTGAGCGTGTGCAACAAGCCGTTAAACCTCTAGGTTACCCTATAGGAGGAGTGTTGTCTCCTGAGGGTTTTCAGCGGATTGCACCTACAAAATCCATAAAGAAAGAAGACAAATGTTAGTATTTTGAAAATTCATTTTGAAAGAGAGACATGTTTTCGAATTATTTTTGCAAAAATATAAGTGATCTAAGGTCATAAGTCCACCTATAATCATTTTTTCTTAAACTTAGTCTCTATGCAAGATCTTGTCTTCAATTAAGGTAAGAATTCAAAATTGGATTGAATATTTTATCTTTCATAAAACCTAGATAATATGCACACCGTGCTCAGTGAAAATTTCTGGGATTTCAACTCCAACCATCAAGCCATTTATTTATATATATTTATTTTCTTTTTCTCTTTTTTCTTCCCTTAGTTTAGGCTTTCTAGTTCACCCATGTAACAAGCCTATAACCGATGACTCCCAAACCAGAAGGTCTTAGGGCACCAGATGAGAAAACATCCCTCGGGTTTAAGGTCTCGAGTGAAAAAGGCCACAAAACTAAGGGGGATTATTCTTTTTGATCACCGTTAGGCGTGAATAATTATGCTTCTTGAGTCATAATTCTCCAGCTTAATGAGTGATGTTTTTCACCGTTAGGCGTGAATAACCATGCTTCTTGAGGCATAATTATCCAGCTTAATAAGTGATGTTTTATTCTTTTTTTTTTATGGCATTTTTGGTCTTTGTCTCCATCCCAAGAAATGTGTAAGTGTAAAGTGCATATTTATCTAAGGTAAAATTCAAGATAAAAATATCTCACCAATTTTACTTACTTAGCCTATAATTTCAAACAAGATCTATTATTTCAACTAGGTTTAAGATGTCATAATTAAGGCTTTCTTAATTTCTAAGATACATCTTAATTTTCTTAAAAATAGATCAAAACTTTGTCTCTTATTTCAAAAAGTTTTTTTTATTTTTTATTTTTTTTCTAAAAAGAAGTGTAAAAGAAAGAAAATCTAAAAACTCTATGTTAGTAAACCCTCCCCCACACTTATTTCATGCATTGTCCTCAATGCATCATGATATATGTATGCATGAAATAGGTAAGAGGTAAGAAACTTTTATTTACAAAAAAAAAAGTGCAAAAAATTATTTACAAAGAATGTATACAAGTATAACCATTACCTAGGCTTTTGGGTCATTTTCCTCTGGCCCGTTTCCCATCATTCCAGTGCGTCTGCTTTCGTGAGCTCAGTTGGGAAACGGTTTGAATTATTTTAGCCTTAGGTATTTCCAGATTCAATTTTTTATTATTATCATTCACCCTCATTCCACCACATTGTTCATTAAAAAATTCCTTATCCCCACTCTCACTCTGAATCTCATCACTTCCAATGTTAAGGAAATTCAGCTCCTCTCCATACAATTCTTCAAAACTAAGGTCAACATCCGGAAGTGGACAATCAGCTAACCTACCCCGAGTTGACTCATCTAGATACATGATCTCATCAACAAACAGGTCTTCAAAGGAAATATCAATCGGAGGTTCGGATATATTCACAGTTGGCTCATTGAAGGTGAAAATATCCAAATCAACTTTCCCCTGTTGAAAGGGTACTCGGATAAGAGAATCACAAGATTTTGACTCATCTTTTGGATCTTCACCTTCTTCCTCACAATTGTTACTAATGAAGCTAACCTCAAATGTTTGATCTTTTGTTTTACGAGGTTGTGTGTGGAAGACATTGTGTTCATGAGTCATGTTACCAAAAGTCAACCTCATTGATCCATTCCGGCAATTAATGATGGCATTTGCAGTAGCCAGGAATGGTCGTCCCAGAATGACCAGAATTTGAGTCCTTTGATTGGAATTTGATACCGGTTTTGTTTCAAGGACTACAAAGTCAACAGGATAAATGAATTCTCCAACTTTGACAAGGACATTATGAATTTCTCCTTGGGTCTAGTGACAGAGCGATCAGCCAACTGGATAGTCATTTGAGTAGGACGGAGATCACCTAACCCCAATTGTTGGTACACAGAGAAAGGCAGGAGATTGATGCTGGCCCCCAAATCAAGAAGTGCCCTATTAATGATAGTCTGTCCTATGATGCATGAAATGGTGGGGCTACCTGGGTCTTTGTATTTAACAGGAGTTGGACCATTGAGTAGCTCAGTGATGGATGATGCTAGGAAGACTTTCTTAGGGACTTGGGTCTTCCTCTTCTTGGTGCACATTTCCTTTAAAAATTTGGCATATGATGGCACTTGTTGTATGGCATCAAGAAGAGGGATATTGATTTGGACCTTATTGAACATTTCTTTTATCTTCTCCATGTGAGCATTTGTCTTGGGATTCTTAAGCCTATTTGGAAATGGTACTACAGGCTTATAGGGTTGCTCATCTACCTTTTCTTTACCCTTGGTTTTTGAAGTGGATGGCTCTGTACTAGAAGATGGTTTGTCAGAAGTTGGTTGCATTGGGACAGGAGGTGTTGGCTTTGGTGCTGGATGAGATGGTTGACTAGAAACCTTATTATCAACTTGTTTACCAGATCTCAGGGTATGAATAGCATGACATTGACTGGGTCCTGAATCTTCCACTTCATTCAAAGGGAAGTGATGTTTGGGATTTGGCACTGGCTGGCTTGGAAGCATACCTTTTTGTCTCTCATTAGCCAATTGCCCTAATTGGACCTGAATTCTATTCATATCCTGTTGATAATGGTTCATTATTGAAGCTTGGTCTTAGTTAAGGATTCTATCATTTTCATCAACTCTGATATTTTATCATCTGAATTGTTCTGGGGTGGATATTGATGATGTGGAGATTGGGATTGGTAGTGTTGGGGGTTTGGATAAGATTGTGATTGTGGTGGACCTTGAGATGGATGAACATATAGTGAATTATGATTGAAACTGGATGTGTGAGACTGAGCATTATATGGATGTGGAAGTGGTGGTCTATGATGCTCAGGACCAGACTGACTCCATGAAAAATTCGGATGGTTCTGCCATCCTGAATTATATATGTTGGAGTATGAGGGTCTGGTAAAAGCTGCATTCATGTTCTCCTGATAAGATTGGGGCTGATACAAAGGACACTCCTCAAAGACATGGTTAAGGTCATGACAGTAGGTGCAACCCGGTTTGATCACAGGTGATGGGTTGACCTGATTTACAACAGAATTTCCCCTAGACTCAAGCAGTTCTATCCTCTTCATCAATTATGTGATCTTGGCTTCTGCGGCTATAGAGGATTCTAGGGAGTGTGTACCAATTCTGGAAGTGGTGGGAGTCGGTTTATCAGGGCATGACTCCCACTGAATGGTTTTCTCAGCTAGAGTTTCAAAGAGATCCCACCCCTGATGTTCATCTTTCTTCAAAAATTCCCCTTGGCACATGGATTCAAGGAGGGTTTTCGTTTGGTAATCTAGACCGTCATAGATAATCTGGCACAGACGCCATTTCTCTATGCCGTGATGAGGACATAGGGCTAGAAGGTCTTTGAAACGCTCAAGATACTTCCAGAAAGGTTCATTTGGTTCCTGCTTGAATTGCATGATATTCTTGCGCATGAGGGCTGTTTTGTGGATAGGATAGAATTTCTTAAGAAAGACCTTTACAAAATCCTCCCACGAAGATATGGAACTGACGGGAAGACTGTAAAGCCACTTCTTAGCTAAATCCTTCAGTGCAAATGGTATAAACCTTAACCTAACAGCATCCTCGGTCAATTGGGAAATTCTCATCATTTGGCATACCTCTTCAAACTCACGAATAAAGAGGTACGCGTCCTCAGACTCAAGACCATGGAATCGGGGAAGTGTATTAATGTATTGCGGTTTCAGCTCAAAGTGATTTCCATTTGGCTCGGGGAGAAGAATGCAGGATGGAAGGGAGGTGCGAATCGGATAAAATCGATCTTGAAGTGAGACGTTGTTTTCCATAATGTCAAGTGGTTGTGTAAGTGCAAGTGTAGAAAGTCTAACAAGTCTTGCAGATTCTGAATTACGGAACCACTCTCGCAAATACAATCACAAACAACGTGCACCGATCACACCAGCGAAAAAGAGAAAATAACAAACAATTAAAAAGAAAAATCAATCCAAGCTTCTAGGATTCCTGGACCTAGACGACTCCTAACTGATTAGATCGTCCACAGGAGGTTTAGTGTAGACTTTGACTATAAGCTAATCAGCTAGGAAAGGGCAAGGTTGGTGGGAGGTTTTCCGTCAGAGACGTTCCTTAATTAAGTAACCAGCAACCTTCGGGCTTTCGGCCCTCAATCCCTTTCCTAGACACTGATTTTACAAAAGTCAATTTCTAACACTTTTCCCCCTTAGGATAATCTCCTAAGTGAGTCCGAATGTCCCTAGGGCCAACGTCTATCAGTTTTTATTTACAAGCTTGGGATTGTGAGTGCGTGAGAAAATGATTTTCGGGCTAAGGAAGAGGTGATAAAATCCCCACCTTATCTTTTTTATGAGTTATGCCCTTAGAATTGATTTGTGCAAGTGTACGATATCAACAAACAAGGTTCACTCAAAGCGTAATTAAATCAAACAAAGAGTGAGTCCTAGTCTAGATGCAATGCGTACGTACCTTGCCTCCAGCACTCTTCAACAGTAAAAGTAAAGGAATTGAAAGACACGTGCCTAGAATGCAAATGTCTAAACAATTTTTAACATTAACAACCAATTTTTTACTGTTGATTATTAAGCAGGAGTATAGTGAAGAATACAGGAAAAAATTATTACAGAAGATGTATTTTGCAGAGAAGCAAGTCCTGCAGAAATTAGGTCAGTAGTGATCTCCTCTTTGCCGCAATTCTGCGGCAAAAACCCAGAATTTGCGGCAATTTGGAGGGATCCTGGTCTCTGCTTTCGAGAGCAGAGGCCCAGGTCCACTTATATGTCACTGCAATGCAAAGGTTCCTGTTTCTTCAACCTGTAACCTGCAACAGAGAAGAAGATTCGTTTAATTCTTCACTTTAAAGAAAATCCGTTGCTCTCCCCGGCAACGGCGCCAAAAATTTGATTAGACGGGAAAGGTGTTGTATTATGGAGTGTAAAAGAGCACAAATATATGTATTCAATGGAAAGGAGATAAGGTTTAGAAACAACCTCAAGTGCTTAGATCACTCCACAAATGTATTTGATATGATTAATATACCCTTTCCAATCTCCGTTATAGCATGGGCTATACCGAGTCGATTCTCAGGGAGAGCTTGCGATGGAAGCGTTACGGTTGGTAGTGAAGAAAGAAAACGAAGATTCTTCTTTGTCTTTAAAGAATGAAACAATCATGGAAAAAGAAATTAAAGAATCGATGGATATGTTCATGATGGAAAAGTGGAAAGAAATTAAAGAAGAGATTGATTTGGTAGTAACACTAAAAGAAAAGAAAACTTTATAAAAGATTTGAAGGTGAGAAAACCATGACTAGCTAACCTTACTACCTTACTAAAACTTACTAAACTCTGTGATAGTGAATGCGTGCCTCATGTTGATTCATCGGCATGGATTTGTCTTGCGTGTTGATCTAATTACTTTCCCACTTGGATGACGGGGGTTTAACCCATCGGAGAAGAGAAGACCATCCAACTTGCAAGATTAAAGATAACAATCACCCATGAGTTAGTAGTTAGCAAGGTTAGTGGTTAGCTAGTACATGTAGAAAAGTTAGCTACAAGCCATTACAAAATAAAAGCAAAGCATGAATTAAATTGCAAGAAAGTAAAGTAAGAAATAAAGAAAGCAAGTAAACTAGAAAATGCAAGAGTAGAGAGAAGAGAATGGATGAATCCTTGCTTCACAAGTTATCACTCCTTGATGTACACAAGCTTTCTCTCTCTTACAAACTCTCTCTTTACAAAATTTCTAGGGAAGAAGAAGAGGGTCTAAAGAACTAAAACCTAGAGAAAAACCTACAAAAATTACAAGCATCTACTAATTTCTCCTCTCTTCTCCATTCCGTCCTTTTTTCGCAGGTCCAAGTGCAGTATTTATAGGCCTCAGGAGAAGGATCCAGAACCCAGTTTGTTGGCGCAAAATCTGGGACTCAACTGCCTTATCCTTGCCGCAAAATGGCGGGAAAATCTCAGATTTTACGGCTCAACTAACTCTGTTGGGTAACAACTTTCTGGTACAGGTTGGTTACGAGGTTGTTATCCACGTGGCCTTCTAGAATCTTGAGTTGTTACGTAGATTTCTCTGGATCCTGGATTCAAATTTGGGCTTTATCTTGGGCTTGGAATTAATCTCTTTAATTATTGCTAATTAAAGTGATTATTGGGCTTTCTCTCATTTCAGTTGTGGACCTGTAAAAATATAGAGAAGATGAGTAAAAATCATATATTTATTTGCAATATGCATGGGAATAATGTGGTAAAATATGCAGAATTGTGTCACAATCAGACGCCGACCTTGCGTCCTTTCTCAGTCAAATGCGGAGGTCGCTTGATGCGGACCTCGCGTTCCAATATCAGACGCGGAGGTCGCCAGACGCGGACCTCGCGTCTTTCTCAGTCAAACACGAAAGTCGCCAGACGCGGACCTCATGTCCTTTTTCTGACATGGAAACACGAGTCTGAGTATAAAGTTTGCTAAAAACCTTGAGGGACTTGGTCCCATCCTCTCCTCCAAAATCTCCTACCAATTCTCATCCACAGAATGGTAAGGCTACAAAAATACTTGTGTTCATCTCCCTAATAAAGTGAACTGAGATTTTTCATGTTAACAATAAACCTCTGACAAGCCAGATTTTTCAATCCCCAGTGGATTCTGTCAAGTTCATATTAAACCTCTGACAATGAAACTCATTAAAAATCCTCGCTGTTATATTAATACTACACTTCTAACAGTGAATTTTACATACCTCTAGGAAATCAATGATTGTCATGTTAATATTAAACCTCTGACAGTTCATTTTAAAATTCCCACCAAAATCCCCTATCAATTCTCTTCCATAGAGTGGTAGGTCCACAAATACAATCATTGTTAAGTTTAATATCAAACCTCTGACAATGAAAAGTTTCAATACTACCCAGTGAGTATAAGCTTCACTTGTCGCTCCTCTACATGGAGTCACAAATCAACTAAATTATCAAGTTAACACTACACCTCTGACATTCCAAACTCCACTTGTCAATTCTCATCAATAGAATGACAAGTCCTCAAAATTGCTCATATCGCAAATCAATGATTGTCAAGTTAACACTACCCCTCTGACATTTCAAACTCCACTTGTCAATTCTCATCAATAGAATGACAAGTCCTCAGAATTGCTCATATCGCAAACCAACTACTATCATGTTAACATTACACCTCTGACAAACTACTGTTATGTTAATACTACACCTCTAATAGAGATTAAGTTGCTGCCAAGTTCAATATTAGACCTCTGACAGTCACTTTTCCTCATGCTTTCATATTGAAGCTGAGATGAGCGATGCTAAGTTTAACATCACACCTCTAGCATCCAATTCTTTGTTAAGTTCAACAATACACCTATGACAATGATTTTCCCTCGAACTTCCGTATCGGAGTCGAGATGACCAATGCTAAGTTTAACATCACACATCTAGCATTACCTCCACTGTCAAGTTTAACACCACCTATGACAGTGATATCTTCAGTCTCCCCAATGAAACTGAAGTTCTTATGGAACTAAGTTAACAGTACACCTCTAGCTCACATCCTTGTCAAGTTAATATCACACCTCTGACAAGATTCAATCTGATCCGTTAAGTTAATATCACACCTCTGACGGTAAAGAAATATTTAGATCCTCAACGGGTCCAGTCTTACTTGTCATTCTCTTCAATAGAATGACAGGTCCACTTAAATTGCTTAAATCGCAAAATCCCATTACTGTTATGTTAAATATTACACCTCTAACAGTAAATCTTTATTTTCTAGGGAAATCAATATTTGTCATGTTAACAATTACCTTTGACAACTCATTCCCTAAAATCCCCTCCAAAATCCCTTACCAATTCCCATCCATGGAATGGCAGGACCACAAAAAGCCTGTGACTATTTTTCCAGTGAAATAATCATAGATCAAATATGCTAAGTTAACATTAAACCTCTAATAGTGATTTCCCTCAATTTCTCCAGTGGAATAAATTACAAATTGAAATTGTCATGTTAACATCACACCTCTGACAGTAATACTTTGATGTATCCCAGGGGGTAAAACTTCAACTTGTCAATTCTCCTCAATAGAATAACAAGTCCACTCAAACTATTGTTATGTTCAAAATCACACCTCTAATTGTAGACAAATCCCGGTCAAGTTAACATCACACCTCTGACCAAATTTTCTCCAATCGCAAAACAAATCCTGGTCAAGTTAACAACACACCTCTGACCAAAATTTCAACTTGTCAGTCCTCTTCAATAGGATGGCGAGTCCACCAAACTGCGTAAATCGCAGAATCTCTCGGTCAAGTTAATACTACACTTCTGACCAAAGTTGCTCATATCGCAAAATCAATCACTGTTAAGTTAATATTACACCTATGACAGTGATCTCCTCGATTTTCTCCGTGAAAATGAGATCTTTCAATGCTAAGTTAAACATCACACCTCTATAATGCATTTCATTGTTAAGTTAACATTATACCTATGACAATGATATTCTCTCAATTTTCTCAGTGAAAATGAGACTTTCGTGGTGCTAAGTTAATATCACACCTCTAGCACACATCTTTGTCAAGTTAATATCACACCTCTGACAATTCAATTTGCTCAAATTGTAAACCCAAACCCGTTACGTTAGCATTACACCTCTGACGGTAAAAATCTTCAAGGATCCTCAACAAATCTAATCTCTCTTGTCATTCTTGTCAATAGAATTACAGGTCCACTTAAATTGTGTAGATAGCAAAATCAATCGCTGTTATGTTAATATCACACTTCTAACAGCAAACTTTCATTCCCAGCAGAGTTCTAGTCATGTTAATACTAAACCTCTGACGATAGACTCTGGCATAAATCCCTAGCGGATCAAACTCCACTTGTTATTCTCATCAATAGAATAGCAAGTCACAAAACTTGTTCAAAACACAAGTCCAGATCTCACTGTCAAGTTAACATCATACCACCGACAGTAACCTTCTCAAATTCCCCCAGTAGAGCTATTTAATTTGCTAAGTTAATATCACACCTCTGGCAATTATAACTCTTCCAAAGAAGCTTTGAGCGTTACCTTCACGTCTCAAGCATAGAGCTGCGACTCATCGAACTTAAGAGTCGAGTCTCATCAGCAAATAAAGGTTACGTCTCTATAGTAATTGAGAGCTACGTCTCTACAGTAATTGAGAGCTGCGTCTCAACTTTGATGAAGTTCGCGTCTACACTTGATCAGTGTGACAGAACCGCGTCTGTGAGAGCTGCGTCCTCTCTCCCCCCAATACAAAGAGTATATCTCTGCTACTGCAATCAGTTCAACAGTACACTGGCAAAGGCAATTGACAACTCTACCAGTTCAACAGTACACCAACAATCAAATTACAAACGATTTGTCTTGGAGGCTTCAAGCATTCAATAGTACACTCACGAAGACCAGAACCCAGGCAAGATCAAGCTCGAGACTGCCTCTCAGTAGAATGCCAGTCTGATTACAGAAAGTCCCGATTCAACTGAAGTCCAAAGTATTCCGAAATCCGTCTCAGTCAACCACGGAGTTTCGAAAACTTTGGAGGGGGCTCTGTAGCCTATCAAAAAGATAAAAAAATTACTTAAGACAAAGCCTCAGACGCGAACCTCCCAGATGCGGAGATAGCTTCCAGCCTCAGATGCGAACCTCCCAGACACGAACTTCCCAGACGCAGACCTTGCGTTCCAATGTCAAACGCGGAAGTCGCCAGATGCGGACCTCGCGTTCCAATATCAGACGCGGAGGTCACCAGACGCGGACCTCGCGTCCTTTCTCAGTCAAACGCGGAGGTCGCCAGACGCGGACCTCGCATCCTTTGTCAGACGTGAAAGTCGTCAGACGCGAAGGTCACGTTTCAACTCAAACGCGAGCCTGAGTAGCTTTGCGTTCTAACACAGACGCGAGCCTGTGAGCTCCGCGTCTCAACGTCAAAGCGAGGTCCGCGTCCAGCGCGAGACCCGCATTTCTGCTATAACTGACAGCCACGAACTTAGTCAGTTATACCCCATTTTCTCTCCACATAATAGGGAATAACTTCCCATTATTAAGAGATTTAAGGGGTTGGTTACACCCCTCTCATTATGGAGAGATTTAAGGGGTTGGTTACACCCCAATTCCTCTATAAATAGCTATGAATAGCTAGAAAAGAAAGAGGACCCCGGGGGGACCTCTCTACGGGACCCGGGGGAGGAGCCTCTTCTAAAAGGGCTGAGGAGGAGAGTCCCGATGGAGGAATCCAAGAAGCCATGGGCAGAGGAGGAGAGCTACCTCAGTAGAGTTCGGCCTTGAAGCTCTTGTAACCTGAGAAGAGTTCAACTCTTTCTGTTAACTTGTTGAGTTCAAGTTCTTTAAATCTCTTTGAGATTTCATTACTGATAGGAGCTGTGCTACTCCACCAGTAGATCCAAAGAGAGGATTCCCAAGAGATCCTGACGTTCGGCCGGTCAACGGAGAACAAGACTCACTCTCCACCGCCACGTGAAGAACCCAGCTTTAAATAAAGAGGAGAATCAACCCTGAGATTCCCTCTCTTTTGTAATCGGATGGTATCCGTTGTAATCTTCTATTCAATCAAAAGAATTTTGCAATTGTGATTTTTTTTCGACGCGTACATATTTTAGTAACTGTTTCATTCATCTGCGGTACAACTATAAGATTTCTATAAAATTTCAGTTTATTTTTTTTCAGATTTTGTGTCGAATGGCCAACATCTCTAATGATGAAAGAAATATGATTGGCCTTCATGTTTAAGGAGGAGACGAAGAAGAAGAAGAAGAAGAAGATACACATAACAAAGCTAACATCCCGGCGGAAACAGAACCAGAACCGGCCGAAATAGTTGAGGAACGAACAGCTGAACAAGAACCAACTATTGCAAGTTATTTGCCACCACCACGGGATGAACAAGCTGAAGAAATTGAAGTTTTGAGGAATGAAAATCAGTACTTGAGAGCATATGTTTATCAGCTAGAAAGAAAATTGAAAAAATGGAGATTGAGAAAACACTCAAAGCTGAATTAAAGAAAAAAGAAGAGAGAGAAGAGAGAAGAGAAAATTAAAAAAATAGCATAGGAAATTAAAAGTGAAAGAAGAAGAAGAAGAACTGCTGAAAGCAGCCACTGCTACGGAGGAGAAGGAGAAGGAGAAGAGGAGAAGTGAAGAGGAGGAGAAGGGGAAGAGGAGGAGGGAAGAGGAGGAGAAGGAAAAGGAGAAGAGGAGGAAGGAAGAGGAGGAATAGGAGAAGGAGAAGAGGAGGAAGGTAGAGGAGGAGTAGGGGAAGGAGAAGAGGAGGAAGGTAGAGGAGGAGAAGAAGAGGCAGCTGATGGCGCAGGAAGACAAAAATCGTAAAGTTCTTGATGAGAAAAGGAAGAAAGAGGTGGAAGAGAAGAAGGAGAGGATGAAAGAAGAGGAGAGGAGAAGGAAGGGAGAAGAGGAGAAGAAGCAGAAAAGGATGAGGGAGCAGATGAAGAAGCAGGCAGAAGAGCAGAAGAAAAAAAATGGAAGAGGAGGAATGAAGGATTCTGAATTTAAAGTAACTATTGTTGGGGAAGATTTTCTCACTTTTTCTTTAAATATAACTCAACAGATACTTGAACTCCAAAAAAATAGAGCTTCTGAAGAAAAAATTCAAGAACAGACTCCGGCTCAGAAGCAATCCTTAAAAAGAAAAGTTTTGGATTACTCTAAAGGAATGATAGAAAGGGGAGTCAAAGAACGCAAGCGCGCTGAAAGAGATCGCGATGACTCTAACTTCATTTATCCAAAACAAAGAAAGAAAATTAATGAAGATCCTCTTTGACAGCCTGTGGCTCAGACTTCTGCCACTAGTTTCGTCAACAAACAGATTTCAGACACTCAGCCAAAAACCAGGCAATTGACTGAAACCACTGCATACTGAATTCTATAGCCACATCAACAAGCTCTCATCAAAAATTTCTTGGACAAGGCCTCCTCTGAGTAAGTTAATTAATTTTATTTAAAATCATATCAAAAACTATTAGATATTTATATTAGAATAATATAATTATTAACTTTTTTATTTTTCTTGCAGTTCTACTGCATATCAGGATACTGACAACGGAATAATTGTTGCAAAAAATGACATTGAGGACCTGATGTTCAGTAGAGATTTAGATGCCAATATAATTCATTTCTACATGAAGCCTCTAGAGAAAAGAGGAGAATTAAAAAGTATATTCTTTCGAAGCGAAGTTTGGGTAAACATCTATTTTCTTCTTTACAGTTAATTGAAATATCAATTTTTTAATTAATTTAGTAAATTAAATTTTTGAACATTAAATATTCTACTAGTAGTCTTTACTGCTGATAAGGTATAACGAATGTACTGCGACCTAGGTCGCAGTTGTGGATTTTATTAATCCCTATGAATATCAATTGAGTAATGAAGGTTGCGACCTTGGTCGCAGTTGTAAGCGACAGTCTTAGTCAATAACAACACTGCGACCTCGGCCACAGTGCATGTTAATATAACAGATAGGGTTGCTAAGAAATGCTTAAAAATTAAACATGGATACCGATGATGGCGATCAAGGTCGCAGCGTAAAGTATATTAACCAAAAACACTGCGACCAAGATCGCAATATGTTGTCTTGTCAGAATAACATCTGGTTTTCATATTATTTTTTATACTTTGAATTCATTTTGAATTTAATTTTGTTGTTCACAGCACGGTGTTGTATCTAAAAATAGAGATCTTGAAGATTATTTCATCAAGCAGTTGCTGAAAAACTGGACAATTGATGTGCAGTACATGTTCTTCCCGATCAATCACAAACACAGTTCCAAGGATCCCAAATTTCACTGGACCTTGTTGGTATTTGATTGCCATACACAAGAGTGGATTTTTTATAACTTTTTGGTCCCAGCTAAAAAATCAAGTAGTACATTAAAGCTTTATCAAACAAATGCAAGAACAATGGTGAGTTGATTTTTAAGTTTTCGATTACTGAATACTTGCATTTAATTTGATTAATATTGATATTTTTTTCTATTGACATTGCAGAAAGAAAGGTTATTACAGATTTTTGAAATTGATTTCAATAAATTAATGAAAAACATATATAAAATACGTAAGATGCCACCAACAAGCAAACAGGGTTTTTTTTTATGACATTTACCTAACATATTTTCTACTTTTTTTGAGTACAAAAATCTAATTTCATTTAATGATTTTTCTGTACAATTTTCAATGTTGATTGCGCTGTATATGTATGCAAGTACATGAAAAGTATAGCATTTGGTAGTCCATCAACTATTGATACTGTGACGGCTGTCGATGTACAGAGACTAACAAGCGAGCTTGCATACATGATACTCACAGATAAAGAGTAAAGTTGAGATGAAGAAACAGAAATTATAAGAAGAATGGTATTTGAAGACTGACAATTGACATCATTTTTTAATTATAATATTGTTAATTCATTAATGTACCTCATTTTTTGATAAATGTAAAAATAGATGCAAAAATGGTCTGTTGGTTTTATTAATTTAATTTATAAACATTTTTATACATTTGTTATACAATCCACTGAGATTTCTTTATTTTCATTCTACTGCTGTTACACAGTGCATTTTACTAATTCGCATTGATATTAGAAACAAACATGAGTTTAGCATTTGTACTGCGACCAAAGTCGCAGTCATGACCTGTGGAGTTGCATCATTTCCTTATATTGCGATAATGTAATTGAGACAGTGATCGCGGTCGCAGTTATTGAATCATATATCAGATCGCATTGCGACCGTGGTCGCTTTGTCATAATCGGGACACCAAAGTTTTTATACACATAGCCCTTTATATATGTTTTAATTTTTATTAACTTCATTAATTTATATTAACGTAAACATAATCCTCCCTGTCTTTTTCTACCATAAGATATTAAAACAATAATAATCTTCACGTGTTCAAAGCACAAAGTAACTTCATGTAAAAATATATTAACTTTTTAACTATTTTTGAAAACTGAACAGTCAATTGGAAAGTATACAATTTATGGAAAAAGGCAGAAAATAAATTTGGGACATGTTCACGTCGTTTGAGAGCTTAAACCTTTTAGAATTCCGGGATTAAGAATATATAAAGGGTCATCATTAGAGGATTACAAACATACTAAGTAGGTTTTATTGAAATTCGTCTCTTTCAACATTCGAAAATAGATTCAAAAATATCTTCTCCACTATCTTCACCGGAAAGAAGCTAATCATCTAATGATAATTGGATGTATAGTTTCGAATCGATCCCTCGCTACGGGTCAGAGGATGAGCTTGATACAGACGACCCGTTCTGAAAATTCATTGATGAACCAAAATACTTCTATGAAGAGGAAGAAAGCGAAAAGGAGATTATTGGTAAAGAGGAGGAAGAGGAGGAAAGCGATACGGAAGACGAACACAGTCATAATATTGAGGACGAATCTGATTATGATGGTGATGACGAGGACGAGTAGATTAGCACTTTTAAATTTATATTTTGATTTTATAAATATATAAGCCTGTTTTGTAATGTTAATTGTGTGAATTATAATTTTTATTACTTAATCTTGGTTGAACTGCTGTACCGTTTTCACTAACTTTATTCATGAGGTAGACGCAACATGGAACTACGGTGCCAAGTTCTAAGCCAGAAATTGTCGAAATTGTCGAAGTTCTAAGTTCATTGACAAATATGAACTGCGATCATGGTCGCAGTGTTACTTTATGTTCAGTGGACTAAAGCACAACATAGGGCAAAATTATCGAAATGGATGTTAAAATTAAATAAAAAGGGATACGCTGCGACTATTGTCGCATTAAAAAAAAATAACGTCAGTCAACTGCGACTCTGGTCGCAGTCATGAAACCGGTGTAGACATAGAGAAAGTCAATATTCAAATGGGCAAATATGAATGCGACCATGGTCGCAGTGTTACTTTATGTTCAGTAGACTAAAGCACAACGTAGGGCAAAATTGTCGAAATTAAATTTGAGCAAAATTTTTAACTATATTCAAATGTTATAATAATACCAAGAGATGGAGGACACTTTAAAAGCAACAAACCAATTTCCCCTGCATAGAAACACTGCGACCACGGTCGCGATTATCCCCATACACTGCTTATATTTGCGACCAAAGTCGTTGTCTATGTTAAAGGAACTAAAGGGAAACTATATAGGCCAACTTTGTCACAGTGAAAATCTAAAGTACAACTACTTACAAAAAGTATAGTAGATGTGAAAATTGATATAAAAATCTACTTATAATGATACGTCGGTCGCAGTATGCGACATGAATCTCTCTTCGCTGTGCGACCATGGTCGCAGTTCATGACTGAAGCTGTAAAAATGAACACTTTATTTGTTCTAGATAGACGCAACATGAAACTACTTCTCCTGCAATTAAAAGGAAAAGTAAAATTTGAAAAATAAAACTTTAGAAAGAACTATATAACAGGTTTAATTTAATACCAATAATGGACAACCAGTCCTGTAATAGCCCAGCTCTTGATAGTTTTCCACATTTTCGATGCTTCACTTCCTTCTGAGATGGAGAATCTTCAAAACTAGACTTAAGCCTGGATGCAGCTCTAGGTCTCCTCTTGATCGATACAGGACCAATTGGATCGTGTATAGTCAATTCTTGACCATCTCGCAGAACAACGACAGATCCACTGGAACCAATATTAGTTTTAGACTGTGATGATTGATAATTTGCTGACATGGCTTTGTATTCACTACTGGTTTCTTCAGCAAATCTTTCCAAAACTGCGTCCAACTTTGAAAGATGGATATCAGAATCGGTGACCACTTCAAGAATTACATTAAATTTGAAACGAAATGTCCACAATCTAGCCGTCCCTTGAGTGCCTTGACTGGGAAAAGGCCTAATGCCATTTACAATTGCAACATTTTTGTAACGAGCATCCAACCTCCATCTCTGAAGTATATATGATTCTGCTATATATGTAACATGATTGCGCCACAAAATACATAAAATATGTCTACAAAGGATACCCTCTGTTTCGAATAATGAGCAACTACAAGACACATCAAGTTCATCAGGCTTCTCATAACTGACCTTTTCCCAGCTGTCTTTTGATTCTGAAAAATCACCAACTAGATATTTTTATCCAGGTCCATCGTGTTCTAACTCTTCTGAAAAGAGTATCATCACAACTGCCCATTCCTTTTGGAATAACTGAAAAATCTTTGAGTTATACAACTTTGAAACCTGTATCTCATATGGATTCGATGTACAGTTGGGCACAGAATTCAAACCCCGAAAGTCTTGTTGAGATTCAGAAATACGACGGGCAGCAACAGCTTTATCATATTGGTGTACAAATTCTACTAGTTTCGTGTTTGCATTCACAAAACCATCAAAGAAAGAATTAATACTCTCAGACCTCTGGCTGGTTGTCATTCCAGCACAGAAAACATCCTTGAGATATGCATTAACCCAATGATCACGCAGTCTGTGCATCTTCAACAATCAACTGTCTTCTTCTTCTTCTAAATGATATTTTTCATTCATCAGTCGCCATCGCTCCTCGCATGTGCTTATATCACAGGAGGTGTACCGATGATGAAAATCAGAGACCATATCTTCTCCATACTTGTTCGTCATCGGGATTTGTTGCTCGGCAATATGTTTTCGTACATGCCAGAAACAGTACCGGTGCCGAGTAGTTGGAAAAATCATCTTAGGCATCACCGATCTGGGCATCCTGATTAATAATAATCAACTTCGGTGCAACTCCATGCATGCACTTAAGCCATTTTTTGAATAGCCACACAAATGTATCCCTCTGCTCATCAGCAAGCAATGCACATCTAAAAAAAATTGACTGCCGATGATTTACTCCAGTGAATGGAGTAAATGGCAAGCTCAAGTAATTAGTCCTGTATGTTGTGTCAAAAAGGATTACATCACAGAACCTCAAATACGAGGAAATAGCTCTTCCATCAGCCCAAAAAATGCTTCTAAGTGTGTCTGCATTATCAACTTCACTTGCAAAGAAAAATTCTGGATCGGACTCGGCTTTCTCTTGAAAATATTTGATGATCGCAATAAACTCATGGCCAATGTTATTTCTACGTTGACGAGTAAAATCAATAATTTGTTGCGGGCTTACTTCTTCACAACCTTCTCCGTGGTTCATTGTATTGACAGCACGGGAAATATTTGAAGGGCGAATTCCTACATCAACCAAATTGCTCATAATGCTTCTGCTAATCTTTAATCGATGTGTCTGGTGAGAGTAATGGTGATGTACCTTATCCGGGCTTGACAATTCATGTGAATGAGAATCAATAAACTTGGTGACAACCAATATCTTCTGTCAAATAAAAAACGAAGACGAACATGCATCTCAGCAGGACACGCTACTCTAGTGTCAATTTGACTGTGGACTATAAGCCCATCTTGTATTTTGTCACATAACTTCTTCACACCCTCCTTATTGTAACAAAATTTTCTACAAATAACTTCATGAGGAGGCCTCTGTGACTTATCTATTCCTTTTCTTCTCACGCCAAAACCTCTGTTCCTTGCATAAGAATTGTAGAAATTGTATGCTTCCACATCCGTGAAAAACTGTTTCCTTACAAAAATATTTGAGCTTCCTGACATTTCTCCATATGCATTCAGATCTTACAAAACAAATTGATGAACTACATAAATATAAATATTTTTTTAAATATCACACGTCTGAACTGTAATTACTAAAACTGCAACCAAGGTCGCAGATGCAAAGAAATCTATAACTTCTTACTAACAGACTACGATCGTAGTCGCAGTTTTCCGTAGGAGCAGATTTTTTAAAAACCTGAATAATAACTGTGCAACTCTCTCATTAATATATATTGCGACCTTAAGTCGCATTTTTAAGATTTAGTGTATAAACTAGATATAATTGACATGGACATCTCTAAGAATTATAAAAATAAGGACTGCGACTTAGGTCGCAGTTACAAAAATAACTTTTACAGCCAGAGATTGTTTTAAAATCAAACTGCGACCATGATCGTAGTTCTTAAACTTTAGAACAAGTGATTATTTTGTTCTGTAAAACGAAATATAGGTCGCAGTTCCATATACGCTACAGAGAAAGCTTCTACATTTAAGAAATTGTGGAAAAAAATTGATCAAATAAAAACCTCTTGGTCAGCATGCAGAGATGTCAACTCTTCAATACTTTCAATATTCTGAGAGAAAGTTAAACCAGATGATATATGGTCCATATTTAGATCGGGAGATAGAGATCGCTTACGATTGCGACCAGAATTTGCAGGGGAAGTAGACTGCTCCGACGTCGACATTAAATAAAAAGGAGAAAAATCTGATCCGAAAATCGCTATTTTCAGAAAAAAAAACTTTATGGTAGGCTGGAAAAGGAGAACCTAAATAGAACAACGAGCGGCAAAAAAAGAGGGAAAAAATAATAATAAACAATAACCTAAATCTGACAACGAGCGGTAAAAAAATAGGGGAAAAAATAATAATATACAATAACGGGGCAAGTACCTTTTACCGAGGGGTATTTAGTAATTTAACTTATTTCAATAAGCGGGCCGCAGCTTAGTAGTGTAGCAAATATTGTGCCATGTCACCGCAGGCTGAGAGAGTCTCTCAGCCGTCGGCTGATTTACATCTCTCTCTCTCTCTATATATATATATATATATATATATATATATATATATATATAGATGTACCTCAGCTGCCAGCTAAGAGACTCTCTCAGCTGGCAGCGACTTGGCTGAATTTCAGTCACAAATGTTGATCACAATGCTACCATGATCGCAATATTTTTGTAAGGAATGCTACCATGATCACTGTATTTTAGTGAGGACTACTACCATGGTCATATTGTTTGTGGGGAATATTATCGTGATTGCAATGTCTGGTGAGGTCTGCAATCATGGTCCCTGTGTTTCGAGAGGACTGCTATCATGGTCGCAATGCTAATTAGACTGAGAATATCTGAAATTATTTAGGACTACGACCATTGTCCCAGTGATCTGTGAGGACTGCTACCATGATCGCAGTGCTAATTAGACTGGTAGTGCCAGCTGAGAGAGTTCTTTCAGCTAGCGGCTGAGGTCTCTCTGCTGGTGTTGTGGTCCTAGTCGCAGTTCTAAAAAATTTCAGATACTCTCAGTCTAATTAGCACTGTGTCCATGATAGCAGTCCTCATAAAATACTGCAATTATGGTAGCAGTTCTCACAAAAAATACTGCGATTCTGATAGCAACCCTCTCAAAAACACTACGACTATGGTAGCGCTGCAACCAAGATATGTGGCTAAGATTCAGTCACGTCGCCGCTAGCTGAGAGAGTCTCTCAGCTGGGGGCTGAGGTGCATTTTTTCATATATACACACACACACACACACAAATGGAGGGAAACTTTAGGGCCACTGGAGCGGGACCAAAGGGCGATCTCCTCCTGAGGAAGAAGGGATTGATGCTGAAGAAGATCAAGACAACCATAAAAGAATCCAAGACACAGAGAATGAGTGGATCAAAGTTCTCCCTCAAGCGCAATCCAGGATGCAGAAATGGAAACAAAATCAACAAGGGAAAAAGGGCACAAGATAGCTCAGAATCAAATAACAAAACACCAGTTGGAGGAGCCCAAGGTGCTAGGGTGGCGGGAGTAGACAAAACAAGGCCTGGAGCTGGGGTGACCACGCATCAAAGGAGAAACCAATGGAAAATTGCAACTGGATCAGCAGCTACTAACATGGAAGGATATTTGCTCAATGGGAGAGAGTTTGATGAGGCAAGTAAACTGCACTTCATTCAACCAATATCTTCTTCTGATGGTGATTTGTATGCCAAAATAGAGAAATCTGAAATAGCTGAAACATGAATAGATGGGAAAATACTTTATTGGGTTATGTTTTGGGGGAAGAGCCATATTACATACATTTAAAAGCATGTGTACTAGGATTATGGAAACCATCCTGCTCATTGGAAATACACTCTAGGGAGAATGGTTATTTCTTTTTTCGCTTTGGCACCAAAGAGAAATGCAACATGATATTGTAAACAGGACCATGGCTGTTTGATGGCAGGTTGATCATCCTAAAACAATGGTCCCCTACTATTGGGCAAGAGAGAGAGAGACCTATTGGCATCTGTACCTGTGTGGTTGAGGTTCCCAACCCTTCACCTCACATTTTTGGTCTAGCTCTAATATTAGCAAAATTGCTAGTCTGATTGATATACCACTATTTATGGACAAAGCTACGGCGACATTGGAGAGAATAGCATATGCAAGATGATTTGTGGAGATAAATGGCAACTAAATCCTTGCCAAAAACAGTCTGCCTTGATACGAAAGAGGGTAAAATTCATATTGAAGTTGAATATGAGTAGATTCCCCCAACCTGTAAAAAGTGCAAGTGTTTTGGCCATTTGGACAATCAATGTCTCATAAAAGCTGCTTGGGTAGAATAATACCACCACTATAGAAGAAACTGGTTCAAATAGTCTTTCTACTGGTAAGAGAACTGTTGAAAGGGAGAAAGGGGAGTCATATAAGGTTGAATCAAGAGAAGGACAAGAACCAAGCTTGGTGAATGAGGGGTGGGAAACTCTGCTTATGAAAGAATGACAAAGAAATGTAGGGAGACATCGAAAGATAGCACAGAGATCGGTAGACAAAGGGAGCGAGAATTGGCACGTGTAGCAGGCCTAGAAAGACCTCGGTCGACCTCCTGGTCGACCGGAGGAGGGATCGGTTGACTAGGCAGTCGACCGGTGTGCACAACGTTCACAGACGCAGAATGGTCGACCGCCCGGTCGATCGTTGCATGGAAGCGGTCGACGGCCCGATCGACCTACTGAAGGCAAGGCTGCTCTCTGTTGGGTCTGATCGACCGGGGCGGTCGACCGGCAGACGCGTTTTTTGCTGTCCTTTATAGATTCAGATTCCTTTTCTGGTTAGGATCGAATTCAATCAGAGTTTCATAATACCCTCGGACTCTGTGGGTATAAATAAGGGTTAGAACCCTCATGTATTGTATCCCTAAAAATCCTCTAAAAAATCTCCCTTGAAAATTACTTGAAGAAGGAATAAGTTGTAATTAATTGTTGAATCAATAAAATCTCTCTCCCTTGCCCCGAGGACGTAGGCACGTTGCCGAACCTCGTTAAATACTGTGTTGATTGCTTTTCTCTATTATTCTCTATTTTTGTGCGTGTTGGGTACATCTCCGGCTGCATCAGCCTCCGTCTGGTGGATTCCTCAGAGAGGTTGTTGCCAAGAGCGCAGGTGCAACAGTTAATATCAGAGCATCCCAGGTTCGTCCGTGTGTTGATTTCAAGGGTCAGTTGCTATTTGGCGGAGATCGTGTGTCGATCTCGGAGCAACCTTGAGATTGTTTGTGGAATCGTGTGTTGATCTCAAAAAGCGTGTGGATTGCTCGTGGAATCAATTTAGAGGAGTAGATAACTTCGAAAACTCTTCGAAGGTTTCATGTGGAGGTAAAGATTCTATCTTTGTCTAGTTTGTTTTATCTAACTACGTTTATTTTCGCATTGCTTTGAGGAATCAGTTGAGAAGATGGCTGGAGAAAGTACATCATCGGGAAAAATCTATGAATCCACATCCGTTGAGGATTGATGTGGTGAAGTTCGACGGCAAGAACAACGTCGGTATGCAGAGGTGTGAGGTGATGATGCGCTGACAGCATCAAACCTCGAAGACACTATACGGCTGGAGAAGAAGCGCTCATCAACGACAGAAGAAGATTGGGACAAGATGAACTGTACGGCGTTTGGCTTGATCAGGTCTTGTCTGATATAAGACATCAAGTATCATGTGTTGCATGAAATATCTGCGAGGCAGCTGTGGGAGATCCTGGAAAAGAAGTATCTGACGAAAAGCGTCGAATCGCGGTTGCAGTTGAAGAGTAAGTTTTATCGTTTTCAGATGCAGAGAGAATGCTCCATCAATGAACACATGAATAGCTACACAACGGTTCTTACAGATCTAATTAATGTGGATGCGGAGATCGATGAAGAAGATAAGGCAGTAATTCTATTAAATTCTCTTCCTAGGGAAGAGTATGAGACCTTTACTCTTACACTAATCAATGGAAGAAAATCCCTTAACTACAATGAGGTGTCTTCTTCGCTTGTGAGTTATGAAGTAACAAACTGTCTTTTTCGGGAAGTACAACAGCACAGGCATTGGTGGTAAGAGGCAGAAATTTCAATAGGAAGGGAAGAGATGATCAGAGAAGATCGAAGTCCAGATCAGGCTTCAGAGATCTGAAGAGAAATCAGTGCGCCTTGTACAAGGATCTAGGGCAGTGGCAGGTTGACTGTCCGAAGGTCAAAGGTAAGAAGAAGGAGCTGATGACCGAGACGAATCTCGCACAGGTGGATGGATCAGATTCAAACTCATTGGTATTTTCTCGCTCTGTTACTACTCCTACTGTTGATTACTTAGGTAATACTAAGTGGATCTTGGATACCGGAGCTACCTATCATGTATGCCCGAACAGGGCGCGATTTTCTAGCTTTGAGAAGCTAAATGCATGCTTCACGGTCATGGGTGATGATCATCCATGTAATATGGAAGGGATGGGTACAGTCCGTATCAAGATGGATGATGGGATAGTACGAGAACCGAAGGAGGTGATGTATGTACCTCAATTCAAAAGGAATCTTATCTCTGTTGGTGCTTTGAAAGCATTGGGCCTTATGGTATCTATACGAGATGGTGTTCTCAGGATGACCAAAGGCTCAATGGTGGTGATGAAGGGCGTCCGCCGAAACAATCTCTACTACTTGAAGGGTAGTACAGTTACAGGTCAGGTGAAGACTTATATTTATTCAGATGATGATTGCACACAGGTCTGGCAGGAAAAGGTCAGACATGGAGGTGAAAAGTCTTTGCAAGCTCCTACAAAGAAGGGATCATTGGAAGGTGCTGCTACATGCAACTTGGTGGTTGAACATAGCGTTCTGGATAAGAAGAAGGTGAAATTCAGCACCAGTACTCACCGCTCAGAAGGTCTTCTTGATAGTGCTCACGTAAGCGTTTAGGGACCGCTAAGACTACATCGCTTGGAGGTCACAGGTACTTTGCCTCTTTTATTGATAATTTTGTTGGCCCAAGGGCCTATCACCCTAGTTTTGATGATGATCAACTCATGAAGTTATGTTTACTAATGATCTTGTGTTTAATTAGTGACAGATTCATTATCAAGATCTTAGTAGGTGCATAGCTCAACAAAGGATAAAATGTCAAGATTTGGAGTTAGCACGGTATGATCCAAGGAGCTTTTGGATCAAGCTTGGACCAAGTCAAGAAGATGAGAAGCCTTCAAGTGAAGACTTCAAGAAGATGAAAACTTGTGTCTTGGTATAAGATTTTTATGTTTTAGAAAAAATGTAAAGGATAGAATAGTTGGTGGATTGCTCAAGTATACCATGCACACACACTCTTGATTTAATTGTCTTTTCATAAAGGAATTTTCAGATTTAGGAAAGACTTTCATTTTTGGAAAATATTGTTTTGGAAAAACAGTTTTTATCATGAGCCAAATATTTCCAAAGTTACAAAAATAGTCCAATCTTTTATAACATGCCTTGATTTTGTGCAAGCATGTTTGTATATCAAAGTATATTGGTTAAACTATTTTTGTAGATTTTTAAGTATTTTATGGGATTTTATTTGAGCCAAAAAGACAAACTTTTTAATCCCAGAAAAACAGTTTCCAGGCTTCAGCAAGTCGACTGTATAGTCGACTTGGTCTGAAGTCAGTCGACTGGATCGGTCGACCGACGTGCACAGACGTGTACGCCTTTGTGCACTGGAGGACGGCCGACCGTACGGGTTGACCGCTCCAGAGAGCTCTGCTCTCTGGAAATTTCGGCCGACCGTTCGGGTCGACCGACAGAGAGTTCGACTCTCTGCTCCAGTGGCTCGGTCGACTCGGACGGTCGACCGTGGCTCCAACGGTCGGATTTCTGACCGTTGGCGGTCGACCGCTCGGGTCGACCGGTAGGCCTGACAGACCCCAACGGCTATATTTTTCTGGCCTATAAATTTGGGGGTTTGGTCATTGTTTTGAGCCAAGATTTTGGAGACTCTTAGAGCCAGTTTTTCCCATTCATTCCAGAGGTTTTTCTCCACAAAATTAGAACAAATACTTCCATTAAAAGGAGAATTTATCAAGAGTGTAAAAGAGATTTTCTTGAGTTTTCACCAAAGATTCTTTCCTTGTCTTCTCTCACAAACACTTGAGCATCCATTGAGCTATTCATCTTATAGGAGTGTTGTAGTGAGAGTTTTTATTGGTGATCAAAGTGTTTAGATCACCAAGAGATTTCATTCTTGTACTTTGAGGAAACGGGCAAGTGTGCTCGTGGTGGTTTAGAGTTCTTGTGTGAACTCGGTGGTTTGAGGTGCGGCCTCGGCGAGCTAGTGAGCTTGTGTGTGTACGGGACTAGGGAGTCCGAGGGCTTGTAGGTGTTGCGGCACCGAGGAGAGATCCATTGGGATCTTGCATAGTGGAAATCCTTCGTGTGTCGAAGGCGGGGATGTAGAGCAAGTGTGCTCGAACCTCGAAACAAACCCTTTGTGTTTGCGATTGCCTTTTCTCTCTCTCTCCCCTTACTTATATCTTGCATTCAATTATAGTGTAAATCTTTATATGCTTGATATACTTGTGTGCTCATAATTGATATACTTGCTTGGGATTGTTTGCTAACACTTGTATTCAACCAAGAGAGCCAACGCGGCACCTCAACCCATTCAAGGGGAATCTAGAGGAGTTTGTCCAGAGCCCTTCACGGGGAATTCGGCAACACTCTTTGGTTATACGTGGTGTTTAGTGTAAAAGATTTAATTAGGTCATAATTAGTTTTAGCTTCCGCATTATTTGGCATTAAGTGACCATTATATTAGCCATCACCTATTCACCCCCCCTCTAGGTGAACTTACAATTGGTATCAGAGCTAGTGCTCTTGATATTGGGTCTAACAACCTAGAGTTAAAGATCCTCATTTTAGGCTAATCACAATATTTTGTACACACACCATGGACTTCATGTCACCACCCACCTTTGACATCCTTAACATCCAAATTTGGAAGGTTAAGATGTCTTTGTACCTCAAGGCCCTAGGCATTCATGTTTTATCTTGCCACTACTAATAATGCATATTGTTTAGATGGTAAGAACTTTGAGGCTAACTCAAAGCCCTTAATGCTTTAAAGTCTACCCTAAATGATGTTTATTTATCTAGAGTTGCTAATATTGATTCGGCTTTTGTAGTTTGGAACTCCCTCCTCTCCCTTGGCGAAAATGATCAATACTATGCGGGAAGTGACTCGGATGTTGAAAGTGACGTATCTAACAAGTGCTATATGGTCCAAGGGGATACCCCCTTGAGGTAACTACCGAATCCGAGGATGAGAATAATAACATGTCATATGAAGAGCTTTCTACATTTTGTCAATTATTGCTTGAAAAATATGACATGATTAAGAAGATAATAAAATTTGAAAAGAATATTGCTTGCATGCATATAGAACAAGATTCATTTAAATCTAACATTGCATGCTTAGAAAAGGAAAATAATGTTTTTGAAAAAATGAGAATGTTTCCCTTATGTCTAAATTAAATGAATTGTGTGAAGGGAACACTATTTTGAAGGATAAAATTGATTTGGTGAAAAAATAAAAGGAAGTTGTTTTTCAAGAAAATAATTCTTTAAAAGAAAGATTTGTGAAAAGGAAAAAGAATTTGTTTCGAAAAAGAAAAAGAAAAATGATTCTTTATCTCATCATGCTTTACATGCCACCACTAATGAGATAAATGTTTTAAAAGATAAAATTAATAATTTGAGTTCAACTTTGAACTCTTGTGCATTCAACATACTAGATTGGAGTCAATGTTTTCAAAGAAACAAACTCCACATGTTCACGCACATCATACCCATCATGCATATGCTTATGTTGCACAACATGATCACACTCCTACACATAAGCATCCTAAGGTGTACATATGTACACATTGTGGCCGCAAAGGCCATTTAGCAAAATTTTGTTATGATAGGTTAAATCATTTTAATTTTACTAATAAAAATTTTTGGGCTCCTTATAATCTAACCCCAAAGGACCCAAGAAAATATGGGTACCAAAACCCCCACCATTTGCTTTTGATGTAGGTGAGGGCTCTCACAAAACGTGAGAGGATCGGTGCCTTGGTAGTGGATGCACTTGGACATGATGGACATACTTTTGGGATGCATCACTATCAAGGAGTTTTGGTGGATGACCACCATATTAGGAGCTTTGGTATTGGTAACAATCTCTAAACTCTCATTTTATTTATGTACATGCTATTTCATATATCATATAGCATGTTCATATTTTTATGTGCTTCATGTGGTATTTACATGCTTGGATGTAGAATGTGTCAAATTTGCATTTATACATATATGAATAGTGAACTACAATTGACTCATATATAATTGAACTTCATGCTCATTTGTATCCACTATATGCATATGTATAGACTAGTTTTGATGATTCTCTTTTATACATATTTTGCCTATTTTATGCTTTACTTCATGTATATGTATTTTTAATTCAAATCTAATAAATATACATGTATACCCGTGAGTCTCTTCCTTTCATGCATACACTATTTGTAGACTCTTTTATATTTGGGATATGTATGTGTATTGTTAGGATTGGATAAATCATACATATACCTTGAAGTTTACTTTAAGATGAAAAATAAAAATTTCATGATTTGTTTTTAATGAGAATAAAATTTCATATCTTGTCTAAAAATGAGATTCATGTTTGATTGAGCTTCATTGTCTATTTTCATGAAAATGCCATTTACATAACCTTTGAACACTCATCTTTTACTTTTCAAGCTAATTTTGAGCTTTATGGACTATGAGTGTTTGAACTTTTATGTATTTAGTATAATTCATGAAAAACATAAGATTTGACATATTTGAAGGATCTTTAACTAGTTTTTCAAAATAATTTATACTAGTTATTTATTCATCAAATAGTTTTTGAGATTGACACATGATTCTATTTTCTCAAAATTTGATGCTTCATGATTTGAATATTAGTTTATATGTTAGTTTTTGTCAACACTAGGATTTATACTTGTACATATCGTGGCCACAAATAAATCTATTTATATTTGTGCTTGAATGCTTATTTGAACCCATGAAATGTGCTTGTATTGCTTGGTTTTGATGATCCATACATCTTTAAACTTGTATTCCTATTTTTTTTGGATTTGATTTATGATCATGTGTTTTCATTTCATGTATATGTGTATTTTGCCAACTTTAAGATATACATGTATACCTCTTGAGTCATTTGCCTTTAATGCAAATCTATTTATATTGGACTCAATTATGTTTAAGGGATATGTATGTATACTTATTGTGTTGTCAAAACATACATATATCTTGAAATATAAATTTTGTTTTTAATAAAAAAATATGTGTGATGATTTAAAGGAATATTGAGATTACATTGACATTTTTGCTTTATTCCTTGCTTGAAGGATTCCGTACTAGTTTTAAAATATTTTCATATTAATTAGTGCAAATTCTTCATATGGTAGAGTATATGATAAGCTTACTCCTCAATTGGTATCATTAGATATTTTCAATTGTATCAATATGATTTTTATATACTCATATTTTGATTGTATGTATGAATGCTTTCAAATTTAAATTATATCAATTTCTATTGGTATTATCTTTTCATACATATATGTGATCTATTTGTGCTTTAAGAGAGTGAATCAATTGTTCTTAAAACACAATGTATATGCTAAGCTTAATTCAACTTTCAATTGGTAATTCTTAAAGCTTATGCAATATGTTTTCAAATTTGATATCAAATAAAAAAAAATGTTGATTTGATATCTCAAAATGTGTTTTTTGAGAAAAGTTCAAAACTTTGTTTTTGATAAAGAAATATTCAAAATTTTTGAATTGTATTTCCTATATGCAAGGAGAGCTTAACATCTCTCTTACATATGGATTCATGTTGAGTATATTATAAATTGAGGAGCTTGACAACTCTTCTTTATATGATATACGTGTGTAGGGGGAGCTTCACATCTCCTCTTATGCATTACATAATATGCGTTATGTGAATTAGGGCTTGTCATCCCTCTTTCATATAATGTATATGTGTAGGAAAGCTAACTTAGCGTCTTCCTCTTCATGAATGTATATCGCATATAAATTCTTATTGATTGATTTGTATTATCCCTTCTTGCTCTCTTTGTTTTTGATAAAAAGGGGGAGTAAATTTGTTGATTGTGTTTTTACCCCTTTTTTGATGATTGACAAAAGGGGGAGAAAGATTTTGTGTTTATATGCATACTTGTGTTTAGTTTTTCTCATGCATACCAAATAAACAATAGATATACATAATAAGATTTTATGTTTATGCATATATGTTTTGTATTGCAACTAGGAGAAAAAGGATTTCATGTTTTATCTCCATACATTGCATACATATTTATGAGCTTCATTGTCATATATTATTATTTATGTCTATGCATGAGTTAAGGGGGAGCTTCTTTGAAGCTTTACTTTAATCCATGCATATATAACTTCATGAGTTTTGTCATCATCAAAAAGGGGAGATTGTTGGCCCAAAGGCCTATCACCCTAGTTTTGATGATGATCAACTCATGAAGTTATGTTTACTAATGATCTTGTGTTTAATTAGTGACAGATTCATTATCAAGATCTTAGTAGGTGCATAGCTCAACAAAGGATAAAATGTCAAGATTTGGAGCTAGCACGGTGTGATCCAAGGAGCTTTTGGATCAAGCTTGGACCAAGTCAAGAAGATGAGAAGCCTTCAAGTGAAGACTTCAAGAAGATGAAGACTTGTGTCTTGGTATAAGATTTTTATGTTTTAGATAAAATGTAAAGGATAGAATAGTTGATGGATTGCTCAAGTATACCATGCACACACACTCTTAATTTAATTGTCTTTTCATAAAGGAATTTTCAGATTTAGGAAAGACTTTCATTTTTGGAAAAATATTATTTTGGAAAAACAGTTTTTATCATGAGCCAAATATTTCCAAAGTTACAAAAATAGTCCAATCTTTTATAACATGCCTTGATTTTGTGCAAGCATGTTTGTATATCAAAGTATATTGGTTAAACTATTTTTGTAGATTTTTAAGTATTTTATGGGATTTTATTTGAGCCAAAAAGAAACTTTTTAATCCCAGAAAAACAGTTTTCAGGCTTCAGCAAGTCGACTGTATAGTCGACTTGGTCTGAAGTCGGTCGACCGGATCAGTCGACCGACGTGCACAGACGTGCACGCCTTTGTACACTGGAGGACGGTCGACCGCTCCAGAGAGCTCTGCTCTCTGGAAATTTCGGTCGACCGTACGGGTCGACCGACAGAGAGTTCGACTCTCTGCTCCAGTGGCTCGGTCGACCCAGACGGTCGACCGTGGCTCCAACGTCGGATTTCTGACTGTTGGCGGTCGACCGCTCGGGTCAACCGGCAGGCCTGACATACCCCAACGGCTATATTTTTTTGGCCTATAAATTTGGGGGTTTGGTCATTGTTTTGAGCCAAGATTTTGGAGACTCTTAGAGCCAGTTTTTCCCATTCATTCCAGAGGTTTTTCTCCACAAAATTAGAACAAATACTTCCAATTAAAAGGAGAGTTTATCAAGAGTGTAAAAGAGATTTTCTTGAGTTTTCACCAAAGATTATTTCCTTGTCTTCTCTCACAAACACTTGAGCATCCATTGAGCTATTCATCTTATAGGAGTGTTGTAGTGAGAGTTTTTATTGGTGATAAAAGTGTTTAGATCACCAAGAGATTTCATTCTTGTACTTTGAGGAAACGGGCAAGGGTGCTCGTGGTGGTTTAGAGTTCTTGTGTGAACTCGGTGGTTTGAGGTGCGGCCTCGGCGAGCTAGTGAGCTTGCGTGTGTACGGGACTAGGGAGTCCGAGGGCTTGTAGGTGTGTGCGGCACCGAGGAGAGATCCATTGGGATCTTGCATAGTGAAAATCCTTCGTGTGTCAAAGGCGGGGATGTAGAGCAAGTGTGCTCGAACCTCGAAACAAACCCTTTGTGTTTGCGATTGCCTTTTCTCTCTCTCTCTCTCTCTCCCCCTTACTGTAGGCTGTCCAAAAGTTACTGGAGGACAAGCTATTGAAAAGCAAAGTTTCAGCTCTAGACGAGAGGGACTATCACCCGCGTCTCAGCATCAAGGCGCGTTGGCTCGACACCCGCGTCTCAGCACCAAGGCGCGAGGGACTATCACCCGCGTCTCAGCATCAAGGCGCGTCGGCCTGACACCCGCGTCTCAGCATCAAGGCGCGTTGGCTCGACACCCGCGTCGCAGCACCAAGGCGCGAGGGACTATCACCCGCGTCTCAGCATCAAGGCGCGTCGGCCTGACACCCGCGTCTCAGCATCAAGGCGCGTCGGCCTGACACCCGCGTCTTAGCATCAAGGCGCGTTGGCTTGAAACCTGTGTCTCAGTTATAACCGCCTTGGTTAAGGGACCAATCACTGCCCACACGTAAGGGAAATCAGCCCCCATCGTGGCATGTTTTTAGCAAGCACGTGGGTTAGTTACCGCCCATGTAGCGGGGAAGTTGGCCCTCATTGTGGAGCGTTTTCAGGGGGGCACGTTCACCCCTGAGACCTCTATAAATAGCCTTGTTTGCATCAAAGAGAAAAAAAGGAGGGAGAGATCAGAGAGAATCAATCGGACGAAGAGAGACAGAGGGCGACACAGAGAGAAAAGAAGCAGATCAACTCTTCAGCAAGTTCGCTGCGTACGAGCTAGCCTTCGCCTACCTCCTCTTTTAGAGTTTTGGTAGACGGAGCTGTGTCACTCTTTCTACCGGCCAAGGAGGAGATCCCTGAAGGACGGTCATCTGGTCAACGGAGAACAAGATTCACTCTCCATCGCCACACGAAGAACCCAGCCTTAAACAAAGGAGGAATTCAAGATTCAATATTCTCCCTCCCTTGTAACCGGAAGGAACAGTTCTTGTTGTAATCTTTTTCATTTGATTCAAGGAAAACTTTTACGGCAATCCACTGTCTCCCTCTTTCCTGGGTCATACAAGAGATGGCGACTCCGCTGGGGACTACGTTTGTCACTGAGGAGCAAATAGTGGCGCAAGATGACGTCCACTATAAGGGAAAGATGGTCGAATCGCTCGTTGTCGAGTTCGACCAGGCGAAGTACGAAGAGTTTCTCTCTTCCGGCTCCAAGAGCCCAAGACCCGTGTCTGCCGCCGGGTCTCGACGGGGAATGGCCTCGAGGCCCAATCCATGGCTTTCTTGAGCTCCCCTGCTGCTGCCTGTGCCAAGCAAGGTACCCGCGCCAACGCCTCTCAGAAGGCCCGCGTGGTCCCAGGCACATCTGCCTTTGCGACCAACCGCGTCGCACAGAATACCCGCATCAGCGTCTCTCAGGAGACCCGCGTGGTCAAAATCCCTGATGTTCAACATCAGGATGTTGTTGGTCTCTCTCCACCTCCTCGACGCAATCGAAACGCTGAGCGTCGAAAGAGGAGACGTGCGCGTCAGCTGCAAGTTGGAACCGTTGGTTGTCCAACTGAGGCTGGACGCGACGTCCAATCTCGCGCCTTGCCCGCGCCGCATCCAGTACGTGAAGTTCGCGTTTGGCGTCCCAAACGCGAACTTCCTTCAGTTAGGTCCTCCGAGGACCAACTCATCAAACGCCAAGGTGAGACCTCTGCGCCTCGTCAAACGCAAGAGGCACGAGCCCATAGGCGTGGGGCCCAGCAGCCCATCCTCTCTCAAGTGTCTCTGCCCAGACGCACCAGGCAGCAACGCGAGACTCGCGTTTCATCTCAGCAGAGACGCCAGACGCGCATTACACAGCCGCGTCGCGAGAACCGCGTCCCTGAAGCCTGCGTCCAGGCTGTGCAGCACATGGATGCCTCCCGTCTTCGACGTTGCGAGGTTGATCTTTTCAATCCCCCTCCCATGGATTTGAGGGATTATCTGATGAAGAAAAGAAGTGCCAATCAGGCCACTTCGTCGTGTTGCTGCCAACGGCTCATCCATATGCTCACTGAGTGCCGTTGCGGGTCAGGCGTGCACCAGCAGTCTTTAGTCAGACAGCTGACCCTGATCCCTCCGTCAGCTAAAAGAAGACGCTCCCACAGAAGGAGAACCTTCTCTGACGTTGAGTACCCGGAGCTCACTGCGAATATGACAGACAGGAGCAAGGGAAAACAACTTGCAGTCAGCTCAGACGACTCCGAGTCTGACTCTGAACCGGAAGGAGTGTATCGACACACTCGCACCCGGACTGGGGCCATTCCCCCAATTGATTATAATGCCTTAGCCCATGGCATTAATGATTCTCACTCCGCTGTAGCGGAATCAAGGGCTTCGAACTCTTCCGTCGAGAAGGAGACTCCGCCTACATGACAGGCGCTCCTGAGGAGACGACTAAACGTTTGGAGCAGATCCAGAAGGCAAAATGGATATGATTCTTGCTCAGCAGGAATCTATCAACTCCCTCAAGCAGGCGATTGCACAGCTGCTCGAAGACAGGAGGAGGTCCCCTCCTAAAAAGTCAAAGGGCAAAGCGAAAAAGGGAGAAAGCTCATCTTCCGAACCTTCTGAGGAGACGCGGCGATCTACCTCCGGCTCGTCCAAGTCCTCGTCGCAAGTAAAAGGTGACCAAGACCAGAGAAAGGCTCATGTTAAAAGAATGAGTCAACTGGAGCGACGCCTCGAGGCCCTTGCTAATCGCAAAGACCTCCAAGAAGTAGGAGTGGTCCGGCCCTACCCGGCTGAATGGGACTTGGTTCCGTACCCGCCCAAGTTCAAAGCTCCAACTCTTCAAGCCTTTGATGGAAAGGGGTCACCCAACCAGCACATCTACTACTTCAAATCCCAAACCGGGAATGTAGTAGATAATGACGCCATCCTGGCACGCCTGTTCATCGGCACCCTGAAAGGGTTGGCCTTTGAATGGTTTATGAAGCTCCCAGAAGGTTCTATCAAGAACTGGGGCGATTTGGAGAAGCTCTTTTTAACACGCTTCTTCGAGGATGACTCCGAAGTCACAATGCCAACCCTTTTGGCTACCAAACAGCGAAAAGGGGAGTCCGTCAAATCTTTCGTGGAAAGATTTCGAAACATGGCACTCCGGTGTCCAAGCGGTATGACCCAGGCCACCCTGGTGGAAACATGCCGCCACAATCTCCAAACCTCGCTCCTTGCTCAAATAGGAGTTGCTGAAAGTCGCACCTGGAAGCAATTAGTCCAACAAGGTGAACAGGCTGAGGAGATTGTTGCCCGCGTCAGAGCGGAGGAAGGTAAGCCTAGGCCGGAAAGGGCGACAAGGCGTGCGCCAGATACATCCCTCCAAACAAAGCGGAAGGATAATTTGGCAACGGAGACCAAATCTCCCGCCAAACCTCAATCAGGCAAGGCGAGTGGCTCTTCGAGCCAGCCACGCGCCAACAAGCAATATTCCTTCAAGGAAGAACATGTCGATTCGCTCTTTAAACTACTCAACAAGAGCAACCGACTGAAGCTCCCTGAAGCTCGACGACCAGAGGAGGTCGGCAAGACCGACAATCCCAACTACTGCATGTATCACAGGATGTTGGGACACCCCACCAAAAGCTGCTACGTCTTCAAGGACATCCTTCAGGCTCTGATTGACGCGGAGGTGTTAAAGCTCCGACCAGAGCAGAAGAAGGTGACGGCTAATGTGACGTCGGTTCTCCAGTTCGGGAGACAACCTCCAACGCCTGCGGGGGTGACTCCTGTTCCGAAAGGAGAGCTGAGAGTGGTCAACACAGACCCTCACCAGCAGCATGAGAAAGGCTTGGTACCCGTCCCTACACCTCAAGGGGAAATCATGTGGGTCCACCCTGACCTTGTCAATGAGCAACAATGGACTACTGTGATCAACAGGAAATCCAAAGGTAAGGCAAAAGCCTCATCCTGCAATGTAGTGGGTGCCTCCTCTCGAGAAGCGGAGACGGATATCCCTTCACTGACCGACTCAGAGGAGGAAACGATAGTCTTGGCCGCAGAGCCCAACCAACCGATGGCGGGAACCCGTTCAGGACAGCGTACTTAAAACAGTACGACGAGACGGCGATAGCCCCTCCACAACCAACTGCGGAGCCAGTCAGGCCCTCCACAAAGCCACCTGTGGAAAAGCAGAAGGGGACTCGATTTTCTCGAGCCCTTCAAAAGGGCATCGCGGAAGGATCTACGGCACCTTACCGCTTTGATGTCCTGGCTCAGTTGGCCAACATTCCGGCACGCATTACCTTGTATGAACTTCTTAGACTATCAAAGTCGACCAGGGAAGCTCTGCAAGAAGCTCTGGCAAATGCTGAGGTCTTCATGACCCAGGTGCCGAAGGAGGAAGATGTAGAGGATTGCCTCCACACCTCCCAGAATGCCCCATGCATCACCTTCACGGCAGATGATATGCAGGTGAAAGGGAAGCATGATCGACCCCTGTACTTCACAGGGTATATTGGATCGTCCGAGGTAAACCGCATCCAGGTAGATCCAGGGTCCGCGTTGAGCATCATGCCTCGCCGGGTCATGCAACATCTCGGCATTCCTACCCATCGTTTGAGCCCCACCCAGACAACTATCTATGGGTTCAATGCCAACCAGACCCGTCCGATGGGGAAGATTAAGCTCAGGTGTCAGATTGGAAGTCTCAAGTCGGAAGTGACATGCTACATCATCGACGCTGACACTTCCTACAATCTATTGCTGGGACGACCGTGGATCCACCGCAACTCCATCGTTCCCTCCACTCTCCACCAAGTCATGAAGTACATTGACGGGAGTGGAAAGGTGCAGACGTTGATCGCCGAAAGGCATCCGTTCAAAGGGGTCGAGAATTATTTCACCGACTCTTTGCTGTACCAAGATCCGGTGGAGACGGATGAAGCCCCACAACCAGAGGAGCCAGACTCTGGTAATGAGGCTGACACTGAGCCTGAGAAAGAGAGTGCCTGTGGGAGTTAGAACCACTTGTAACGGGCACTAATAAACCCGATGTTGATAATACCACCGATGATGTAGGCGGTTGGTATATTAATGAAGATTTAGATTTTGCGTATTTTTCTGTGTGTGCTTCTGATTCAATACCATCAGATACTAGCACTGATATAGATGACGATCTCTGGTCGGCAATGGGTGCCTTGACATCATTGCATGTACCAGTGAAATCGTCCTTCGAGACATACCAAGACAATGGTAATGCGCAAGAATCTATATTTATGGTTCCAGCAAGACGGAAAGGCCAAAAACCAATTCTTTTTGGGCGAATCTCGTCTGAACCAGCGCCCCGTGACGAATCGGAAGGCGAGGAAGAATCCCCTCAGTTCGATCATTACGAACCAAAAGCACTCAAAATGATGAGATCCATGGGGTACGACCTGACCAACAAACCCGGGTTGAACTTCGGCAAAGGAAGGAGGACGTTGCTTCAATCCTTTGTGCCAAAGGGAAAGCCCCCGATTATTATCATCGGACACGCCGGGGGTTGGGCTATGTATCAACTCCGGTCCCATCAGCCTCCGATTCTCAAGAATCGTCGAGCAACGATTACTCTTCAGACACATCATCTTGGGAGTCAGATGTCAGTGTCGGCAACATCTTCAAGGAACTTTCAGTGAACATGGTTTCGACAAGCCACCTGGAAGATGGAAATGAAGAAATGATCCAATCCGATACAGATCCTTGGATCAAACATTTAAATGCTCTTTGGGATACCCGCTTTGAACAGCGCGAGCCACCCACAGAAGACAAGGTTGTTCAGATCAACCTAGGAGATGAGGCTAACCCTAAGCCCATCTTCATAAGTGACGGCCTGTCACCTTCGGAGAAGAAGGATCTAATATCTCTTGTACAAGAGTATATAGACGTCTTCGCCTGGAATTACGAGGACATGCCTGGACTTGATCCTCAAGTGGCTATGCACCGCCTCAACATCAATCCGGACGCAAACCTGTCAAACAACAGCAGCGACGGTTCCGTCCAGAGATAATGGAGGCAATTCAATCAGAAGTCAGAAAACTTATTGATTCTGGCTTCATCAGGGAAGAACAACATCCCGACTGGGTAGCCAACATCGTCCCCGTCGCCAAGAAGAACGGGAAGATCCGGATCTGCATCGACTTCCGTGATCTAAACGAGGCTTGTCCCAAAGACGAATTCCCATTGCCAATCACAGATGTCATGATTGACAATACTTGTGGATTCGAACGAATGTCCTTCATGGATGGATTCTCAGGATACAATCAAATCAAAATGTATCCTGATGACGAAAAGCATACTTCCTTCAGAACTCCTCTAGGGGTATATTGCTACACCGTCATGCCCTTCGGACTGAAAAACGCAGGGGCAACATACCAAAGGGCCATGAACGCCATTTTCCATCAGCAAATACGCAAAACGGTGGAATGTTATGTTGATGACATCGCGGTAAAAAGCCGCACTAAAGGTGATCACATAGCGGACCTGAAGGTAGTCTTCGACATCATGCGGGCTCATCAATTGAAGATGAATCCCACAAAGTCCTTCCTGGGGGTGGCCAGTGGCAAATTCTTAGGATTTGTTGTAACATCCACCGGAATTCACTTGGACCCGGAAAAGGTTCGCGCTATCCAAGAGATGCAACCCCCGAGAAATCTCAAAGAACTCAGAGGATTGCAAGGACGATTGGCGTACATCCGCAGGTTCATCTCAAACCTTTCCGGAAGATGCCAACCTTTCGCTAAGCTGATGAAGAAGGGTGTCTCATTCACTTGGGATAACGCTTGCCAACAAGCGTTCGAGGAAATCAAGCAATACCTCACCCAACCACCAGTCCTTGCAGCTCCAGTAGCCGGAAAGCCGTTTCTGGTGTACGTCCGAGCAATGGATCATTCTTTGGGAGCTCTACTAGCTCAGAATGACGATCAGGGACGTGAGCAAGCAATCTACTATCTAAGTAGAACAATGATCGGAGCCGAACATCGGTATAACCCGATCGAGAAGGAATGTTTGGCACTAGTGTTCGCTATCCAGAAGATGCGACACTATCTGGTAGGCCAAACTATAAACGTCATATCAAAAGTCAACCCCCTGAGGTTACTTATGACTAAACCTTCATCGCTAAATGGCCGACTGGCAAAATGGGCCATATTGCTCTCCCAATATGAGATGCGCTTTTTACCACAAAAGGCCATTAAGGGACAAGCAGTCGCGGATTTCCTAGCTGAGCACCCAGAGCCGAGGGCAGCCAAAGTCTACGAGGATCTCCCAGATGAGGTTGCTGAAGTCTGCCTGACTCAGACATCGTTCGAAAGTCAAGTATGGCAACTTTTCTTCGACGGTGCATCAAGAACAAGCCCGAGGGGACACTTAGTAGCAGGGGTAGGGGTAGTACTTGTATCCCCACAAAATTATGTCATTCCCCGAGCTGTCTCATTAACTGAGCCCTGTTCCAACAATGTGGCGGAGTACAACGCTCTTTTGATTGGGATGCAATTCGCCGATGAGATTGGCGTTAAAAATCTCGAGGCATACGGCGACTCCAAGCTCATCGTCAGCCAAGTTCGCGGGGAGTACGAAGTCAGACATGAAGACTTAGTACCATTACCACAACGCAACTATCCGCATGGCCGAGGGGTTTACAAGCTTCTACATCGACCATGTACCGCGCAGGCAAAATGCGCACGCAGATGCACTCGCATCCCTGGCTGCCTCCTTAGCTCTTCCAGCTGGAGCAATGGAGAAGATATTCGTCTACAGCCACGACCTGTATTGCCCGAGAAATGCTCTCGAGGATTATCAGGAGTCAACGGGAGGTCGTCACCGCGAAGAAGCACTTGAAGCATCAACCGGTCCAGAGCTTAAAGACTGGCGATTCCCCTATATCGACTACGTCTTATACGACATCCTGCCTGAAGACACCAAAGAGGCGGCTGCCATTCGAAGGAAAGCCCCCAAATTCTATTATAATGCGATTACGCGAACATTGTATCGTCGATCGCATGACGGGATCTTGCTCCGGTGCCTCTCACCAAAGGAGGCTCAAGAGGTATTGAAAGAAGCCCACGACGGCATGTGTGGAGCCCATCAACCTGGCCCAAAACTGGCACATCGACTCCAAAGATTGGGTTACTACTGGCCCAAGATGATTGCCGATGCCGTCACTTATGCCAAGAGATGTCACGCCTGCCAAGTGCACGGCGATTTCATCCATCAAGCACCAGGGTACCTCCACTCTACGGCCTCTACCTGGCCATTTGAAATGTGGGGCATGGACGTGGTTGGTCCTATCAGCCCACCATCATCAAAAGGACATCGGTTCATTTTGGCAATAACCGATTATTTCTCCAAATGGGCCGAAGCCATCCCTTTGAAGGAGGTCAAATCGTCGAACGTGATCAAATTCGTGAAACACCATGTTATTTACCGTTTCGGCGTACCTCGGCGAATTGTCCACGACAATGGGCCTCAGTTCATTAGCCAGGCTTTCCAGAGATTCTGTGCCAAGTTCAGAATCCAGAGTGTGTCCTCAACGGCATACTATCCTGCCGCTAATGGCCTCGCAGAAGCTTTCAATAAGACTATTGGCAAGCTTCTCAGGAAGTTCGTCTCGAAAAGTCAACGAGACTGGGACGACAAGTTGGGTGAATGCTTATGGGCTTACCGCACAACCGTGCGAACCCCAACTAAAGCTACGCCATTTTCTTTGGTCTATGGGTGTGAAGCCGTACTCCCACTAGAGATCCAAATTCCATCTCTACGCGTCGCCTTGACAGCGGAGATGACAACAGAGGAGAAGCATCGACAGCGACTCCAAGAACTGGAGGCCTTAGATGATAAGCGTCTGCAGGCCCAACAGCAAATCGAGCTCTACCAAGCTCGAATTACCAGAGCCTTCAACAAGAAAGTTAAAGTGCGAACTTTCAAGAAAGGCGATCTTGTCTTAGCCGTCAGAAGACCCATGGTAATGACGCACAAGACAAAAGGAAAATTCCAACCCAAATGGGAAGGACCATTTGTAGTAGAGTCAGTCTACTCAAATGGGTCATATCGCCTCATAACCCCGAATGGCGATACACTTATGATGCCGATCAATGGCAGGTTCCTGAAGAAGTACTATCCTTAGATGGTATTCTTCCACTGATCAAGTTAAAAATACACCTCTGATCAAAACAAGAAAAGCTTCTTCATTAATATCCGACGCCCCCGACGGCTAAGGATAGAAGAAAATGTTGGCTTTTAAGTCCAACATAAGTCTTCGACAACTCATCATGCTGAGGAGAATAGCATGGCTAGCCCAACTCAAACGGTAGTTGGTAAAGGCACCTCAAACCCGTTGACAGCTGAGGATTTGCTAAAAATCCTAAGGGACACGTTCCCATTTGATCCGACGCCCCCGACGGCTAAAGATAGAAGAAAATGTTGGCTTTTAAGTCCAACATAAGTCTTCGACAACTCATCATGCTGAGGGGAATAGCATGGCTAGCCCAACTCAAACGGTAGTTGGTAAAGGCACCTCAAATCCGTTGATAGCTGAGGGTTTGCTAAAAATCCTAAAGTGGACTTGGCTCCACTCTTTCCTCCAAAATCCCCTACCAATTCTCATCCACAGAATGGTAGGTCTACAAAATACAACCATTACTAAGTTAACACTATACCTCTGGTAATGAAAACTTTTCAATATTCCTTGTCGAGTACAAATTTTGTTTGTCAACTCTACACGGAGTATCAAATTTTCAAATCCGCCAAGTTAATACTACACCTCTGGCACTTCAAAATTTTCACTTGTCAATTCTCATCAATAGAATGACAGGTCCTCAAATTACTCTTACCACGAGTCAATCTTTGTCAAGTTAATATCACACCTCTGACAAGTTACTGTTAAAGTTTAACACCACACCTCTAAACAGTAATCAAGTTTCTGCCAGGTTTAATATTACACCTCTGACAGTCACTTTTCTTCAGACTTCCACACCGAAGCTGAAATGGATGATGCTAAGTTAACACCACACCTCTAGCATCCAAGTCATTGCTAAGTTCAACAATACACCTATGGCCATGACTTTCCCTCGGACTTCCTTATGCAAGCCGAGATGACCAATGCTAAGTTCAACATTACACCTCTAGCATTACCCTCACTGTCAAGTTAAACATTACACCTATGACAGTGACACTTCTGAGTTAAGTTAATATCACACCTCTGACTCACATCCTTGTCAAGTTAACATTACACTTCTGACAAGACCACTTCCAACCCGTTAAGTTAATATCACACCTCTGACGGTAACAAACTTTCCTAGATTCCCCACGAGTCTAGTCCCACTTGTTATTCTCTTCAACAGAATAACAAGTCTACCTAAAAACATTGTTAGGTTAATACTACACCATCAACAGTGTTTCCATCAAATCCCCAGTTGAGCTCAATCAAGTTAATCCCAAACACTTGATAAAAGTTCACCCTCCCTGGGGGTACCAATTCTACTTGTCACTTTCTCTTATAAAGTGGCGGGTCCATCAAAAATTTCACCTCTGTCAAGTTAATATTACACCTCTGACAGTATCATGAGAGTTCCTGAAATAGGATCTTTTCTCCACAAAATTTGACTTGTTAAAATTTTCATTTTTGATAAGCCAAAGATTCTTTGCTTCTATGCGTCTGACCAAAAAGAGACAAAAAAGTTCAAGACAATAGAAGGGACAAAAAGAAAAGTGTCACTTTTATTTATATCCAGGCATATGAAAGTGATACAAAAACGCTCTCTTATACAATAAGATTGAGTGTTACAGTCAAAACGCTCTCTTACAAAAAAATGGAGTGTTACAATTGAGGAGTACAAAGAAATCCCTCTCCCTCTCAGAGGTTCCACTCACTCCTTAAAGCCGCGTCTGATTCCAAGTGCGCGATGTTTTGTGGCTACAATAGAAGCTGGTTACACCACGATGCATGATGTAAACATCGAAAGAGCCCTAGCTGACTAAGCTAAGAGCAATGGTGTTCTTGAGGTCCGGTGGAAGCAGAAAGTCCGGCAACCCTTCGTTTATGAACATCTCTTCCCCCAGCAGACCATCCAGCAGACATGAGGAGTCCTTGATGTTACTTCTGGGGTGGGAGAGGAAGAGGATCCTACCTGCCGCCGTGTCCACCGTAACCTCCTTGCCGCCATACTTACCCTGACCATCTCTTGCCAGCAGGCATGATTGGTGCAGTGGATCTGAAGAGACCTTGGCGAGAGTCGATTCCTCGTCAGGGACATAATATATTCCCTTGTGGACGACGAGGACCATAATATATTCCCTTGTGGACGAACATCGAACAAGTTCGCCGTCCGATACATTCTCCCACGGACTTAGCGAACATGAAGAAGGATGACTAAGCCTACCTGCAAAAAAGCAAACAGGGAATCAGACAATTCAGAGCTTAGTACACTTCAACAGAAGAAAAACTAAGTCACAGACGCGGCTATTGTCAAGACTGCAAACGCGGGAATCATCCGCGCAACGAAATTGTCAAAGACTGCAGACGCGGGAATGATCCGCGCAGCAAACCAAATCCCCGCGGTGACTGCAGACGCACACACAGGATTCAAACGCAGTCTAAGATTTGCATCTGCGAAACACGATAAGACTCAGACGCCGAAAACTGCCATCTCTCTGTTGGAGGAACAGGAGTTGCAAGATTCGGGTCTAAAGCCTTCAACCTGAGTTGGAATTCATCCAAGTCAGTGGACTTAAAACGCGAGCTTCATGAGTAAAGCCGCGGCCAAGCACCAAAGACTTCTATATTCGCGTCCAAGGAAGTTTAAGTCGGCGGCGCAAATTCCAGAAGGAATGCACCAACCACAACTTCACAAGAAGGTCCAGATGATATCTCTTTAAGGGCGTACTGAAATTCAAACTTGGTTGGATCTAAAATGTCATGGTAAGTGGGCATGGCATACCCGCAGAAGCCTCTGTTAAGAGTTGAACTATCTGCATTGAGACGCGGACGTAAAAAGTGCTCAAAGAGATGCTTCCAGCCATTGAAATCACTTGACAGTGATAATCTATTGAAGAGACCAAACAGAAGCATGAAAGCTCTGGGTCATCTTCATCCACAGAGGCACCTTCATCCATGGAGGCAAACCCCTGATAGGGTCCTTGAAGGGAGAAGGCAGAGTCCCTCAGAGTACTCGTTCTCAAACAGAGCGCGGTCTAAGCAGCCGCTGTTAAAGAAAGGGGTGAGTCCTATTTATAGGCAACTCCTGATAACGGTCATTAATGGTTCATTAATTAAAACCGCCGGCCTTAATGACCACACGACCGCCAAAACCCAACGGGAGGCTGACGCGTGGAACGTCGCTTCGGGAAGCGTCGCAGGCGCTGATCTCAAACCTTCAGCGCCGGTTTTGCATTAAAGGGCATTAACGCCCAAGCCCGATGGAAAACCGACGCGTGGACATCTGCTTCGGGAAACAACGGATGACCTGTTTCCCAATCGTCAGCGAAGACTTGACGGTCAAAGATCTCTGAGAATCTTTAAGTCAGGCTGCATTAAACGCAGATAGGGATGCCGCGTCCGGCTGCATTGAACGCAGATGGGAAAGCCGCGTCCAAGAATCTGCGTCACCTTTCTCAAATTGGAAGGCGTTCACCTGCGTTTTAAAGGAGCGTCCACATGACTCAAAGCCGCGTCCAAGAATCCTTTCTAAGGGAAAACACTTAGTCCATTCTGAGATTAGTGGAAAATACGCAAGGCTGCGTCCCTCGCATCCGCTCAAGTCGCGTCTTCATTGACAGGACAAATTCGCGTTACTCAAAGCCGCGTTTGTCCCCACGGATCAATGCCGCGTCTCAAAGGACTTAGTTCTATCTGAGTTCTTATGAATTGATGACCGCGTCTCCCTATGGATTGATGCTGCGTCTCAATGAAGTCTAAGTTCCTATGGAATGATGACCGCGTCTCATCCTGTGATTGACGCTGCGTCTCATCAAAAGGACTTAGTCCTATCTAAGCTCCTATGGACGGATGACCGCGTCTCACTCTATGGATCAATGCCGCGTCTCAGCAAGCTCGACGCCGCGTCTCATTGAAAGAACTTGGTCTTACCTAAGTTCAATATTCACAGCCAGTGATCAGGGAGTTGAATTCATCCACAGCTAAACAAAGAAGATGGGACAAAAACTTCAAAAACTTTTATTATATCGAAAATAGTAAAGGTGGATACAAACACTCTAGTAGAGTGTCCTCTTCTTTACAAAAAAAAAGGGGGGAAGAAGGGAAAAGGCTAAAAGTCTTGATCCGGCAAAGAACGGATGCGCTCCCTGAGACGATGCATCTCGTGCTGACGTGCCTTCTCAGCCTCCATCATGGCTTGGACCCGCAGCTCCTCTTCAGATAAAAAGGGTTTGCAGCCAGCTGTGCTCGCAGAGATTCCAACCTGGAGGAGTGAATGATCTGGCTTTCTTCAGCTCGTGCCTTCGCAGCTTGTTGCTCCTCCAGCCTCTTCCGGACGGTGACAAGCGTCCTCTCATTATCAGCGATTATGGCTTCCGCCTTAGCGATGGCAGACCGAGCATTGGTAATGGCGAGCTCTGCGTTTTGCCGGATGAACTCGGATTCCATTGAATCGTCAGCCAGTTTCTGACATTTAGCTTGGGAACGCTCGAGATTGCAGACCTCTTTAGCAACTTGTGCTTCCACCTCCTGTCGCTCTTGTTCCTGGGTGGCTAGGAGCTAGTCAAGATGACCTGGGCTTCTTGAGAAGAACTAGCATTGTCCAAAGACTTCAGCTCTTTCAGGTCACTTCCCAATCGCTCCACCAACAGCATACACGACTTGGCAAGCGAGGAGCCTCCGGTTAATTCGATGTTACCGGCCATGTTTCCAAGAAACGTCCGGGCAAAGTCAAAAGAGCTACGCCCAGACAGGATAAAATCGATGCACGATCGCATCGCGTCAAGGAACTGCTGCACCGTTTTGCGTCTCAGGAAATCCATGGTGTCATCACCCGAGGTACTCCCCGACCCCCTTTCTATCATGAAGAAAGGGGTGCAAGCCGGCTCTTTTTGCGCGAGAGTCGTGCTGGCCACTGGCACTTCCGGAAGTGTTATCGCTGCAGGAGCCTCCACAGCTAATGATGGAGCAGTAAGCGCAACCTCTGGAAGGTCCAGAGATGTTGAATCCTTGGGCGAGCCCAGCGGAGTGGAAGTCTCCCTGGCTTCAATAGTAACTTCTTCACCCTGCAGAGTGGATTCTTCCCCAGTCTTAGGAGTTGCCTCCTTTTCCGGCAAAATTGAAGGCTCCCCAATTTCAGTAGTTGCCCTCTCTAGAATTATCTCGGCAACTGAAGCCTTGACTCCTTCGGACTGGGTCAGCTCTTTTACCGTCTCCTCGATATGCGAGGAGATCACAGCTTCAATGTCCCCGGCCGACCCTGTAGCATAAAAGAAGAATGTTAAAACATCCTCTTCAAAATGAAAAGGGAAATTAGGTCAAAAGGTGAAAAGAGTACCTTCAGTAGGAGTAATCACCAGCTGTGATACCGTTGATGGCTCACCCCCATATATTTCTTCCTCTGAGATGTGGGAGAACTTACTCGGATCAGGAAGAGCGGGTTTATCGCCGTAGTCGACCTCGTCTTCAAACTCGCTCTCCCCTGAGAGTGAGGAAGACGATAGCGCCCCGCACGAGACTTCTGCAGCCGGAGCCTTGCCACCAATTACCCCAGTGGTAGGGCTGGGGTCAACTGCCCGAGGACTGGAGATGAAGACACAAGGCGACCCAGGTTGCTGTGCCTCATCTCTCCCTTCATGAGCAAGTAAAAGTCCGGGTTGAACTGAAATCCCCGAATATCGACATCTCCTCCACTCATGATGTCAACCTCTAGCTGCTCATCCTCGTCAGCGGTGGTGGCTCTGTCAACGAGCTCCCCTTCCTCCGTAGACCTACGGTCTCTGCTGCTCGACCGGGGCACGGACTAAGGAACATCCTCTTCAGCTATATCTTCTTCCCTCGGTACCTCAACAACAGCAGGGATGTCTTCGGATCGGGAGACTTCGGTTGTCAAGTCTCTCCGAACCTTCTTGGGAGCAGGTTCAGCAGTTGAAGCAGAGCGTTGACGACGCCTGCTTACCACCTGTCGAGCCCTTGCTGCTTGCGGCTCCTCCTTGTTGGTCGCGGCTCCGCCCTTATTGCTCGTGGCTCCCTTCCCGATCTTCTCCCGACCTCCTTCTGGGCCTTCAGGTACTGTTCGATGAGTTTCGAGGTTTACCAGACTCTGACCTTGCCTCGAGATTTGCATTGATGCTCTCAATATATGAAGACCCCGGAGCAAGTCCGGTAACTGGTTAACCTGAGAATACTAGGTGCAGAAGCTGAAGCTCATGCGGCACTTGGACCCCTCGATAGGTAGACGGAAGGTTGCTCCCGTCCCTCCGGCCACACTGTAGTACCAAGCCCGAGCACCTTCGAACAAGTTCCCTTCGAAGGCGAGTCGAGCATTGGGATTCCCGACGTTGAGTTGATCGTAGCCGAATTGTCGAGCGAAACGATTCGGCATGTACGGCTCGATAGTGCATGAAGTCCCTTGCCGGAAAAGCACATATCCGGGCCGAATATTGATCAACCACCAGAAGACTCCCGCGGACAACCTCGTGAAGCCATCTGGGCCCGCGGAATCAGTAAATAGATCCCCGAAAGATGCACCAGAGATCTCGGGGAAGCAGCGATGGAGCTGGTAATTCGCAGGATCTGAAAGTCGCTTTCGGATGTAATATATATAAAGATCACGCCAGCTCGAATCCTCCAACCGCTGTACAAAAGGGACGAAACTCTCCCTCCAACGCACTACCGTCATCAGAGAAGGGCAGTGCATCACGTACCAAGCCATGAGGTACGTATAAGGCAGCTCGATCCGAGGGTTGGGGCGCTTCACCGTCGGATTCCCCTCTGAGTCAACATATGGCTTGCCATGGGAGTCGACAGTTTTCAGCGCCTCGCAGAAACTCTTGGTTAGCGCTCGCAACCCGCTCTGAATGCCAGCCACCACGGCCGGGAGAAGGTCTATAGGGTTGCCATGGGCCAGGAGCACCGCCGGGTACACCACGTCAGCAACAATAGCTTCATGTGGCAGCGTGGGCACCACACAACGCTTTAGCCACAGCATCAAGAAGCCTGCCAACAGTGCCCTGTCGGAGATAGGGGTCCGGGCTTGATGGTGGAAGATTTCGAAAACCAGGTCAGGGTCGAAACCGTCCTCGTTCGAAACCGTGGTGTAGAAGCCTTTAGGAGCCTGGGTGATCCTATCTTCAATTTCCTCGTCGGAGCTGGGAGCCAGTCGGGTTATCGGATGGTCTTTCTTGTTGACACCGTTAAACAAGTAGCTAGCCCAAGACAGTTGCTTGACTCCCTGCGACCTCCAGGCGGTTAACTGACCGCAAATGTGAAAGTGACACATCACTTCCCAGTAAGTCTCGTACACCCGAGGAAACTCTTTCTTCAAGAGATGGAGCTCCTCAGTGGTCGGGACATATTCCTCATAGGGAATGTCCCCTGTTGCCAGCCCCGAGACCTCATGTAGCTCGTGCAGTGCAAGGCCCATCTCTCCGACCGGGGTAAAGAATGTCCCCGTCAGAGGATTGTAGCGCTCCAAGACCCCAAAAAAGTTATGAAAGCCTGGTGGGACACCCCCCTGTACGGCCCTGACCGCTGGGTACAGTCCCACACGCTTTAGCAGATCTCCAAGATCGGTGAGGACGAAACCCACCATCCTGCCCCACCAGTAGTTCTCCGTGGAATGGACCACCCGGGCGGACGGAAACCGACCGGATAATCACCCTCCGCTTCCATAAACGAGTTGAGGAAGGTGGTGCCAAGTTGTGGTATCTCTCCAACCGGAACCTCAGACTTGCGCGACCCAGGAAAAAGGCCGAGAACCGACCTGTCATGGCTATCATGACGGTGTACTTTATGGGAACCCAAATCACCGAGAGTAATCTCAGGGACGTATCGAGAAAGGTCCCATTCCATCTTCCGAGGGACGGACATGTGCTGGAAGTAGGACAGCGGGAACATCCTCTCCATGTCCGGAAGAAAGAATCTTCCACCATTTATCTGACGGAGCCATTTATAAGTTCCGTCATACGCACGATAGCCGCCATCGTTGATACGATCTCCGAAGAAGAAGGCAGGCTTCTCCAGCTTGACGTGAGCATCCGTTGTGAATGCTGCATCGGTCATAAGTACCCAAAGAGTCTCATGTCAACATTAGAGAGCCTCTCCCTGCGATCCTGCGACTGGTCAGCAGTCACAGGGACAGTCCTTCGTAGCACAAAGATCGAGTCCCGGTCAGCGCCACCCACATGTCCAAAGTGGCGCGTCTTGGCGAGTGAGGCAGAAGGATGGGGCACTGCAAAAGAAAAAGGACATTTAGTTAGATACTTTATAAGAATGCTAAGTGTTCATAACCTAGACGCAGAAGAGATACTGGACGCAGGAATTATCAACCCGCGTCCAGACCTGCAGGATCCGCGTCTCCACCACCAGAAGGTCATGGAATGTCCTTGATGTCACTTCTGGAGTGCGAAAAGAAGGGAGTTATCCACCTTAACCCTTCCATCACCACAACCGCCAGAAGTTAAGGAGGGTAATTCCCTTCCTTTCACACCCCCAGATTTCTAAGTGCTTGGACTCAAGTGCCAGATTCATCAAAATCGGCAGCTGATGAAACAGAACACAAGGATCAAATCCGCGTTCTGCAAACCAAGTCCGCGTCTGAACCCTTCACAATTAGAAATATTCTAAGTGAAGAATCCAAAATGCAGGACCCAATGGCGCGAGGGTCCAAACCCGCGCCTCGTTATCAACTCAAAGACTGCGTTTGAGACCGCGTCTGAGAATCAAACACGAGTTATATTTTGTGCTAAGGATTCTTAGGGTTCTATGAGCTCCCGTTAATGGCGAAATCCACGCCCAAAAGGCATTATACCTGGGAAATCCACATCCTGCGTAGAGGAAGCGCCCCTCTGGACCTCGGCGGCAGCCGCCCGTGAAGAAGAGGCGGTTGGCTTGGACTTGGGTGCCATTTTTTCCAGAGAAAAGGAGATGAACAGTTCAAAAAATCCAGTAATGGAGATGAACAGTTCAACAGAGGAAGAAGAGAACTCTCTTGAGCAAGTGCGTTCAGAGAAGAAAAGAGGTCTCTCTGACTGATGCCTTTTATAGGCGCAAGGATTCGCAAAGATACGCGGCGTGTGACCCGATAAAAGCTGCAGCAAATCATCGCATGACGCGTAGAGCAAATCTTCGCGAAGATCATGCGTCACGACTCCCCAGCGAGTCGTCATTGGACACGTGGCACGGATCAGTTAATGAACCAAGAAATCTGCGAGCCAAAAGGTGAAATCCTGCCGGTTCCCCAAGCCAGCTGGCGGCGTAATCATCACATGGCACAGATTCGCACCCAAGGGACGCACCTCTTCGATGGACATGCCCCGTCAGCATCTCCATAAATGCATTCGGAAAGTCGCGTCTCTCTACAAAGTCCGCGTCCGACCCAGCGGGCCCAACATCGCGTCTGCCTCATAGAAGATCAGGCGCGTTTCCATTACCAAAGGACGCACCCTACAGAAATCGCGTCTTTAAAGCAGTACTATCTCTGCTCTTCAAAAAGAACCTGCGTTCGGCCTCCTGCTTCTGCAAAATCAGTTCAACAGTACACTGACGCAAGCAGACGACCAACCGCTCCTGGCTTAAAGCACACCCGTGACAGACTAAAAGCAATCGGGGAGGTTTAGACTGTGCATCTAGACACTCAACATGATCAACTCTGGTGGCTTCAAAGAGTTCAAACAGAACACTCACGAAGACCAGCTCCAGATAAAATCAAACCCGGAGCACTAACAGTCCAGTCATGAAAGCAAATATGGCTAAATCTAAAGTATTTCGAAATCCGTCCAGTTAACTACGGAATATCGAAAACTTTGGAGGGGGTTTTGTAGGCTGTCCAAAAGTTACTGGAGGACAAGCTATTGAAAAGCAAAGTTTCAAGCTCTAGACGCGAGGGACTATCACCCGCGTCTCAGCATCAAGGCGCGTTGGCTCGACACCCGCGTCTCAGCACCAAGGCGCGAGGGACTATCACCCGCGTCTCAGCATCAAGGCGCGTCGGCCTGACACCCGCGTCTCATCATCAAGGCGCGTTGGCTCGACACCCGCGTCTCAGCCCAAGGCGCGAGGGACTATCACCCGCGTCTCAGCATCAAGGCGCGTCGGACTAACACCCGCGTCTCAGCATCAAGGCGCGTCGGCCTGACACCCGCGTCTCAGCATCAAGGCGCGTTGGCTTGAAACCTGCGTCTCAGTTATAACCGCCTTGGTTAAGGGACCAATCACTGCCCACACGTAAGGGAAATCAGCCCCCATCGTGGCATGTTTTTAGCAAGCACGTGGGTTAGTTTACCGCCCATGTAGCGGGGAAGTTGGCCCTCATTGTGGAGCATTTTCAGGGGGCATGTTCACCCCTGAGACCTCTATAATAGCCTTGTTTGCATCAAAGCGAAAAAAAAGGAGGGAGAGATCAGAGAGAATCAATCGACGACGAAGAGACAGAGGGCGACACAGAGAGAAAGAAGCAGATCACTCTTCAGCAAGTTCGCTGCGTACGAGCTAGCCTTCGCCTACCTCCTCTTTTAGAGTTTTGGTAGACGGAGCTGTGTCACTCTTTCTACCGGTCGAG